>CP092863.1:163883538-164253519 GCA_030710605.1 Cordylochernes scorpioides
ACATTATGAATAGCTAAATATCTCCAAATAAACAATAATATTTGAATAATACAATCAATTTGCATATAAATAACTTAACGATAATAAAAAATAGTGTCCGATGAAAAACAAATTATACAGAATAAAATGATTGTTTTTGTTTGTAAATAAAATAAAATCAGATAATATATAATATTTATGTTATTATAAAAATATATATAAGGTTATAAAAGTGTGTAAATCATTCAAATAGAGAGAGATATTATAGAGGTCGTTTGTTATCAAAGTCATTGCTAAGGTTTATATATACGTTAAATTAACTGATAGGAATTTAATAACGCTAAATTCGAAAATCAATAAAGAATAGAAAAAAGGGCAAATCAATATTGTCCAGTATTGAGCAATTTATCATTGGAAGTTTTATATATCTTTAAAACATGTCTTTGATCACTTTAGATTAAAAACATAATACAGCTTTTTATATTGATCATTTAGAGTAAAAAACGTTCTATAATTATATTTATATTGAATATTTATATCATATTAAATTATTATTATAAACATCAAATACAATCACTTGTTATGGAAATTCGAAACTATTATAGACGCAGTGAAATATAGCACAAATGTGATATTCTACTTGGATAAGGTGCAAAAATTGTGAAAAACAAAAAGGCTTCTCCTTATCGTGCATCTGAAAGTTGCTGATGGCTTGCGCCATCTATCGGATCTATTGATTTTTAATTATTCCAGAATTGACCAAATACCCATTCCAATTCTGGAATAATTAAAAATCAACGAGAATAGTTTATATTTATTCCGATAAATGGCGCAAACTATCAGCAACTTTCAGTTGACGATAAGGAGGAGCCTTTTTGTTTTTCATATTATTGACTCGTATGATTCTTTTATTCTAAATAATTTCTACTGCTCTTTTATTGCAATGGAAAATTAATGGGAATATTTCATAACAGATGGCGCGCTAATTCAGAATAATACAATCACTAATGTTGCTATATTTGATGAGAAATTTCTACAAAAATAATAAACTTGTTGAGAATGATTAGAAAAAATATTTTCAAAAAAATAGATGGCATCAAATATTATTTTCATTTTATTAAGGTGATACAAATAGAATTTGTGTCGCGCAAATATTTCTCAAATAGGTATTTTATTTCACATTAAGGATATAATAAACTTGTAGAAACTTTATTTATAGATGTGATATTTCAAAAAAAAAATAGTTGCTTTATTTATATGAAAGAAATAAGAGATAAAAATAAAGTCTTTCATTTTTTTACTTATTAAATTCTATATTTAACCTCTTTATAATTTATATGAACGATATAATATATAGATGTTTTACAATAATTCTCATAAAGTGTTGTCTTTCTCTTTAGATTTTTGCCTTCGTAGAACCCGAAATGTCGCTGGAGACCTGCTGGCGATTCTCCACCAAACTCTTTATAGGTGTCAGATGCGTCATATTCATTGTATATAGTGTTTTGCATATATATATATATATATATATATAAGATAAAAGTTAATATTTTTTTTGTGTTTAAGTTAGATGATTAAATAGTTGTTTATATGTATTATATTTATATCTTATTTAGGAGAGAAAATGTAATAAAAGTAATTATATGTTAAAATGATATGTTTTTTATTTTAAATGGGGAAAAAAATATTTGAAAATAAAAAGAAAATTTGACAAGAAAAGAAGATTTAACAACGTAACGTCTTTTACATCGGCTTTTACCCTTCATATAGACATACTCTAAAAATAAATAGGAATAAATGAAGAGATTTATAATGATTATATATTTATTTTTTAGTAAAAGAGAGGAAAGAGATAAAGAAATAACCATACACTTTTATTTCAAACAGGTAGAGAATTGAAAGGGTGTTAGTATTTTCTAGTTAATTAATAGTTTTTGTAATTTTTATATGATGAATTAAGATGGTTGTGTAGAATGATTGGGTCTTTTGAGAAAGGATAAGGTCTTGATTCAACGTTTGGATTCAAGGATCAATCGTCTGATTTTGTTATCGATTCTAGATGGTTTCTGATTCAACTATTGAAACATGAGTGTCTCTCCATATAAGCGAACAACTTTGTATAATCCTATATTACACTGAAATTTAATTACGAAAATCTTCAATAACAATAAAAATACTTATTTCAAAGAAATATAAGGATATAATTCTATGGTCTAGTATTAGACGCTCTGGTTTATATAATTTCATTGGAGAATGAAAATTACGAATAATGTTTATCAAGAGTTCTTTATTTTACAATTATTATCTGTGTGTTGTGCTTTAATGCTGAATATATTAGTTGAAGAGTTCTCAAATATTCTTATCCTTTTAGGTATACCTTTTTTCCTAAATCTTGATATATCAGGGAATATTCGATATATTAAAAATGTTGCATATGTTTGATCCCTTTAATGTTTTTAAAATCAATTTTTATCAAGTATAAACAAAGATTTATTTAGAAAAATGTGTGAGATCACATCTATTTATTTTAAACATAGTCAGTATAAAAATTATATTCAAAAGTTACATTTTTAAAACTGTTTGTGATATGTAGGGTATAAATGATGATGATAACATATAAGGCAAAGACATTATAGATGAAAAAAACATACGTGAAGATATCTAAACTCTTAATCAGTGAATAAACACATTTTATTTTATATTTAATTTTTAAAATATATACCTAATAATTACAACCTTATTTAATAATACTTTAAATCCTTTATGTAAATAATTCGGTAACTCTCATATTGATATGATTCATATTAATATATAAATAAAGATATTGTATTCATATTACAAGTTTGCATGTTAATTTTAAATGTGACAAATGCAGCTTTATGTAAATTTACTTGTAATATAGAAATATAATTTAAATAAAGAGAGGTTATATTAATAAAATACGAAATGTTCATATTTACTCTACGCCATTCACTCTACTTCTTATATTTTCAACCATTCCCTCCCAAAAAAAGCCTACATTTAATCCAAAAAACACATTAGATTTCACTGATTTTTTATTATTTGATTGGTTAAAAAATCTCTCAATATAGAGTGTGTAGGTTAAGGGTGTTGATGTATAGTTGACAGAAGACTTACCTGTGACACTGAGTCGTCCCCAGTTGGAGCTGAAAACCCGTTCCCCGGTCAACGTGTTCTCCACCTGACAACGGTATCTCCTGTCTCCATCCCCGCGGTCCGTGGACCAGATGTGCAGAGTACCGTCCTGGAAGGTCTGGTAGCGACCCTTCCTACTGTATCCTGGGACATAACACACATCTTGTAACTTACTTCGTTCCTCTGTGTATAACCTGATTGACTATAATATCTGTTACTGTCCATTCATACTGCACCCTGGGACACAACACACATTATTTTCCCTACTTCTGTTCCTTTGTGTAAAACCTGATTGACTATAATATCTGTTACTGTCCATTCTTACTGTACCCTGGGACACAACACACATCATGTACCCTACTTCTCTTCTTTGTGTATAACCTGATTGACTATAATATCTGTTACTGTCTATTCATACTGTACCCTGGGACACAACACACATCATGTACTCTACTTCTCTTCCTTTGTGTATAACCTGATTGACAATAATATCTGTTACTGTCCATTCCTACTGTACCCTGAGACACAACACACATCTTGTACCCTACTTCTATTCCTTTGTGTATAACCTGGCCCTTTGAGGTTGTGCAATGTCCTGAGGTGTGACAAACAAGCTATTGAAATGTGTCGACCGCGTAGATGCAATGCAATAGGCACGCAACCTTTAAGGAATTTATTTCACGTGTTGCTCAAGAAGGAAGCCTAAATTAGAACCTAGCAACAACCACACAGCAATTGGACTAAATTACCTTTTTCTATACTAAACTATATACACCGATTAAATAAGAAAATAAAGAAATGAATATTTTTAAACAAATGAAAATCAACGAAATTTTCAATTTACATCCGCCAGAAATTTTGAATCAAAGATATAATTAGCATATATATATATAAATCAATTATTTTAAAAATAACATACATAAACATATCAAAATAAAAATATATACACCGGCTTTCAACACTACCAATGAAGTTATCTACTCGGAATACAGAATCACAAATCGGAAAATATATGTGATTTATCTGTGTGAAAAAAAAATGGATAGAAAATTAGGAGGAATCATGGAAAAAGATTAGGAATATATTAGAAATTTCTTGAAGCCTTTTTTACAAATAAAAGAGATAGCTATAACTAGGTTGACCTAAACACTTCGGCAGTTATGCGTCATATATGTGAAACATGAAGGGGAAAAAAAAAGAGGTGAAGTAAAATATATAATTATATTTTCATATATATTATATTTATGCTATATATTTTGATATACCTTCTCTCGCACTAATCACCTGATGTAATTTTCTTTTGATGTCTCAATGAAGGTCGTTGCTAATGTATATTTATATCAGAGTATGTAATCAATAAATTATTGTTCATTATATATTGATATAAAAGGTAATTGTATCTAGAAAGCAAAAATTTAATGATCTAAATAAACAAAATATTACAAGAGAGAGAATGGAAGAGAAAATCCTTTGTTATTCTAACAAAAAAGGATAAAATTTAAGAGTATATAATTTAATGGATTTGAAAGGTAAGTCAAAGGTTACATCAACGATCTAAATACAATGGTTGAAATAAAACAAATTGGAGAAAAATAGAATAATTTTACCGTTGCCTAAACATTTGATTGTAAAGAAAATATTTGTTTTTTTGCAAACAAGTAAATGGATGTTTTTGCAATCAAAGGGGGAATTATTTGCATTTATAAAACAAAGATTAACTTGCTCGCTCATCGATTTAGTCCAGGTGCCAAAGTTTAAAGATCCATTAGCAAAATTTAAAGTCCTGCCAAACTAGTTAAAACAATTCTTTACTTTAAAATTAGTTTTAATTTTTAGAGTATTTAAGAAAATTCTATAATATTGAGTTTTTTTAGATTACCATAACGAAATATTTGAATGTTTTTTTATATTAGAATGATATTGAGCATTATTTATTGAAGTTATACAATTTGAAGAATTTGTTTCTAATTTCTTAAAAATATGAAATTTCATTTTTTTCATACTTAGTTGGAATATTTCATGAATTTTATATACATCACGAGAATTATAAAGTAAGTATTCATTCTTATATAGATTAGTATGGGAATTATTTGTATTATGGAATAAATATATTATTTTTGATTGAACATCTTATATACTGTATACTCCGTTTTTATTTTAATACGTATGACGTCCTCAGAGCCTAGTTTAAAATTGGATCTTTTGTTATTGCGATTTTATTTTACAACAAATTTTAAAATATATATTATAATTTTAATATATTTAAAAAGGAAGTTTACTTCAAAGTTTACTGAAAATATATTTTGAATACCTTATAATTGTTGTAAATTTTTCTGTTATATTATTGAAACAGTGTAAGCGAATATGCTTTGCTTTTATACATATATTTTGAAATTCTTCTGTTACCACTTTGTATATTATTTATTCATTTGATGGAAGTATATAATTTCAGAGAAATTATGCATTCCAAATTATTCAAAAATCTGTTTTTTTATAGCTCTATTTATTCGATAATTATAAAAGTATGAGAAACACATGACATTTTTATATTTCATTTTTAATATATGGTTAAAAAAAATCCCAAACGTTTCTAAGACCCCTTATTCAAACTAGTTATATATTTAATAAATTTGAAAAATTATATGTATTTTAATTTTTCTAGTTTGAGATGTTTCTTAGTGTAAATATTTATATAAAAATAGACTCTCTCTTTATTGGATATTCATTCTCATTTTAAATCAGTCTTTTCCAATATTCCTATTTTGAATTAGAATTTTAGGAACTAGTAATATAAGATCGAAAATATTAATTTATAGCTGAAATTTTAAGCATATCATTATCAAAATTTATTTTTAAAAATAAAAGTAAAATTCTACTGCCCTTACTGCAATGGAAATTATAAATTGTTTATTTTTAAAAAGAATCATACGCGACTATAATAGTTTCGAATTTTAATAACAGATGGCGCGCTAATGCATCATAATATATATCTTTAATATAAGAAATATATGTATTATATATATTTGTTTAAGATATAATTTCTCTGAAGAAGTAAGAAAAATATATTCTTTTTTTCTCAATACCTGCCAAAGGGAGGTTGCTAGTAAATGAATGTTTAGTTTATAAAAGAGTAATAATTTAAGCAATATTTCCTAATACATTTTTTTTTATAAACTAGTAAAAATGAAATAGTAATAAAAAGTAAATATTGGATATTATTACTTTAATCAAATAAAGGATATTGAAATTGTACTAAATATTAGATAAGAATGTTGACAAAGTGAATTAGAGCAAAGTATTTTTCAGCGGTTTAAATATTCACAATTTTTTTGATGAAAAAAAAACTATATTAAATTTTCCAATATATAGACTGCAAATGGGCTGTGAAGTTGTAAGAGATTAAAAGTCGTTTTTAAAAAGTAAAAGCGCCTAAAAACCTTTAAAATACATAATGCTAGGTAGTTATCTAAAATCAATATCTGTAATGCCTAACCATTTCTGTGTTTTTTCGATAGAGTGCTCTCCAATTTCACATTTAGAAAGGAAATATCCAATTTTAACCTGTAGTTAGCTAGGGTAAATATCAAAAACCTTGACGCTCTTATTTTTTTTATATTTTACACAAACTTGAACAGGTAATTAAAACTATAAAAAAACTGTTTTTAAAATATATAAGCGCGAACCAATATAAACTCTTACTCCGAGTTTATTTTAATTTTTTATAGAATATTATTTGAGTAATTGAGAAAGAAATTATATTTTCTAAATTAGATTTTAGATAAAATAACATATGGGGTGGGAAATTTGCATAAAATGAATTTAATATTTATACATAAAATGATTCTCGACCTGTATTCTATAAATAATATTTTTTACCGCCGTATATTCAACTCTTCAATATATTGAATACTGTAAAGTAAATCTAATAAACTATTATTATGGAATTTGGAAATTAAACCGTATATGTTTCTTTTGGACGAAAATCTAAATTTATTTAAAGGAGAAATAACGATTATTATTATTATATTATCTCATTAGTTAGAGAACCCTTGGCCAGAGACCTTGTATAACAATTTATTTCAATATTCAAAAAAATAAATGGCTTCAAATATATATTTTTATTATCACAGGTTTACGTATTTCGACAAACTAAAAAAAGGCATAAGAAGCCAAAACTCTTTTTATTTTTAAATGCTATATAATCTCTCTCCATTACCTTTTTTCATGTTTTAGTTTGCTGAGGAAGAGCTTGTTATAAAGTTTCATCAAACAATTAATATTAAATAAAAAAGAGTTTCGGCGTCTCTTATACCTTTGTGCAAATATATATAAAAGAATTGTTTTATTTTGGGAATATAAATCTTGGAACGGATTACTCTATAAATTTGACCGCCAGAGGGCGCGATCTTCCCTATATAAAACCGATTGTTGTTTTTTCCCGTTGGCTGGCTCAAACCTTTTGTAAATTATGTAAATAAGTTTTTCATTTTTTTTTTATTTTTACGCCTTAAGCCAGGAATACCTTTCTCAAATTATGTTTTCTAAATCCCATAAGCTCAATTAAACCTATTTCTAATCTTAACTAATTTTATTATTATACTTTCAAGATTTTAATCACGACTGTATTATCATAGCATAATCCTCAAGATAGTCAAAATCAGCAGAATATCTTCATATTTCTTAATATATATATACCAAAATTGACATCTCTACCTTTAAAAATGTGTAAAAAAAAACACATAGTACACACAAAGTACAAATGTAAAAATTGTAAAGGTGGTAATAAAGAATGAGCCATAATACCTGCTTCAGAAAATTCATACAAAAGGTAAACCTGTATACCATGGCTTCGGGTTCTGTAATCATCAGTACAAGGGCGACTTCGATTTCATAACATCTTATGAGACAATTCGTGAAATCGGTCAAATTGTCTAAAAAGGATTTCAAACTGGCAAAGTGACAAGGCCGGGGTACTTGGTACAGGCCACGATAATCATGGTGGGTATTTAGCGATTGCTTTTACTGTAAGTCCACCACATGTCTACACATGTGAAAAGCAGTTCAACATTTTCGCTTACAGATGTTCCAGAGCAGGTTTTTCACTTGAATTCGCTGGTGGGGTTGTACATTTGAAGTATCGAGAGCCACATTGGAGAATATTTTCAGTCATAAAAAAAGTGCTCAGTGCGGGATTCAATACCAGGTCGTAACGGTCGAAAACCAATGGTTTTAGACCACCCTTCCACAGACCCCCTAAAAAAGGAGGGGTGATAACCAAAATGTATGAATTACGATCCCTTCGCAGCTTTATATTATACATTTTTCTATATTATATTTAAACGATGCATTAGTGCGCGCCATCTGTTTTAAGAAATTTGAACTATTTTTGACGCGTATGATTCTTTTTAGGGCAGTAGAAAATTGAATTATCTTTAAAAGAACCCTATGCGTCAAAATTAGTTCAAATTTCCTATATATATTATTAAAAAATAATATTAACAAATAAAATTAAATGAATGAACAAAGATAAAATTGATTTCAAATTAAGATAGAGAATAGAAGGTGCAGTCGTGAAAAAAGATAGTTATTTAAACTTTCAAATAGTTTCATTTTAAATTACTTGAAAAGAATTGAACATTAATTATTTTTCACAGTAATATAGAATTTATAAAATGAATCCTATATTCGTGAATTAAGAAAAAAGATAGGTTACCTATACATATTTATAACAAATATTCAAAGTGTTATGTTCTAAATCTATGGTCAAAAATAAAAGAATAGTCAATGATGAAATTAAAATACATGTTTTTTTTAAATAAAATATTGGCATTTCAGATTATATAAAATATTTAATAGGTAGCTAGACAAAGCGTATGAAACAGTTATATCCGAATATTTAAAATATATTAATATTTGTAGTTATATTCTTCTTTCTCTATATACGTTATAGTTGGGATTAAATTTGTTTTCACGAGGAAATTAAAACCTTTTCCAAGATAGAGTAAATACCTTTTATCTTGTTAGATCCAATTAACAGTTTGAGCTTTTCTTGTTTGATCTTAAAGAAGGCTCAGTTCTACCTACCTTCACATTTCATACCAACTCCGCTAGCTGGCTGAGCTAAGTAAAAATAATAACTTGTGTCAGAAAAGATTTGCCAAGACTCTCTCCGACAGAAGAAAGACATTCATTTCTAACTCGGACAAAACCTAAATTGATTTTTATCGGCTTTGCCAAGTAATATTTTCTTGTTTGTCCCTTAACAAATGTTTTATGGTTTTATAAATATTTCACTACATATTCTATATACGTTACTTATATTTTTCTTAATATTTATTTAAATGTTATGTTTGTATATAAAAGGTGTTTGTAGAAATATAGTGAAATATTTTGACAGAATTAAATATATTTATTTATTTAACACAGGTTCCTGGAGTATATAAGTCCCCAACTACAGTATTAAATATATTCCTATTTAATAAATGCGAATAATAAATATAAATGTTATAAATAAAAATAATATTATGTAATAAAAATATCGTCTGTTGATTTTTGATTATTTTGTGGATTAAGCTATGGTAATGCAGTCGTGGTTAAAATTTTGAAAGTATAATTATAAAAATAGTTTTGATCAGTAATTTAATTTAACTAAAGGAATATATAAAAAACATAGTTTGATAAAAGTATTGCCTTGCTTAAGGCGTAAGAATAAAAAAATGGAAAATCTATTTACACAATGTACAAAAGGTTTGAGCCAACCATCGGGAAACAACAACAATGAGTTTTTATAGGGGAAGCGTGACCTATGGCGGTCGATTTATCAGAGTACTTGAATCTATGAAATATAATTTTAAATAAAATAATATTTTAATATAACATAAATACCAAAAAGACACACCTATCTTTTCAAATATGTATTAAAGCGATGTACAATTCTTATCACCATAGTAATACGTCGATGGTTCAAATTCACATAAATAGGTACCGCTCAGCAAGAGGAACCTAGTTCATGATAATTGAACAATGAATAATATGTGAAGGTTATTCACATATTAAACAAAATTTAAACGCGGGATTCAATCCCGGTTCATGACTGTCGGGAATCGAGGGGGTTACCCACTCGCCCACCGACTTATTTAGTAATACGTACAATTAAAAGTGGTGAATGAAGTAAGAGCTTTAACTCTAATTTGAAAATTCAAGCAAATTCCATCCTATTAAGTGCGATGATAAACATAAAGCATATTAAAAGGGGAAGGTGTCTCTTTGATTCTAGAATACAATTTTCCTGTAAATCTATGTTATATATACCTAAATATGTATATATTCAAATATGTTGGTTTTTCATACATGACATATCTAGTAAAATGATCACTAAGTCATAGATAAAATAATAAAGAGTAAAAGCGTTTTTTGTATATCAAATATATTTTGATGTTGAGGTTGTCCATAATTTGGAAAGCAAGTATTTGTTTCTTTTTAATAGTTCTTTTTTATTATTATTATCCCTAGTACATGGGGGTCCAGTCTATGATAATCATGGCGAGTAGAAGATTACGACTTATTTTACTGCAAGTGCACTACATGTCTACACAGGTAGAAAACAATTCGGCTCTTACATTTATAATTGTGCCATAGGTCCTTTAAGGTACTTGCACTTACTGTCGGAATAGAAATTTTGCAAATAATGGGGCTATTGGATAATATTTTCATTTATTTCAAAGTTCCCAATGTGGGATTCGATCCCGTGTTATGGCTGAAGAAATTTGACAGTTAATACCACTTTTCCATTGACTCTGGAGTTTAGTTTCACATTACATTATTTATATTATTAAATATGAGAAAAAAATGATAGAAAAAAAATGGTCAGGTGTTGATATTAAAAATAAATAAAGCATATCCTGACCAGGAGCACATGTGCTATACAGAAGGCCATCTGGTGTATTAGAAATCAACTAAACATTGATTTAGCCTGTTCCCTGATAAATCAAAAAATTGGGTTGGCCAAATATCAGGGAACAAGCTAAATCAATGTTTAGTTGATTTCTGTTCCACCAGATGGCGCTCTACCTTCTGTAAAGCACATGTGCTCCTGGTCAGGATACGAGTATGCCTTTCTTATTTTCATTATTATATATGTGGGAAAATAATAAAAAATAAAAAGGTCAGTTGTTGATCTTAAAAACGAATTTTAGAGTGGCATATCCAGACCACTAATATGAGCGTATTTTAGATGATAGAGCGCTATCTAATGGATTATTTATTATTATATATGTTTGCTTTCTTTATTACAATTTTGTGTTTATTATGTACACACATATATATATATATATATTAAAATCAAAAGAAGCATATCCTGAACAAGCTCACATGAGCTTTTCTAGATGGCAGAGTGCCATATAATGGAAAAAAAAAAACGTTTATTAACTTGTTTCGGGATATTTGGCCAACCCAATATCTTGATAAATAAAGAAATGTCAACCACAAACGCATTTCGGGCTGTTGGCTCTCTTCAGCGTGGTGGAAAATGTACCTCAACGACCAAGATTTAGTCCCAGAGGCTTCCTGAGAAATCAAGAAATGGGTATTCAAGGCCAAGTTTGCGTAAATACGCTTTTCAAGTGAAAAAACAATTTTAAAAATAGGTCAGGTGTTGCTATTAAAAACAAAAGAGGGATATCTTGACAAGGCTCACATGAGCTTTTTTTAGTTGTATCACCCTGTATATATATATATATTCAAATCGAAAAATGCATATGCTGAGCGCAACATATTTCGTACATATATTTTTTATCCTCAAGATGGAGGTTGCCTGGCTGGCATTCATTAAAATCTTTAATGCTTTGCAATATGCTTTATTAGTATTTTTTCTTCTGAGGAAGACAAAAGATTTTTTTTGAAACGTTGAGAAAATAAAAAAACTAACTGGCCGAAGTGTCTATTTTTCACAGAAATATATATTTCATATTCATTAATTCAATATATTCAATATGTAGCAGTCTATAATGTAAATATATTCTCTATCAATTTCTTTATAATTCAATATATTATTTGAATAGATATTTTACTTTTTATTAGTTTGAATATGAAATTTCGGAATATATTTAAGCCTACAATTCATCCGTGAAAATTATTAATAAATGTAAGAATATATATTCAAAATGTACCAATTTTTAAACCTTATATTTCAACTCTATATATTCATGTAAAATTTATTGAGAAACAAAAGACAAATGTTTAAAATATAAATATATGTATTCCATCTCTATTTGTATAAAATTTTAGATATATCTATTAGCGGCATAAGTGGTACAATAAGAAAATAAGATAAATATTTATATACATTTGATATTCGAAATAATGATCTCATTATTAATAAATACAAATATCATTCTCGTAGTCTGTATTTTAAAAAAGGTAAAATTCTGTTTATATGTTTCAAAAGGCTTATTAAAAATTAACAAGGTTCAAATTACATTTGTGTAAAAGAAAAATTAAATTTCTATTTCATTTTTCTCAAAATATATTATATATAAAATATATTTTAAAATTTGATCTAATTATAAAAACGTGAACAATACATTGATTTCTCTTTAAATATAGTTCATCCTGGCCCGAACATTAATGTAGAGAACAAATTTATCAGATAAAAAATTATAAAAAATGATCTGAATAATTTATCGATTGAGGACCAACAGCGATATGACTTGGATATTCCAGACATAATTGGTAATTTTATAAAATATAAAATGAGACTATTGAAGAGAAATACTAACAAACATTTCAAAGTTTCTTTTCCGCTAAAATTCGGAAATATTTTCGGGCAAATTTCCACAACTCTCAATTTATTACAAATCACGGTAATTTTAGAAGCTTTTTAAAATTCATCAAAGCAGTGCAAGATTCCTGATGTTCCTGTGGATGTGAGGAATAAACCTCTATTTATCTGCTGTTAAATTGCCCAGTCTTCAAAGAGTATAGAATAATCAATGAACTAAATGTATCAAACCCGTTTGATCTAATTTCAACAAAAGACAAAAATATACAATTCAACTCATTTTGCAGATTTATTTTGAATTTTATAAAAACTACTAAATTCCATTGTAACGCTTTTATTTAGAAATTAACTTTTTTAGTATTGTTTTAATTGAATAAATCTCTAATATCTAGCATATTACCATTCTAAAATATTCCTTAAAACGTTTTTAATATGTAAATTGCTTTTCTAGAATACACACAATACTTTATAATTTGACTTCATTTACCTAAATTTGCATACCAACCCTTTGTACATATATAAATTGTGCTGATATATTTTTATATATTTATCTAACTAACTTGCATACTAATTCTGTACATATTTAAATTTTTTATTTTTTTATTTTCTCTTACAAAATATTTGTTTATCTTTATAGTGCAAGTGCCCCTAGGTGGACATAGCGATCTAAGTCGAAATAAATCATAAAGGGAATCCAGAAAAATGTATCAAAAGGTTGGATACCAATGAAAACGGATATGATATAACGAATGCAAACATTAAGACGCGAATGTTTCTTTTTACAAATAAATCAAACTTCTACTGTTCTTACTGCGATGAAAAAAAAAAGTGGGATGGGTTGGTTCATCAGTGAAGAACCCTCCCAGCGGTTTTGCCAATTTAATATAACATAACGCTTCCTTAGAGCTCTAATACTGTATTGGATCATTCTGCTTTAATATGCTACACTGAAAGGTGGAAACTTAGAAATGGTATTTTAGCAAAGTATGGGACATAAGCCGGTAGAAGAGTAGAATTACATTTGAATATTTTTATCGAGCAATGTTCTTCCTAAACAATAAGGACAAGTTAGGCAAGTTATCACAGTAAGGCCAGTAGAAGTTTGATTTATTTTTTAAAATAAACATTCTCATCTTAATGTCTTCATTCGTTATATATATATATGACGCGTTATTTCTTAATGAATTTAATATTATTGTACTAATGAATAAAATATATGAAAAAATAAAAAAATAAAAAGGTTAGGTGTTGATATTAAAAATAAAAAAGGCATATCCTGACGAGAATTACATGTGCTTTACAGATAGCAGGGCAGCCTCTAGAAGAACAGAAATCAACTAGAGATTGATTTAGCCCGTTCCCTGATATTTGGCCAATCCGATTTCTTGATTAAAGCCACCCACGAACGCATTTCGTGCTGTTGGCACTCGTCGGCGTGGATTAGGCCAACAGAGCGTAACGCATTTGTGGATGGCTTTTCTTGATTTATCAATAAGGGGTTGGCCAAATATCAGGGAACAGGTTAAATCAATGTTTAGTTGATTTCTGCTCCAACAGATGGCGCTCTGCCTTCTGAAAAGCACATGTGCTCCTTGAGTTCACAATTCGATTTAAAAAAAATTCCCTGGATGCTCTATGTTCTTATTTTAACATGTGCTTCTGGTTAGGATATGCATTTATTATTTAAATATAATATACATAACAAAAAACAAGCAAAATATTCTAACCATGTTCAAAGCTTTAGACGAAGACAAGAGGAATGGCGAATATTTGTTAAAATAGATAAGGATTCACATCGATACATTTTACGAAGTCCAAAAACTTAGAAAAGTCCAATAAAACAAAGTCCAACAAAGAATATTCCGAGTTAGATTTATTAGATATCGGCACTAAGTCAGATATCCCCTAGGAAGCTATTCCACTACATAAATTGTAAGAAATAAAATCCTGCAAAGATTAAAGAAGTAAAAACTCCTAAAGGAACCATTTATGAAAGAAAGGTTCTCATGGGTACTGACTGAGTTATCACCCTGAATGCAATAAATTTAATATTTAACTCGTAAATTTCTTATAAGTTGTTTTCCTATATTTCTCTCGGAGAAAGAAGAAGTGGTTGTCTATATTTAAGAGACTTATTAAAAAATGTTGAACCATCAAATATTTAATCTGAATTTCAAAAAATATTTTGATTCCTTTAACGAAATTGTCACGTACAATATCGAATCAATTTTTAAAAAATAAAACTTCAAGAAAGTTATAGAATTCAATAGAAGAAATTCTGAACAATATTTTAAAATATTTCAAAATTTTATTAAATCATATATTTTATAATTTCTTATTAATTTTTGAATAAGTTTGTAAGTTTGGGGAATAATTTGGTGGACACCAGGTTTCATTATACTCTCTCTTGAATTATAATAAATATATATAGCTTATAAATATATAATTATACAAATTGAGATTTAGTTATAATGTTATTGTACTTATTTTGTAACTTTTGTACTTGTATGGGGCTGTTTTTCTTGTTTCTTATTCCGAAATGCCTTTTTTGGATTCTTGTAAATACACTCTCCCTTGCTTTTATCGTTAACTAGCGGATGTACCCGGCTTCGCCCGAGGTTTTACCCGAGTAAAGGTTTGTCTAACGAACATTTGTTAAAACAATTCTCTATAAACTTATAAAAAAAAAGATATATTTTGATAATTTGAAACTCGTAAATTTTAATCTCTCGATAAAGTGAACATTTTTTCCCGGTCCCTGTGTGCCGTGTCATCCTGAATTTTGTCTTTCATAATTTTCTACATTACAAAATCATCGTTTTATCTAGTGAACATATTTTCCCGGTCCTTTGAAAAATACTCGATAAGTTGAATAAAATCATGGTCGTGAATCTCTCGATAAAGTTATTATTTTTTCTCGGTCCCTGTGTGCCGTGTCATCCTGAATTTTGTCTTTCCTAATTTTCTACATTACAAAATCATCGTTTTATCTAGTGAACATATTTTCCCGGTCCCTTGAAAAATACTCGATAAGTTGAATAAAATCATGGTCGTTTATGGAAGATGGACGTAGTTCCCGGAGGTCACCCGCGAGGCTTTTTTCTTGTCTACTTAGCACAGCTGTGTCACCAACTCTGCCCCCGCGCGCCAGGACCTCTTGATCCCTCTGATTGGTCGGTGGGAACTTGGACTGACCGGCCGGCGGCCGGACGGGGGGGGGGGGGGGCAGACCTAAGCCTATCTCCGTCGCAAGGTGGCGCTGCTTGCGAGTTAAAGCTACGTATCTGCAAATAACTCTAAGGATATTAAAGATATTCAAGATATTATTTTTCGTAAACCTTTCCGGGGATATGCCTAATAATATCCCAAATTTTCACGGCGATTGGATGTATGGTGTTTGAATCCATAGAGGACACACACACAGACATTCAATTTTATATATATAGATTTTCTTGTTCCCGTTCCTGAATCGCCTATTTGGGATCCTTGTATTAATGCTATTCATCGTCTATCAGATTAATATTCTTGTCCCCGAATCGTCTATTTGGGATTTTAACATGTTCTTTACTCCTCGCCTATTGCGTTAATTTTCTTGTTCCCGATCTTAAATCGCCTATTTGGGATCCTTTTATATACGTTATCCCTCGCCTATACCTCTTTAATTTTCCTGTTCCCGATCTTAAATCGCCTATTTGGGATCCTTTTATATACGTTATCCCTCGCCTATCTCTTTAATTTTCCTGTTACCGAATTGCCTATTTGGGATCTTAGCATGTTCATTACTCCTCGCATATCGCGGTAATTTTCCTGTTCTTAATCCCAGTTCGCCTATTTGGTATCCTTTTATATACGCTTTCCTGCCCTATCAGATTAATTTTGTTGTTACCGAATCGCCTATTTGGGTACCTAGCCTGTTGGTTACTCCTGCCTATCGCGTTTATTTTCCTGTTTCTGATTCCGGCTCGCCTATTTGGGATCCTTTTATATACGCTATTCCTCCCCTATCAGGTTGATTTTCTTGTTCCCGTATCGCTTATTTGGGATCCTAGCATGTTCGCTACTCCTGCCTATCACGTTAATTTTCCTGTTCCTGATCCTGAATTGCCTATTTGGGATACTTGTATATACGCTATCCGCTCACCAATACCCTTAATCTTCCTGTTTCTGAGTCAGTCCGAATACATTATTTTCTATTTCCTATATTTAACATTATCTCGCCAATTGCGTCTTATTTTCTTATTTAATTCTAAATCTTGTGTATAGCTCTATTCAGCAAATGACGGTATTTTCACATTTTCGAACGCAAAAACCTCTATTAATTATTTTTAATCTAACACTATTCCTTTTATTTCTCATGGCTTCGATCCATAAATGACTCTTCTGTATATAACGCGTCGCTCGAATATAGCTTTTTTTTCATGTTCGTGATCCTTAAAATACTTCAATTTTGATTACTTTCTCATATAACGATTTCCAGTTTATAATATATATTATTATGATATATTAAGTACGCTATCTGTTATAAGAAATTTTAACTATTGTTGACGCATAATGAATAATATATACGCATCCTCAACTATTCAAATTGAATATATTCAGTGTGAAGGTAAGCTTACCCATTAACAGCAGTGAAGGCCCAATAATTACAAAGAGGAGTTCTTAGAGAGGATTACGGTCGATATTCAAACAAACACAATAATCCGTCCAGAAAGCCCCATTCAAACAAACAAAAAATCAACCACCCAAATGATTGCCAATTTCATTAGTCGCCACAGAACAAAATCCTTTGACAGAAGTTTGAATCCCAACATCACCATCGTCCTGTTATTTAAACTTTATTTAGAATTGGGAACCTAGATGTAATGACATTTGTTTTTATTTAACAAAAGAGATGCCACGATATTTTAAAATATTCTTTTGATAACTCTTGTGCAGTTTATTTTTCTTCAATTTATTAAAATTCTAGGTATATATAATAAATTTATTTGTATATTATTGCATTCTTGTGTGCTGTTATATAATGAAAAATAATATAATTATTAAATTTTAATATTATTTATAAATATTGTAAATATAGTGTAATACTTATCGTTAAGATAGCGGCTGCCTGGCCGGAATTCATAGTTCTTTAAATTAAAGATACTTCGGCCAGTAAATATACGCTTTGCGTGTGAAACGTCGAGACCATAAATATATTTACTGGCCGAAGTATCTTCAATTTAAATAAGTGTAATACTTGTATATATTTATAGGCATGTAAACAACATAATCTTTAACGCATTTAAAAAGAGTATTTTTTTATAATTTATTTTTTGAAAAAAATGTATATGTTGAAATAAACTAATATAATATATAAATCAAATTTAAATATCCCTTGATAGGTTTCTTTATTACACTATTAACGAGTTTACTAGCTTTCGAGTTTGAACGACCCTTCTACCGTTAAAAATTTAGGAAAGAAAACTATAGAAAATAATTACTTGTAAAAGGGGTAAAAAATATGTATATTTGATCAATCTGATTGATACAATGGATCATTTATATACGTTACATAGTTACATTTTTACAGTTACATACATAGTTACATTTTTTTGTTATTAAAAATATTGGATATTAATAAATATATATTTTTGTACATTCATATATATGATGTGTATGGTTGCGATATATATGCCTAAATAAGCGTATTTCATTCAAATTTACTTATTTTTACTGAAAAATGATGATATATGAAAATCTAGCTACAACCACTCCATTCAGTATAAATATAAAATGTAAAAAAAACATATATTTAATTTTATCTTCAAAATGGATATATGTATGCTATTGTAGGCCTAAAACAAGATTGAAACATTTGTTTTGTTATGATTTTAAAACTGTACACAGAGTTTTGGTTAAAAATGTAACAATTTCAGAAATATTCTGTGATGAATTGATTTATCTTTTATTTATTGTGTAATAGAGAAAAGACACTAGTGTTATTCGCCGGTTCAAAATCACTTTATTAGGTACCGCAAAACAAGAGCAACCTAGTACATGATAATTGAAACAGTGAATAATATGTGAAGGTTATTCACATATTAAACGAAATTTTAATGCGGGATTCAATTCCGGTTCATGACTGTCGGGAATCGAGGGTGTTACCCACTCGTCCACCGACTTATGATAATTAAGCCTGAATAAAAATATCCACAATTTTCATTCGTTTCTAAATAAATTAATTTCTTGTTTTATAGATTTGATCAACAGTTATAATAAATTTGTAACGATGAAGAGATTAAGACGCGAATGTTTTTTTCACAAATAAATCAAACTTCTACTTTTCTTACTTGGCTGATGAGCCAAGCCCTTTCAATATATATTTTCATCGCATTAAAGACAGTAGAAGTTTGATTTATCTGTGAAAAGAAACATTCGCGTATTAATGTCTACATTCGTTAAATATAGATGGCGTGTTATTGCTTTATGTTAATAAATTATGTGTTATAGTAAAGTGTGAAATATAGATTTAGTAATACTCCTAACTCTAGAGGTGGTCTTTCTTTGGAGGTGAACTTTCTATAAGGCGGTCTCTCATTGAGGTTGTCATTCTATAGAGGTGGATTCTCATAGAGGTGATCTCTCATGGAGTTGGTCTTTTTATAAAGGTTGTCTCTCATGTAGGTGGTATTTCTTATAGGTTGTCTTTCTTAGAGATGGTCTTTCTATTATGGTGGTATCTCAAGGAGGTGGTCTTTCTATATAGGTGGTCTCTCATAGAGGTGATCCTTCTTATAGGATGTCGTTTTTAGGTGTGGTCTTTCTATAGAGGTGGTCTCTCATGGAAGTGGCCTTTCTTATAGGTTGTCTTTCATAGAGGTGGTCTTTCTATAGAGGTGGTCTCTCATTGAGGTGGTCTTTCATAGAGGTGGTCTTTCTATAGAGGTGGTCTCTCATTGAGGTGGTCTTTCTTATAGGATGTCTTTCTTAGAGGCGGTTTTTCTATAGAGGTGGTCTCTCATGGAGATGATATTTCTTTTAGATTGTCTATCTTAGAGGTGGTCTTTCTATAGAAGTGGTCCCTCATTGAGTTGGTCTTTCTTATAAGTTGTCTTTCTATAGAGGTGGTCTTAATAATAGTGGTTTTACTTATAGGTGGTCTTTCTAAAGAGGTGTTTTTTCTATAAAGGTGGTCTCTCAAGGAGATGGTAATTCTTGTAAGGGAGGATATTTTCTTGCCAAACGATATTTTCTCATCATTCTAAGGTGAAATGTCTAAACCTAAGTCTTATACCTATTTTACCATTAAAATGGTGAGGGTGTTTCGCTGAAGAGTAAGAAAAATATCTTTGTACACAAAGTTGATGCATATTATCTACATCAATATATGGACTTAATGCATTCGCGCTATATCTGTTATTGGAATTTTTATTTATTTAGAAAGCGTATTTTTATTTAAAAAAACAAACAAATAAATAATACAATACGAGTATAAAACGGTATGGTATATATAATGGGAAATCTTCTTTGAGGGTACATCACTGATAATCCAAACCCTCCCATTACTTTTTCATAATTGCTTTAAAAGAAGTATAATTTTTTTGAAAAAACATATTCGTAATAAATAGAGTTATAATTTGTCAAATATATTAAATCAGCCTGATATTTTATTTTTACTAGTAAAATGAGAGTTGTATGCAAGTTATGTCTTGTTTATCATGTATAGTTGCTGTTTATAGTGGTCCTTAAATGAAATATAAAAGTCATTGAGAAAGAAAAGAAAACTGACACCATATATCTCAATAAAATAGGCGCAGCTACGATGTTAGGATATAATCGGTTATAGATTAAAAAAAAAATCATTATTAAAAAAAAAAACTCAAACTCTATATTCCAACTTAGAACATGATAACAGTATAATTAGAATTCTATGCAAATTTGGTGTAAGGTTGAAGTATATTTATAGTATATGTTTGTTCTAATTCAACCGTAAAGCAAAACCTTACTTCTAAACATGTAGAATGTACCGAAAACTCTTAGAGTGAGCTCACGCTTGAATTCCTTTGATAAATTGTCAGTAGAATCTATTCTGCTCTTTACATCTAGACTAATGTACAAACTGTAGCTGAGGGTAAATAATCATAGCAAGCTTCACTCTGAGAGCCAAACTCTGCTAGAAACCAATTTGAATTCCATAAGTGTCAATATAAATATATATACAAAACATATGTATATTATATAATAATAAAAACTCAAGATATATTCTATATTTTAAAAGAAATTTATTTCGTTGTTTTTTATTGATATTTCTACTTTTTTATTATCGTTTTTAGAATGATTTCCAGTTTTGTTATAAATATGCGTATTTAACATATATTTTTTTTCAATCACTAATATAGGATTAACTTTATAAATTATATATAATTGTAAAAATAACTAATTGTAATTTTTTTTCAAGTAATAAAATATAAAATATTACTTGATGGGAAATAATTATCTTTCTTTTATCACTACTGCATATTCAACCCTTTATCTTATCAATCCTTTATCAAACAACAAACAAATTATTCATAACATATATATACAAAGAGAGAGAGATTTATGCGTATATTATTTAGGTGTGTATATGCTATTAGGGAAATTATTTGAGATTTTATAGAATTAAGTTTCTAATGTATAAGGTTTAAAATAAATAAAAATAAATTGGGATTCAGTAAATTTGAGTACACACACAAAAGTAAATAAATAAAAATATATTATACCGGAACAATTTAAAAATAAACAGCACAATTATTTGAGGTATATTTGTATTTTTTAGAAACGATTCTTTACCAATATTTTATTGATTAAATATCAAATTGTGTTGCTAGGTCAAATTACTGGAGGCGGAAACAACAAAGTAACTTGATAAAGTTTGTGAACTGCAATTCCAGTTCTGAATTGAACAATAATTGCAGCAATATTTGTTGTTGGAGGTTAGATGTTAACCGTTTAGGTCATTTCGATTTCGTAGCAAGTTAAAAATCCAACGTAAATTATTTGGATAAAATTATTTATCTACATGTACATATTATTTTCATTTTTATTATATTTGTATATATAAACTTCCATGGTAAATCCATGTGTGATGAGTTCATTTTTCCTCCGGTTTCCTCAGACTATATAATATTTATTAGCTTAATTTTATTTATATAAGTTTTACAGCATACAAATATATTACCATTAAGGTACTATTAATTTTATTTTATTTTTCTGCATGTATCATACATTTCTGCTTAAAGAATCTGTATATGGATATGTATGGATTTATTTTCCCCTGGTTTGTCCAAACAAATATATTTTTTAGCTTGATTTACTTTATATACGTTTTCCAGTGTATAAGTATCAAATTACCATTAAGGTACTATTACTTTTTTCTCCTGCATGTTACTACGTTTCTTCTTGAAGAATATGTATATGGATGTGTATGGATTTATTTTCCTCAGGTTGTCCAGATAAATCTATTTATTAGCTTGATTGACTTTATATAAGTTTTCCAGTATATAAATATCATATTATCATTAAGGTACTATTACTTTTTTCTCCTGCATGAATCCTACATTTCTGCTTGAAGAATCTGTATAAGACTAAAAGGTCTTAATAAGGCTTTTAGATGTTGTTATTGTATATATAAACCTATAATATGATTCATTATATAACGCGCAATCTGTTATGAGAATTAGAAACTATTATAGACGCGTATGATTCTTTTAAAAATTAAACAATTTTCTGGAAAGACCGCTCGGAGGGTTCACCACTGATGACCCAAGCCCGCATATTCATTTGTCATTGCATTAAGGGCAGTAGAAATTGATAAATTTTTAAAAGAATCATACGCGTCTTTAATAGTTTCGAATTTTCATATTAACTTGTGATAGATGTCTATAATGAGTTTAAAAAGGTAAACAATATTTCTCTACACATATTGGAATGAACTTTAATTAACATAAAAATTAATCTGATTCTATTAAAAATATTTCGTTCACCTTTGTACATGTAAAGGAAAGATAATGTAAATTTCGCTATAAAATAAATGAAATCAAATATCACTAAAGCTTGTTCAAAAATATATATTGGTATATATTTAATTACAATGGGAAAACAAAAAATGTTTTCGTATACAGTAATCATCAAACATTTGTTTTATAGATTTACTCTTTTGATATATAAAGCATACATACTTAGTTTTATATCTTGAGTTAAAAGTAAGCTTTTTTCTAAAAATATAATTTAAATTTTAAATATCTATATATATATATATTTTTTTCAAAGTCAGCACATACTACACTTTACGGAAAGATAGAGAGTAAATAAATAAAAATACACATAGGTTGTTACAAATACAATCAGATTTTTCTTTTAAAAACATCAAAATATGTTCAGGTAAGTGCCGAAGAATGCATTATATGAAAGATATGGCTAAATATTTCAGAAGGTTCTGTAATAGAACTTTAATAACAAGACTATGCTTTGCTAAATATGTTAAAAAGCGATTTCCGGGAAGCTTTTCTCATTTATCTTTTAAGCAGTTGGTTAAGGTATTGTCAATTATAATATTTTCTAATTATTTTTTCAGGAATGTAATATAGAGGAAAAGTGTAGTATGTTGATTTATGATGTTAATTTCCAAAACAATGCCTAACGTTGAATTTATTATTGAGCATTATAATTTTTAAAATAATTTATAATTTAATAGATAGGCTAATAGGTTTTTGCAATTTGTAAACATGAATCAAATACAAAAAAGGTAACAGTTGGCTATCTTATAATTAAAGCAAAAGCTAACTAATGTGGTTATCATAGCCTTTACCAGGTCTATTTTAGGATCGAATCTTGTATAACTAATCATAGATATCCATTCAATATGGTTGATATGTAGAGAAAATGAATAATTTCATTATCAACTTTTAAAAAGTTTATAAAATGGAGTAATGGAGATTGTAATGGGAATCTATAGGTCACCTACCGGCGCCTTCACCCGGAGCGCTAGCGATGGTCAACCCGCTGTCAGTGGCCCAGCCGCGTGGCTTGACGTAACCCCGGAGGGACACGGGGACATGGCACCGCAGGACTGCCGTGTTTCCCGCTACCACGTGGGCATCTGGTACTGATACACGGATGGTCTCCTTCAGGACTGTGCACAAACGAAGTACAAATTGTAAATACGCATTATTTATATATTTTGTATATTATAACATTAGAAATTTTAGTCTAAGCATTTTTTCGGTAAATTGTATAGTTTATAATAGTGTAAAACGCGCGAGGCCTTCAATTTTATTGTTTTGATATATATTTTCTCAAGAGAAGGAACTTACATAGGACAGTATTCACACTGTTATTTATTCAAAAGGAATATTTGTAGACATTTTTTTTTTCTTGTTTCAAAAGACACGTGTAATAGCAGATAATGCCAGACCGTCGTCAACGGAGGCAGTTAGAGCAGACATGCTTTTTCGAGGGGCATGGCGATCTGACTGAAAATAGTAGGTTGGTCCATACGTCAAATCGCAGCTGACAACATATGGTTGTGTACACGGTGCTTCTATTAATAGGATGAAAATTAGAAATAATAAATGCGTCAGAGTAACGTTGGTACGCGTGGATCGGCGTATCCTTCGACAACCAGTGGCGGTTCTACCTGCCACTTGTACCTCTATTTTACAAAATATGAAAGATATTATAGATGATTCCATCTCGACCAGAACCATTTTCCGTCGATAGGTTACTAATAGCTTGCATTCATGTCGTCCGGTAAGAAGACTGTCATTGAACCCGCTGAATAGAGGCCAACGTTTAAAATGGTGCTGGGCTAGATCGAGGTGCATGACGGAATGCTCAGGGTCGTGTTATCAGATGAGACATGCTTCTGTTTGTCTAGTGATAGTCGCTGTGTACGCGTTTGGCGTCAACATGGATAAAAGTCCAATCCGGAAACATCTGTGTAACGACCCAAAGCGCGACAATGAGGAATCATGGTTTGGAGCGCCCAAAGATACGTTAATTATGTACTGCGACTATACAAGTAATTGTCAAAAAGTCTTACCGCTAGTACAAACAAAAAAGTTTAGTTTTCAGAATAAGACCCTTGCATCAATCAATTTTTGCCCTATTTTATTTCAAATTTGCAAAATTTGGAAAATCCGTCAATGTGTAAGCACGCAAAACATTTAGTGATTATTCTTTATTGGATTGTTTCGCGTAAAAACGTAGACCTTAAAATTCTATCTTTAATTATAGATACCGAAACGTCGTTCCGGTAATGGTTAGGTACAATAGGGAGGGTGTGGAAGAAGTGGTGAGTTATATTTGTCAAATAAGCGACATTGGATAAGATAAATGTACCCTTGTGTAATAATGATGCCAATGATACTAATAATGAGCTACCAATCTTTATTTGGACATTTCTTCGGATGTTTCTTCCGTACAGACTAAAGTAACCGGTATAACAAGATAATATGTTTAGTTAATTGCCATCACAGTTAAGGTTAAAATTCATATATATATTTATTATACCTCTCGTCTACCGACTATACCTAAGTAGCAAAATAAAACGGCGATTGAAGAGCAGGTTCTTATACGAACTTTATTAGCAAGCTTTCGGACACATGCGTCCTCTACAGGATTTACGATGACTACCTATACATAAGTATTTTTGTGTATCACTCCAGAAAACATTTTGTCAAAATTGAGTATTTCATAATATCTCCGGAATAAATGTTGAGTGAATCAAAACTGACTCTGTTCTCAGATGGGACATAGCCTGAATTCTTGGTGAACTGGCACTTTTGTCTGTATTTTACAAAATAATGTCGAAGCACATCGCTTATCACAAGCAGTACTGTTTGTACCGGGGTGATTAGTAACTATATTTTAACCCTATGAAATATATTTGTCATTAAATAATAGTAAGCAGTATTTTAATAATGGTCGGCGTGAATCCAATCGAAATGTTGGAAAATTACCTATTTTTTAATTCAAATATAATAAATATATATTTGTTCTCTCCTATAAATGTATATATTATCAGAAACATTTAGAAACCAGAATCCAATATATTCCAAAAATCAATAGAAATACAATTTTTGAATAGATAGAAAGAAAGAAATGTATGAATATTAATTTTTCAAAGTTATTTATAAATGATGGATATTCTATATTTTCAATGAAAATCAGAAACGATGGGTATTTAACGTTTTAATTCCCAATAAAAGCATTTGTTCCATTTCAAACGTCTGTTTCTAGATGAAAGTAAATTCTAGTTGTTGTTGCGGAATATTCTTTAGTTGCTGGCGTCGAGTATACGACAATACTTGGAGGTGCCAATATGCTTCCAATAGATACTTGTGAAATTGCATCATCCAGGATCAGACCGAAGTCCACTTGCATCTGGGCGTCCGATTTTTTTGCCCTTGGTTTATCCGCTGAATTGATTTCTACTTGGATTTCCACGTCTCGTTTGTTTGTTGTTGTGCAAGGCAGCCCAACTGCTTCAAGGCAGTTGGCATCTCCTGATGCCTCTGGATTCCGATATCTTGGTTTTTTCTTCACGGTCAGACATTCTTCATTCTGGCTTTTGCCAGGAGCTTTGACCTTTTGGTCCTCTTTCCCCCTTTTTGGGGGCCAACAACAAAACAAAGATAATATCATTGTTAAAAATGGTTTCATTTTCGGTGTCATTTTTCTTTATGCGCTTTTCTTCGTAAATGTGGGTCACTTGTTTTTCTGCAAACAGATTCACTAAGATAGAGTTACCATTGTTGAACAACGTTTACGATCACCTTATCATATATTTTAATACAATAGCATATATGTAATATATATTTAGGTTTGGTTGGTATTTATTCAACAAAAGTACCACTCTCTCTCAAAATAATGTATTATATTATGCATTTTGTTTATTAGCCAGTTCGAAATATATAATAAGTCTGTCATATTTTCTCTGAAATTCTCAAAACTGGTAAGGTACCACATTATCACCTTCAGACTTTAGGATCTAGGAGGATGAACAAAATGTGTTTTTTTTTTTCAAGGAGTTTTAAAGGATAGGTGTGCTTTTTAGAAATATTCATATTTTTTAGATATTCTAGATTCAGATATTTTATATTGTCTGGTAATATTTTTTTTCATATATAATATATTTTAGAGAGAATATAAGTCTCAATACTTATAGATTCAAATTACAGAAATTTTTAAAATTTTTGCGAAAGATTTTGATATATAAAAATGTAGTTGAAAAAGCTTCCTAAAGATTATTCACACACACACAAATTATATATTTTCTTGTAAATATTTGAAGTCTGACACAAGAATGAATGTTTAATAAAAGGATTATATACAGTATTTATTGAATATAGATATATTCCTTCTTAAATAATATTTTTCTCATTTGATATTTATAATAGCAGCTTCTGAATGTTGAAACTTTGGGGAACAAATAAGGATCTTATCGAAACGACATTTCACAATTATATCGCAAACGTTTCTTTTGAACGAAAAATCGAAAAGTATTCTAAGGAGAAATAACGAATTGTGAAGTGTAACGATGAACGGAAAAATAAAGGATGTAAATTCCAATCCCTGGACACTTTATTTTTCCGTTTATCATTACTCTTCAAAATTCATCCTTTCCTACTTCATCCTTAAGGTTATAAATAATCGTTATTGCTCTTTAAAATAAATTTCGATTTTTCATTCAAGAGAGACGTTTGCGGGATAATTATAAAATATGTCTCTAAAATCATAAGCCGCATTATATTGTTTTATAAATAAGGATCTAAAAATTCTTTTCATTCCATAAAGGTTATTATAGACACCTATGTAAAATTCATTTCAGACTCTTTTTCTGTTTTAGAAAGCCAACTTTTCAATTTTAATTTTGTTTCATTCTTGTTTATTGAATTGTATATAAATGAATTTATATAAGTTTCTTAAATATATTTAGGCGCAAGTATCACAAGCTGGGATATCGCGTCCTATATGTCAAAAAAAAATAAAATAAAAAAGGTTATTATATAATGAATGCTCATACAATAGTATGAAAATAAAATACGTGCATATTTTTACAATAATTTATTATTATTAATATAATAATAATGATTAAATTTGTTAATAATCTCTATTTATCGATGCAATACTTCATACAGATGTTAAAAGCGTTGTTTCCAAATTATTCTTTATAAATATCTGTGCGTTTATCAGAAAATAGTAAAAATGTGAGAAGAAAATAAACAAATACATCCACATTTACAAACACGTACAATACACAAAAACCTGAAATGAGTTATTTATTGAAAAAAATATTATAAAATCACACAATAAAGTAGGTACTCCTAATATTTAAATATTTTTGTGTGTCCTGTTTTTTATATATGTCAAGTTTAACCAAGAAATCTGTTTTCATAAATTTTGTATATAAAATCTTAGGAAAATATATGAAAACTGAAAGAAGATAAAAGGTTATTTGTTTAATGTTGTTATAGATTATTATTTTGTTTGCTCATATTATAATTATTTATATTCTAAAATTGTCCAACGTCCAAAGGACAACCTTTATGACTATACCATAGTCTTCCTCGAGGTAAAGCTTTTGTGGCATGATACCTATTGCAGGATTCATTCTACGGTACGAATAATTTACTCTATGAAACAATGCTACTTCGCTTCAGCCTGCCCTGCTGCCTATAAAAGGGGTACAACTAGCCTTCATGAACATTTTTGTCCTTACTCTGCTGCTAAATTCCACAACTTCTGAAATAAAATTGGGGCAGTGTTTGAGATGCTCAATCATTTTGTCACCTTTAGAACTTGTTCCCTGATGAAGCCAAATTGTGTCAAACGTTTAGAAGTAATTAGAATATTCAGAATAATTCAAGCCAATCTCGGGAAGTCGCCTTCTGGAGTCTTCTAACTCTCCAGCATAGCAGCAGAAAATGAAATAAATATCATTCTACTTCAATAACTACCTGAATTTTCAAATGGCTTTATTCAAAATTTAACAAATATACCCACATAAAACAATGCTTTTGTTAAACTTGTAATTGAGAGATAGCTTCTGCCTCAAGAACGACCTAAAACCTAAAATGGCCTAATCAAATATTTGACACATATATACTCTGAAAGCAATTATTTAGTTATACTTGTTATGAGGTAGAGAGATTCTACTACTTCAAGTACAACCAAAACCTCAAATGGCCTGATTATTTATTTGATAATACCTTAATAATATAATACATTAATGAAAATTTGGCATAAATTCAACATCAAAATTGAAAGGTATTTCATCCTGAAAATTTAGATTAAATATAAATATCTTTATTAAATTATTCTAAAATTCAAAAATTAAAGTTCAATATATATATTTTTAATGAAAAAATTATATATGTATGAATGGGTTAGAAATATAAAATACAATTTCAAAATTTGGTTTATGATTAAAAGAGATTTATAATTCGAATTATTTCAGAAACGAAAGATATTGAAATCTTTATTCTCCATTGGAACTTGATCTTTCCGTCTAGACGTCAGTTTCTAGTTTAAAGTAAACTCTTGTTACTGTTGCGGTGGAATCTGCTGTCGCAGGCGTGGAATGTACCACAACACTAGGTGGCGCCGTTATATTGTCAAATGAGATATTAGAAATTACTTCTTCAATCATCTGGTCAAATTCCACTTGAATTTGAGCATCCGATTTTGTTGCCATTACTTCTTTTTTCTCATTTTCAGCCGCTGAAAAAAAAATCCACTTGGACTTCGGCGTCCCGTTTGGAAATAGTTTTTTCCTTAGAAGGCTCAGGAAGCCCAACTGTGTTTGCATCTCCAGATTCTTCGGGAATCCGACTTCCCTTGTTGGTCTTCAGAGGAACACTTTCAGCCTCATGCAGGCTTATGCCAAGAGCACTAGCTCTTTGCTTATCTTTTGTTTTTTTCGTGGGCCAGCAACAAAACAATGAAAAGATCATTGTTAAAAAAGGTTTTAACTTTGATGTCATTTTTTTTTCTCTTCACTAAACTCTTTGGGGCGTCGCTTGTTCGCAATTAACAGATTATCTAAGATATAGTAACAATTGTCGTACAAAGTGTTAATATAATTTGGTCTCTTAACTAGTATATATTTATAATTCATTTTATGTGTGTGTTAGAGAGAAGATGGTATTCCTATGAAAAATGAGTCACCCTACACTTAAAAAATGTATTAAAATCAAACATTTTTCAACACCAGTGTATATAAATTTAATTCGATTTTTCAAAACTGGTGTTGTCGTACATTATTTATCGACTCCACTGTGTTTAGTACTAGTATGAAAATGAAATTATTTTAAAAATATATTTTAAAGGAAAGGTACGTGTTTTATAAATATTCAGGGGTATATTAGTAAATTAAATTTTATTGCCCTCTATCGTTAAAATTTTACACAAATAAATTTACTGGCAAAAAAAAAAAAAAAAAAGAAACGCATTGCCAGTAAATTTATTTGTGTAAAATTCAGGGGTATGCTTGAAGTAAATGATATTTAATTCATATATATATATATATATATATATATATATGAAAAAACAATAGAAAAAAATAAAAGATAAGTGGGTCAGGTGTTGATATTAAAAATAAAGAAGGCATCTCCTGACCACGAGCACATGTGCTTTTTAGATGGCAGAGCGCCATCTAGTGGAGCAAGAATAAACTAAACGTTTATTTAGCTTGCTCCGTGATATTTGGCTAACCTAATTTCTTGATATATATATCAAAAAAATATTTTCAAACAATATATATCTAATAATAATTAGGTTGTAATTAAAATTACAGGCATTTATAAAATCATTATATAAAAACCTTTAAATATCAAATAGATATATTTTACATGAGAATAATATATCCTCAAAAATTATAACTCTAAATCATACTTTTTCTCATTGGAAAATTATAATTTCAGTTTTATAATAACACGGATCTTCAAATATTGAATGTAGCATATAAAAATACATGTTATTTTTGTTTTCGTGTACAATGAAGCATCAGATGTCTCCATGCATCTCTAGCACAGCATTCGTAATTTTTTCTATCTTGGATTTATAAAGGTACTGCTTTAGATCCATGTCAATTTTCTGCAAGATTGTGGCCATTGATAGGCATAAGGATATGTTTATAGGTGTTATTTCCACACCAGGATAATTTTTGCATGTCCTGTAGTTTCTTTTGGCATCTAGATTCATTGTCATTACTTTGTAGTGTTTCATTATGAGTTTTGTGATTGTTTTTGTATTTCTTCTCTCGCACTTTCCTTTTCTATTGTTGAATTAAATTGTATTTTACCAAATCAACAACATCAGGGTACATATCAGTTTCAAAATGATTCATTCAATTCGATATATAAAATTAGTATGGAAAAAGGTAAAAATAATAGTATTTTTCTATTAAATAAAATTTAAAAATGCAACGATATAAATTTAAACGCTTCATATCTCCCCCATATGAGAATACTAAAATTATAACCCAATTTCCTTTATATTTTATTTATTTCAAAGTCAAAGCGCTATATTCCGCAAGGGACACTTGCACACAGTATAGCATGAAATACATAGTCCTTTTTACTTTATATACTTCAAAGTTGTTAAAGACTACTATTTCTGCAATTTTGCAAACGAAAATATATAAACTAAAAAAAAAAAATAGAGGATCAATAGATGATTTGTGGATATGTGTATTTGTGTATATAATAGAACTCTTAATATCAAATAAAATATAATTTACATGAAAATAATATACCCTCAAAATATACCTATAAGTTATTATTTTCTCATTAAGAGATTTTAAAATCAATTTTATAATAACACTCAACTTCAAATTTTGAATTTTGTGGCTGTGTACAATGAAAACCTCGTACATCTCCTTGCATCTCTGTCACAACATTCCTAAAGTCCTCTCTCTCTCTCTCTTGGGTGTATATAACTGCTGTTCTGAGTCAATTTCAATTTTCTGTTTTATTTTTGTTTCCAATGTAGCCTCAGATGACTCCACGCATCTCTATCACAACAGTCGCAATGTCCTCTAACTTGGGTCTGTAAAGCTACTGATTTAGGTCTATGTCAATTTTCTGCAAGGCTCTTACCATTGCTAGGCATGAGAAATTGCCATCTGGAAGTATTGTAATTCCTTTTTAGTTTTCATTCGTTGTCTTGTTATTGTTTTTTGTAATTCTCATCTCGGAGTTTATTTCACATATCTGATATTTTCTTATCTTTTTTTGAATAATTTAATTTTTACTAGAGAAAATCATTTAATACGATATTTAAAAATATAATGGAAAAAAGCTGAATAATAATATTTTTCTATCAAATTAAACATATAAAATACAACGATATGAATTATAAACACGTGTCTCATATCTTGTCTCATATATAGATACTAAAATTATAACCTTATTTCCTTTTTATTTATTTCAAAGTCAAAGCGCTATATCCTGCAAGGGACACTTGCACACAATATAGCATGAAATACATAGTCCCTTTCCCTTTATATACCTCAAAGTTGTTAAAAAATAAAGAATACTATTTCTGCAATTTTCAAACGAAATTATATGAACCTAAAGAATATATAGGATCAATTTGTAGAAATTTTGAAGCGTTTACAAAATAGTAAAACCTTGTATAGGAATCTCTCATTTAGGTATCATCTAAGAATTATTTATAAAATTCAATATGAATTCATAATTTCAGTTTATAAATGATAGAAAATCTATATTTCCAATGAATTTCAGAAACAAAAGGTATACAATTCTTTATTCTTCAATGAAACTAGAACTAGAGGTCGGTTTCAAGAATGAAGTAATTTCTTGTTACTGTTGTAGGCGTGGTATACACCACAATGCTAGGTGGTGCCGATATACTTTCTAATGATATATTGGAAATTACTTCATCAAGCATCATGTCAAAATCAACTTGAATTTGGGCATCCGAATTCATTACCCTCACTTCTTTTTTCTCATTTTCAACCGCCGAAAATAAATCAACTTGGATTTCAGCGTCCTGTTTCAAAATTGTTTTTTTCTTGGTAAGGCTAGGCAGCCCAACTGCCTCGGCATCTCCTGATTCTGCGGGATTCCGATATCCCGGATTGTACTTCAAAGGAAAAATTTCCACTTCATCCTTTCTTATGCCAGGATCTCTAACCTTTTGTTTATTCTTTGTTTTTTTCGGGGGCCAGCAACAAAATAATGAAAATATCATTTTTAAAAAAGGTTTAATTTTCGATGTCATTTTTTTCTCTTCAATGAGCGCTTTGATAGGTGGGGCGATACTTGTTATCAATAAACTGATTATCTAAGATATAGTAACGATTGTTTTAAAAATGTGTTGATGTTTATAATAAGGTCTCTCAACTAGCCTATATTTATAGTTTTCATTTGCGTTAGAGAGGGTATGGTATTCAAATGAAAAATGAGGCAACTTATGCCTCAAAAATGCAATAAATTCGTCTATTTTTCCATATCATATTATAAAAAATTATACATTCACGGAAATTTAGAATTTTCAAAACTGGTGTTGTTGTACATTTTTTTCGACTCCGATGAATTTTGTACTGGGAAGAAGATAAAATATTTTTAAAAATCTTTTCATAGAAGATATGCTTGTTTTTGAAATATTCAGGATTAAGTGCTTGCTGTAAATGTTATTTAATTCATAAAAAATACATGTTCAGACAATATAAATATTTAAATAATAATTGAGTTGTAATTATAAAAATCATCATACTTATTTATTTATTGTTACAAAAGCACGAAGTCCAAAGGACTATTGTGCTGTGCTAGTATTATTTATATATATATGATTAATTATTTACACGATGGATTAGTATTGCTTTGTAAATTATTGTACATATAGTTTTAAACTTAACAAAGTTCTCATAAGATAGAGTATATACACAAAGAGAATTTGGTAATGTTTCAAAGTATCTACATACAATTTGATTAGTCAGAGGGCAAGATAAAAGAAGATGGTCTGGTGATTCAACATCTAAGCGGCATTCACATGTTGGATCATTGATAGCATTTAGTTTGAATAGGAAACTTAAGAAGGGTCCTTTGCCAGTTAAGAATAAAGTAGTGAATTTATCAGAAGAAATGAAATTTGGGACAGCAATTGGAAAGAATTTCTTGAACAATTCATTAGATTGAGAAAGATAAAACTTAAATTTTAGATCCAGATATAGTTTGTTTAATTCTTTTTGAAGGGGTTTTTTGAGTGTTCGATCTGTGAGAGAATTTGTCATATTATACTTTGTTTGTAATAATTCAAGATAATCGGACAGTAAAGGGGTTTTCGCTAGTATATGTGTGATGTAAGAAGATGAAGTCCTATAAGCATGAATGCATCTAATAAGAATTTGATATTGTATAGAATTCAACTTGGATCTTTTTGCTGCAGTGATAAAAAGAAACCAAATATTTGATGCATAGCTTATTGTAGAGCGTATCATAGCTTTATATAAGATCAATCTACGTCGAGTATCAATGCCCCAAGTACGTGCACATAATGATAATAATATATTCTTAAGTTTCGTAGCTTTCATAATTATATTGTCAACATGTGTTCCAAAATTAATCTTATTCCTTTGTCTATGATTTTTAAAAATAACTCCCAAAATTTTAACAGTTTCTGATGGTTGAATTATTTTTCCATCAAAATTAATGGGCAATTTTTCATAGTTATGTAGATAGAGTATACCTGTTTTGTTTGGACTTAGTGAAAGTTTTACCTTTTCACACCATGCTTTGATTTTTATTAAACATTTGGTAATATTATACTGAAGATCATAGATGTTTGAACTCCATACCACAAATGTCACATCGTCCGCGAAAGCAATTACTCTAGCAAAACTTTCGTTAAAAGATAAGTTGAAATCATTAAGTAATATATTCCAAAGAATAGGAGAAATAATACCACCCTGGGGACTGATCTGTGATATATTATTACTCTACTCTGTATTATTTATCATCATCTTGTAAACAACGAGATACGTGCAATAGAATGTGTACGAGTGTAAGAATTGTAAATAGAATAAAATAATTATAGTAGCTTAAAAATAGTGTATCTTTTATTTATCTTTATATATATATATAGTGCGATTTCTTACAAAATAATTTTCACCATTAATATTTAACAATTAATAGAAACGTATCAAATGGCGACGAAGAATTAACGTAAGTATGGCCACCACTAATTTAAATTATCCAAGGTTTCGTGAAGGTGAAGATCTAAATTGTTATTTGGAACAATTAGAAGAATGTTTTAAATTGAACAAAACATTAGAAGCAGACAAAGTATCTGTGTTATTAACGTCTATTGATGTTAATGTTTATAAGACTTTGCGCGATTTGTTGGTACCCAGAAGGCCAAGTGACCTTAAATATAAAGATTTAGTAGAGGTTTTAACCAACCATTTATATCCAATAAAAAATAAGCACTATGAAAGATATTTATTTCACAAGATTGTACAAAAAGAAAATGAGCCTGTGGGAAAATTTGTTTTGAGGCTTAAATCTCAGGCAGACAAGTGCAAATTTACTGACATAAATGAAAATTTGTGTGATCAATTTGTAAGTGGTTGCTTCGATGAAGCTACGCTTAAAAGGCTGCTAAGTGAACCTTTTTTAACGTTTGATAGTGCAATAAATATTGCAAATTCTGTAGAGGCAGCGAAGTCACAAGTAAAGTTGATGAAAAATCCTGGTCATGATATTGATAAGTTGAAAGCCAGATCTAAAAATTTTAAATTCCCATGTAAATACAATAATCCTTGCAAAATTTGTGGAAAGTCTAACCACGATACGAAGTTATGCAAATTTAAAAATGCTCAATGTTATATTTGCAATAAGAAAGGGCACATTGCTCCAGTATGTTGGAATAAAAAATCGGCCCAAAATTCTGGAATGAATACACCCAATCAGAATAAATTGAATACTATTCAGTGCAACACATTAGAAAACGCACCAAAAATAATGGTAAACGTTAAAATTGAAGATGCAGACACTATAATGGAGGTTGACACTGGTGCAGACGTGTCTGTAGTTTCAAAGAATTTTTTTCTTACAAATCTCAAAAATGTCACTCTAGAGAAATACAGTGGACATTTGAAAAGTTTTTCAGGAAATTTGATTCCAGTTTTTGGAAAATGCTTGGTAAATGTTAGTTACAAAAACTATCAGGAAAAACTACCCCTAATTGTGACAGGCCAGTTTAATAACCAAACGCCGTTACTGGGCAGAAATTGGATAAGAATTTTAAAAGCTGATTGGCCCAATTGCGTTTTTGATATCTGTAATAATATAAATGTAATTTCAAATTTAGAACTGTTTTTAGAAGTATATAAGAGAGTATTTGAAAATAAAGATTTACCAATTCAGGGCATTAAAGGTTCAATATCATTGAGGCCAAATGCAAAGCCCAAATTTTTTAAATTTAGACCAGTACCCTTTTCCATTAAAGAGAAGATAGACAAAGAACTAGACAGACTTGAAAAAAGTCAAATAATTGAAAAAGTTAATGCTAGTGATTGGTCTACGCCTTTAGTAACGGTAATAAAGTCAAATGGAGAACTACGTTTGTGTGGTGATTTTAAAAATACTTTGAATAATTGCATTGAAGATGAGAAATATCCATTACCTACTATAGAAACTATGTTGGGAAATCTAGGAGGAAACAAGAATTTTACCAAATTGGATCTCTCCTCCGCATATCATCAAATTGAAATGGATGAAGCATCAAAAAATCTGCTAGTGGTATCTACCCATAGAGGACTTTACCGATATAATAGATTGCCTTTTGGAATCAGTCCAGCTTCAGCCATTTTCCAGAGGTGTATGGACAGCCTTTTTCATGATGTTCCCAACACGGTGATATACTTAGATGATATTTTCATTGGTTCTAAAGATGAACAAGAACATTACAGAATTCTAAAAATGATCTTCGATAAATTGAAAGAGCTAAATTTCACCCTTAATAAAGAAAAATGCTTATTTTTAAAAAAAGACATTTGTTTTCTAGGTCATATTATAAATGAAGATGGTGTTAGACCAGATTCAAAGAAATTGGAAGCATTAGAAAGGTGTAAAAAGCCTTTCGACAAAACATCATTGAAGAGTTTTCTAGGGATGTTGAGCTTCTATTCAAAATACATACCTAATATGTCAACCTTGGCTGGTCCTCTTTATCAACTCCTAAAGAAGGACAATCGTTGGAAATGGTCTAACCAATGCGAAAAGGCATTTCTGAATTTGAAGTTAACTCTATTAAATTCCCAGGCGCTTATTCACTATTCAATGAAGCTTCCATTAACTTCAACCTGCGACGCATCTGCCTATGGCATAAGTGGGGTCTTGTGTCATATTGTGGAAGGGGAAGAGAAGCCAATCACCTTTGTTTCCAGAACATTGTCAAGTGCAGAAGTCAAATACTCTCAGACTGAGAAAGAAGCACTTGCTATTGTGTTTGCAACTTCCAAACTGAGACAATACTTGTTTGGGAGAAAATTTGTGTTAAAGAGTGATCATAAAGCTTTAACGACTGTTTTTGGAAACAAAATACTTCTTCCGCCTTTAATTGCAAATCGCTTGCATAGGTGGGCTTTAGAGTTGTCAAATTTCGATTTCGATATTAGATATACAAATAATGATACCATGCTCTGTGCGGATGCATTTTCAAGACTTCCACTTGAGGAAATAAATTCAAGGGAAGACAACATTGATTTGGTGACACATGATATATCATTTTTAAATGTAACTCCATTGGACCACCTCATTATTGAAGAAGAAACCAATAAAGATCCGGTTTTAAATAAGCTCAAGGAATATTTATTAGAAGACCCTCAGTTAGCAAAAAAGGATGAAACAATGAAACCATTCCTTTCAAAATTGGAAAATTTTTCTGTACTGCAGGGATGCATTTTTGTTGATTCTAGGGCAGTGATTCCAAGAACCTGTCAAGATCAAATGTTGAAGTTACTTCATCAATGTCATATAGGAATCAATCGCATGAAATCTCTAGCCAGATCTTCGGTTTGGTGGCCGAAAATGGATAGTCAAATTGAAGAGTTTGTGAAGGAATGTTCTCCCTGTATGCATCATCAGACAGCTCCTCCTGCTGAGAACACACCTTGGCCCAGGACTAACCAACCGTGGCAGCGAGTTCATGTTGACCATTTCTATTTCAGAGGTGATTGTTATTTATTAGTAGTAGATGCAAATTCAAATTGGATTGAAGTATTCCCAGCTAGAGGTACTACTTCGCAAGAAAATATTAAGCTTCTACGGGAGTGTTTCGCCAGGTATGGATTACCGCAATGCTTAGTGTCTGACAATGGCCCCCCCTTCAATTCGATTGAATTTAAGGAGTTCTTACGGAAAAATAATGTATACCACTTAACCTCGCCAGCATATAATCCCTCGTCTAACGGAATTGCTGAAGTTTCGGTAAGAATAATAAAAAAATCTCTGGAAAAGTCGTTAGAAGAATCTCCAAACTCAAATATGGACTGTATTTTACAAAATGTTCTGTTTAATTATAGAAATACGCCTACCTCTTTAGATAAGCCTCCTGTAGAACGTCTCCTAAGTTATGTGCCTAGAACATTTGTAAATTGCTTGAACTCTGAATTTATCCAGAAGACTTTTGGGAGTAATGAGTGTGGAAGGCGACATTTTCAAGTTGGAGATAAAGTGCTGTTTACAAGAGTAATACAAAATAGGCGCAAATGGTTCAAGGCCCAGGTGATACGACGACTAGGTTACAATGTTTATCTAGTAAAGAACCTAAAAGGCACATTTAAAGTGCATGTCAATCAGATGAGGACAGGTTCAGATACCAAATATGCTGAAGATTCTGATTGGACCTTGGACAACGCTGGAGCAGGACCTCACCGACTGGAACAAGACCCTCAAATTTCCACATCACCTCCGCCTAGGAGATCTACCCGACCTCGATGCCCTCCTTGCCGGTTTTCTCCAACTATGAACAATATAAGGAAGGAGGAATGATCTGTGATATATTATTACTCTACTCTGTATTATTTATCATCATCTTGTAAAAAACGAGATACGTGCAATAGAATGTGTACGAGTGTAAGAATTGTAAATAGAACAAAATAATTATAGTAGCTTAAAAATAGTGTATTTTTTATTTATCTTTATATATATATATAGTGCGATTTCTTACAAAATAATTTTCACCATTAATATTTAACAATTAATAGAAACGTATCAGGGACATCCCTTATTTATCTTTTTTATACACTTTACATTAGTATATTTAAACTCTACACTCCGGTCTTCAAAGTAAGAATTAATTTTTTTTATAAGTACCGCTGGAAAATTTGCCTTGTCCAATTGTTGGAGAATTGCCGGATGCCATGCGTTGTCGAAAGCTCCGCTGATGTCCACTGTTACTATTGCCGTATTTTCTGTTTCTCTTTTCAGAAGACTTAATTTAGTTATTTCTTGTAAAGCAGAGATTGTTGATTTTTCTTGTGTAAATCCATGTTGAGCAGGATGCATAACATTATTACTATTAATATGATTTAAAAGTTCAATATGAATTAGACTTTCAAAAATTTTACCTAAATTAGAAGACAAGCTTATAGGGCGGTAGGCTTTCGGATCTTTATAATTTTCTTTATTAGGTTTTTTTATAATCATTACTGCTGACTTTCTCCAGGCCTCCGGATAATAATTAAGTCCCATACAAGCATTGAACAATTTTGTTAACACAGGAGATATATGATGAACTGCCGTTTTGATCATCTGATTGCTTATATGATCTATTCCTGGAGCCTTGCCATTTTTAAGTTTTTTAATTATTGAACAGATTTGAATATTATCAAAATAAATGATTTTATCATTAGAAAAAGTATAACTGTTGTCTCTGATTAATTTATGATAGTTTGTGTCAGAAGATTGACAGTCATTCGGAAATAGAGAAGATAAAAGATTTTTCATTTCTGATTCGAGCACATCTTTAGATACATCTAGAATTGGTAAATCAAAAGACCTAGGAGAATTTTTTTGTTTAAAAGTTTTGTAAGTATTACCAAAAGGAGATGTATTTTCAACTTCCTCCAGGAATACCCTCCAGCTTACATTTCTTGTTTTTTCAATAATATTCATATACTTATTTCGTATTTCTTTATACATTTTTTCATCAACTAGCTGTCTATTAGACCGTTTACCCCGATAATATAGATTTCGAACATATTTAAAATTATTTTTAAATACAATAGATATATAAATATCAAATAAAAATAATATACATGTGATGATTTAAGACCATGGAATTGTTGTAAATAGTCTAGATATCTACTACCACATGTTCCACCCCATGACTGTATATAACTTCTTATGTACTGCACATAGAAAGCCTCAACTAACATCAATCTGTACCGTGTAAGAATCTAATAGAGTATCGCAACTGTACAGATAGAAGGAATGGAGACTAACAGGAGAAAATTAAGGTTAAAACTAATCAGGCTTAGGACAGAAGTCGAAGTAAGGCCTAGCAAAAGAGGCTTAAAACTAGCCCAACTATAAATAATTTACAAGACAATATTTCCTGGGCAAAACCGGACGTATCTTGTGACCGCGGAAACCATCAAAGTCGAGTAACGCCCCGTATTTCCGGAACAAGACCGGACGTATCTTCCGTCAAAGGCAGTAGCAAAGACCAATCAGAAGACATCACCTAAATAGGTCAACCAATAGAAAAAGGCCATGTGACGTAGTCCTACCAATTAGGAAAGAATCACCTAAATAGGTCAGCCAATTAGAAAGAAGCAAGGTCGTAGTGTTAAATCGAGGACCTAGAATTGTTAGTCTTCGCTTGGATTCCAACGGTAACACTTGCTCTTAAGATCTCTCTCTCTCCCCTCATCCCATTCCTTCTTGACGTCAGACGCTTCTTAGTGGAATCTCTGTTTGTTTATTTCACCTTTGGCCCAGCTGTGTCGCCTTCCACCACGACTGCACGGTAGAGTTGACATCGAGGTTCGTCTAGCATCAGGTAACACTGGTCCCAGAGATCCCAAGATATCACAGACTCCCCCGTCCCGAAGAGTCGACAGGATAGTGGACGCCAAGGTACAAGTAAGCAAATAGACCACTGTCTGTACAGAAAGATGGAACAGGGAAGAGAGGAGAATCCAAAGGAACCAATGGAGTCCGATCCCGACTACGAAAGTGGCGAAAACCCCACTTTTCCGAAGAAAGAAAACACTCTCGGTAGGACGCAGGAAATTGTCCCCAGCCAGGAAGACGTCACGCCCCCGCCGCCGGTGTCAGATGTCCTGGGGAGTTTAGCCAGGACGATATATCAGCTCTCCTCGGCGACAGGACTATCGCGGGATGTGGAGCTACCGCGTTACGATGGTTCGTACGAGGCGCAGAGCTTCTTCGACAACTACGACGCCCAAGCTGATCTGGCCCAACTACACTACACCGACAGACTGAGAAGGCTTCCCAACCTCCTACAAGGTAAGGCCCTGCACTACTTCGCAGCCTAAAATTAGACAAATTATATTACGTTGACGCAAGGCAGGCCCTGATAGACCTCTTTCCTGAAACCACAAACGCGTCATTTGCCCAATTCTTGGCCATTAAGTTGACAGATCGCTCCTCGTTAGAGGAATATTATCAAAAAAGACGGTGTGTGGCCTACAGCTGAACCTTCCCCACAAAATCCTTTTAGAATCCCTGACTGATGGGTTACCCGTCGCTGATCAGCGCATTGTCGCTGCCGTGCAACCGAACACCCTCCAAGCGTGGTATAGTGTAGTATCGCGCGTAAGAGGAACCCACAGTGCGTCGCAAGTGTGCCAACAGACGACCAGAACAACGCCCAACCCTTCCTTCGCACCGTCACCGAGGTACAGTGCTCCGCGACCATGGTCAGCGCGACCCAACTACTCTGCCAATCCACCCCCTTCATCCTGCAGGTATTGTGGCGCCATGCACTGGCACGCCCAGTGCCCCAAACGGCCTGCACAGAGCCGTCCAAGACCTGTGTACCGAGCCACAACTTATCCGCAGCACGACAGAACTGTGTTGTCCTCTCCCGCACCCTTCCAAGTTAACAACACGCGAGCGCATGTTACCCGCTCCCCTGATCCTCTTTACATCACGAGCCCAGCGCAAGCAGTGAACCCTAGCTGTCCCATAGGTACCTCGACCACGGCACCAAAACAGGCCTGTTCCGACGCCCAAGACAGCACAACAGTAGGTTCCTCCTCACATAACTTTCGTTGAACAATTGCTCGTTCGAGCTGAACTGCCCAATAATGTAAACCTTCCTCTACTACTTGATACAGGAGCATCTATCGATATAATTAGTCGGAATACTTTTAAAATAATAGAAACCAATTTGCAAAAGAAAATACCTGTTCACCCATTTAACTTAACTATTAATGCCATAGCTAACAATATTTTCACCATGGGTTATATATTTTTAAACGTAAAAATAGGTAACATAACGCAGAACCTAAAATTCCATATTATAGATGCCCCCTTGCCTTTTGGCATATTATCCCTTAACTCCATAAAAAGATTTCTACTAATTATAAACTGTCCTCAGCTACTCCTGTATCAAGATAATGTACCTCTACCAACTACCTTATACAAATTCACCTCGTGCAAGCAACACGTGTCCCATGGACAGGTTAATACAACTGTCCCATTTACTAAATCTTCCCCTCCTGGAACGGGTTGCTCACACGTGGTGAACTCCAACACTCTTATTTGGCCTCAATGTAATGTACCTGATCCTATTTTCAACGCCTCTATGTCCTCCTCTTGCATATATTTGGACACAAGTAACCTAGGTAACTGTCCCTATAATTTACACAAGGTACTGCATCAATTTACACCCGTTTTCGCCGCCAATAAATACGACGTCCCTAAGCTTAAAATACCTCCCGTAAAAATCAATACTACTTCGGACAAGGTAATTGCCTTACGTCCTTATCGCGTACCCCTAAATGACCAACTTGAAATACAAACACAGATCGAACACATGCTTGAACACGGTATAATTACAACCTCTGTATCTCCCTATGCCAGTCCCATTACGCTTGTCACCAAGCGTGACAAATCAAAACGCTTTTGTGTTGACTATCGTAGGATTAATGAAATCATTGCACCAGACGTCCATCCTCTCCCCTTGATAGAGAATATACTCGACAAACTCTCACGCGCCAAATATTTCTCCTCAGCCGACATATCTTCTGCCTACTGGCAGGTCGAAATAGATCCCAGTTCCCGTCACCTTTTAGCTTTCGTGACATTAGACGGGCAATACGAATTTAGTAGGCTTCCTTTTGGGATGCGCAACTCACCACAGATTTTTGAACGTGCAATAAACCAAATATTCCAAAAATATAAGTTAAACTTCATAGCCCACTATTTCGATGATTTTATTATCTTTTCGGATACCTTAGAAGAGCATATTCAACACGTAGAAAAATTCCTGGAGATCTGCCAACAGGAAAATATTAAACTAAACTATAAAAAATGTGAATTTTTGAAGACATCAATAGAATTTCTAGGATACACTATTAAGAACGGAACTTACACACCGCAGACCCGTAATCTCGATATTATTAACGCTATCAAACCTCCCTTCAACCAAAAAACGTTACAGTCCTTTTTAGGAGCCGTCAACGTGTATAACAAGTTTATACCAGATTATGCCCGTCTCAGAACCCCACTCAACAATTTACTTAAAAAGGACACTAAATGGCAATGGGACGACAAATGTCAACAGGCATTCACGGCTCTCAAGGAGAGCTTAACACGTAAGCCCGTATTACATCTGTATCAGGATGGCTTACCCTGCCGCTTGTACTGTGACGCCTCCACCCAGGGAATCGCAGGAATTCTCAAACAAGTACATCCGGATGGAAAAGTTCATCCCACACAGTATTACAGTAGAGCACTACGCCCTCACGAACGCAACTATACCATTTCAGAGTTAGAATGCTTAGCGATCGTAGAAAGCATCGAAAAATTCCGCATCTATCTATCCGGTACCAAATTCACTGTCTACTCCGACCACCAAGCCCTACAATGGCTTAAAACTATTAAAAACCCGTCAGGACGACTTTTTAGGTGGAGTTTAAGACTATCCACTTACGACTATGAAATACAGTACCTCAAGGGAACCCAGCAACACGAGGCCGATTTGCTTTCTCGCAATCCATTTTGTGGATTTATCAGTGCCCGTACTATTAAGAAACACCAACCGAATATCACAGATACCAGTGTCGCTGTAGACGTCAACGGTCTACACACCATACGACGTAAAGGTGTAAATCGAATAATAATACCCAAAGCTCTTCAACACTCGCTTATGAACCAGGTTCACAGCGAATACAACCATCCCGGTATCTCCCAAATGGCTCGCCTAATCTCTACTCAGTATTACTGGAAAGGTATGGCCAAGTCCATACAAAAATTTGTAAATTCCTGTCATACCTGCCAAATCATCAAAAGACCCAAAGGTAAGCCTTATGGCACCTTAGGACAAATTCCCCCACCACAACAGCCATTCGATTTAATATCAATAGATACAATAGCCGGATTTTCGAAATACGGACACTCCAAGACGTATCTCCATGTTATAGTGGATCACTTGACCAGATACGCTTGGGCATTCCCATCGAAATCTACAAGTACCTTAACGTACATCCAAACCCTAAAAAAGGTACTACAACAAGGGTCTCCAAAACGTCTACTTTCGGATAGAGCGCCCGCATTCACCTCCGAAAAATTCCGCAAATTTCTGCTATCTCGCGGTATACAACCACTGCTTACCACCAGTAACAATCCGCAAGCTAACGGATTGATAGAACGATTGAACGCCACCATCACTGGAAAACTAAGGTTACTTTATCTCGAAAACCCGAAGACATCTTGGACCAAACTAATTAAACAAGTTGTCCAAATCTATAACCAATCCCCGCACACCGTCACAGGTTTCCCACCGATCTTCTTGATGTTTAATAGCATCCCACCAGAACTAAAAACTCATTACAACCCGTTCCCCGACGTACAGAAGGCTAGGCAACTCGCCTCCAGCAGAACACAGCTTAAGCATGAAAGGGACAAACAAAAATATGATAAAGGTCATCAAGCCCCGCATTTCGAGATTGGTGACCTAGTCCTCGTAAAAAATTATAAACATCCCGATACGGGAAAATTGGCACCATACTTCACAGGTCCGTTTACAATTATAGAAATAATATCCCCAAACGTAGTCCGAATTAACAGACCCAATCGACCCCTAAATAAAGAAGATGATACAGTTCATGTGAACAAACTTAAATACTATACAGAAGATATCTTATTCCTCGCGCCCCAGCCTCTAATTCCAACACCTCGCGTAACACCTGATGTCCACTTGATAGAATTCGGCCATTTATGTCCCACAATATTTGACGCGCAGAAATCCCGTCTTATACCCCCGACTTGCTCAGCGCCTTTTCTGCACCTTAATGCAGAGATCTTCCAATAAGTTGAAAGAAAGCAAGCAAGCCCCCTCGCTCCCCCCCTTGACCTAAATCCGGAATCGCATTAAAAATAGCTTCGCTCCCTCCTCTTCCGCTGGACACGAGCAAACAAACAGCCGACATCTTGTTACGGCCCGTCACCAGGTCTAGATTCTCTCGCCCTCAATTAACTTGTCAACTTAACATCGACACTTAGATCCAAGGACAACATTTTACTTACAAAAATCACACACACCCACATAAGTTAAAAAAAAAAACGACAACATTAGGACTCGATGAGTTTCACAGTTGGAAACAATGTGATCCACGAGTCACGTCAAACATAAAACAAATTCGATAAGTTAGAAAAACTTAGGCCAACAAGACCAAAGATATCAATCGAGGACAATTTAAAGCTCTCTCTACCCATCCTAAAAAAACAGGAACATTACGTTTGGCCTACAACTTTCCATTCTTTCACGATATATAATTTCTATATATAATCTTACTTGCTCTTCTTTCTCGATGAACATTTTTAAAAAATTTTTCATTTTAATATCCTTTATATAATCATTATATAGCTCTTATAATTGTTTTTTTTACGTCAACCAATTAGTTTAGATTATTGTCTTTTTTTATTTTTCTTTACCAAAACTTATTTACTTTTGCTTTATGACTCTATTTTATAATCAACTTTATATTTTATCTTTCATATCATATCTAATAATCTCAAGTTTATATTTCATGTTTATATCACTAATTTGCATTTATCATTTTATATTTTTTCTCACTTTATAAATTAGATGTTATTTACATTGTTTCACCTTCCGCTACCATGTCAATGCTATCGAGTATATTATTGCTCATTATTTTTTTTTCATTTAATATTTTCACTTTCTATTACCCCTTATATACTGCTGTAGTGTGTTAATCTTTGTATCATATCATCACTATTTTTACTTTTTTTTAAGATTACTTTGCATTTAACTTCGCAATTCTATTTTCGATTTTTCAAATCCTTTAACGCTATATGCAAAGCCTTAATTTCGCAATTTCATATCTCAATGATATATTCTTTTATAATCAAACTAAAAATCACGATCTAAAAACAGGGCAATCTTCAATAACCGCTTAAACAACCACTTTAAAGGTTACTTCTTAATAAATACTAACCCTTTTCCGCAGGAACTTTTAACTCCTTCACAGGCTAGACTTGACCTACTTTGATTTCGTAATTAACAATCTTGACACACCGTCCCCCAGATTTACCTTATCCCAACTTCTGGCTTGGATACGTGCAAATTGTATTTTTTTTTTATTCCAGGGCACTCTCATGCCACACGCTGGCACATTTTTTTTTATTTTTCTCTTTTTCTCGCTAAGCCCCTGACGACTCTAATTAAAACTTTGATTTCTGGTCACTGATCTTCGCCCTCTTTATCCTGCATGCGTACGTCTTAACGACTAATTACTAAAACCCATAACAATCCCCTTATCTTACTTTTCGATTGTGGTACTGTAACTTTATTAGGTCCTTAAATTTACATGTGAAACATGGCCTAGGTTTTCCGCGCAGTGCACATTAAATGGTTTGGGACTTGAGTCAAAGTGACATTGCCTCAACCAAGTAATAACTAACCCCTCAACCCTTTCTAACGCCCATCACGAAGAGATCATGATTTTCCCATCCAATCGTTTTTTATTTTTACCTATCATCATTATATGCTCTCTATTAAATATTTTATTCATATTTTTATTTTTACTTGTATGTTTAATATTAGTTGTTTATGCTTTATTACCTCTTATGGATATACAGAAATCAACCCCATGTTATATACCAACTCACTTTAATTAATTAAAAAAAAAATTACTTCCTTAATAACAGTCTTCCTATTCCGCTCTCTTAAATCCCTCCATATGAACCCTCTCACATCCGGGGCCATCTGTGATGATTTAAGACCATGGAATTGTTGTAAATAGTCTAGATATCTACTACCACATGTTCCACCCCATGACTGTATATAACTTCTTATGTACTGCACATAGAAAGCCTCAACTAACATCAATCTGTACCGTGTAAGAATCTAATAAAGTATCGCAACTGTACAGATAGAAGGAATGGAGACTAACAGGAGAAAATTAAGGTTAAAACTAATCAGGCTTAGGACAGAAGTCGAAGTAAGGCCTAGCAAAAGAGGCTTAAAACTAGCCCAACTATAAATAATTTACAAGACAATATTTCCTGGGCAAAACCGGTCGTATCTTGTGACCGCGGAAACCATCAAAGTCGAGTAACGCCCCGTATTTCCGGAACAAGACCGGACGTATCTTCCGTCAAAGGCAGTAGCAAAGACCAATCAGAAGACATCACCTAAATAGGTCAACCAATAGAAAAAGGCCATGTGACGTAGTCCTACCAATTAGGAAAGAATCACCTAAATAGGTCAGCCAATTAGAAAGAAGCAAGGTCGTAGTGTTAAATCGAGGACCTAGAATTGTTAGTCTTCGCTTAGATTCCAACGGTAACACTTGCTCTTAAGATCTCTCTCTCTCCCCTCATCCCATTCCTTCTTGACGTCAGACGCTTCTTAGTGGAATCTCTGTTTGTTTATTTCACCTTTGGCCCAGCTGTGTCGCCTTCCACCACGACTGCACGGTAGAGTTGACATCGAGGTTCGTCTAGCATCAGGTAACACTGGTCCCAGAGGTCCCAAGATATCACATACATGAGAATAATATACCCTCAAAAAATTATAACTATAAATTATACTTTTTCTCATTAAAAATTATATAATTGGCTTTATAATAAGATTTTTGAAGATGGCAGGTAGTATATGAAAATACATGTAATTGTTATGTGTACAATAAGAGCCTCAGATGTCTCGAACCTCTCTGTCACAACAGTCCAGATATCCTCTCTCTTGTATGTGTTTAACTGCTGTTCTGGGTCAATGTCAATTTTCTGTTGTTATTGATTAGCCCAAAGGAATCTTAGATATCTCCGTGTATTTCTATCACAGCAGTCGTAATGTCCTATATCTTGGGTGTGTAATATGCTGTTCTGGGTCAATCTCATTTTTTTATATTGGTGTGTCCAAAGTTATCAAAGCCACATATATACGCAATGAGATATATGCTCTTGTTGGACTAGGTATTCGATCTCAACACCATTCCACCAAACACACCTGACCCGAATATCTCCAGTGCCCTGATTCCTAATACACATGATTTTACCACTTTTAGTCAAGGAGAAGAAATAGGACACGTGGTAGGTTATAGTAATCTAGGAAATACGCCTTGATTTTACTCTAAATGACCAGATGTCTACTCCTGCATAAAGCAGCTCAACATTGCCATTCACAAGTATGCCAAAGGCCAGTTTGATAATTTGCATTCACTGGTCGAGTTAGACTTTGTCAAGTATAGGGGTCCAATGAAATTATATATTAATCAGTAAATTAGCGTCAAAGGCTGGAATCGATACCAGTTCATCACGGTACATACCATTCGTATACAGACGGCCAGTAAGTATTTTCATTTTCCCGCAGAATTCAGCTAAAATCAAAGAATTTTATAATATCCCCAAGAGATTTCGAAGTCGAATTCATTTTGAGAAAATAATATAGGCTTAGCAAAGCAGGCGATATTTGTCTGAATTTTGTTAAACTAGTTTCAAAGCACATCGTTAACAGCAGCAATTGGCGCATATTGTAGCAAAGTATTTATAATTTTATTAACAGAGCATCACTTTTTATGTTTATATTTTCTACTCTGTATACTTCCCTCATTGCCTCATTTTTTTTTCATTAAAGGTTTTTTTCATGCCTCAAATAAATTACTGTGTCATCCCAAAGTTTGTCTCTCCTAATTTTTCACGTGGAATTTTTGGGGACATGCTAGGTAAATTAGGGAAGACAAAATAAAGATCACCGAGTAGACCTTGAGGAAATGGTTTCTGTGATCTACATTTTCAGAGACTGACTTCAGGATTACACCGCCGTGTCAAAGCCAAAACTTCATTTCAAGATGATGAAGTCCCTATAGACGATATAATGACAAAGCCGCTCTTCACGCCGCAAGAAAAAGGACGCAAACATAGTAAGGACAAATTTCCAAGACGCCGATGGAATCCTTGACAGAAGCACATCAGATCCATGTCAGTATCAACAATAATTGCAAGCTCTGGGTCACAGCTCTCATAGAGAAGGATTTTGTAGCAAAGTATTATCTTTTTTAACAGAGTATCATTTTTCTATGTTTATAATTTGCTACTCAGTTAACTTCCCTCATTGTTTCTTTTTAATTAATCATTCATAGTTGGTTCTCACCTCAAATAAATTGCTGCTTCATCCTGAAGTTTGTCTTCCAAAATTTACTCGTGGCAATATATATATTAATAGTAATTTTTTTATATTTGGAAAATAGAGGAAAAGTAAACTATTAAGAACTACAGATTTTGAATTAATTGATATATATATATATATTAACCCTAGGTGAAGCTCAGCTGATTTATTTTAAACATAAACATTGCTGTACCTTAATTATATCAAATATAAATATTTAATTAGAATTATTCAAATATTATGAAAATAAAAGGTCAATATATTTTTTAAAAATTGAAAGAAAAAATCTAAGAATTATTTAGAAATAAATAAATAAATAAATACAGTGGGTATTTTTACTTCATAATTGGGAGAGATTCTATATTTCCAATAAATTTCAGAAACGAAAGGTTATGAAAACTTTATTCTCCAATGAAACTTGATCTTTCCGCCTAGACGTCAGTTTCTAGCTTTAAGTAAACTCTGGTTACTGTTGCGCTGAATTCCGCCGAGGCAGACGTGGAATGTACCACAATGCTTGGTGGAGCCGATATATTTTCAAATGATACATTGGAAATTGCTTTCTCAGTTATCATGTCAAATTCCACTTGAATTTGAGCATCCGATTTTGTTACCTTCACTTCTTTTTTTCTCATTTTTGAACGCCGAAAAAAAATCCACTTGAACTTCAAAGTCCCGTTTGGAAATATATTTTTCCTTATTATGAGCAGTCAGCCCGACTGTCTTTGAATCTCCAGATTCTTTGGGATTCCGATATCCCGGGTTTATCTTCAGAGGAACTATTTCCTCATCATGCTGGCTTATGCCAGGAGCACTAGCCTTTTGCTTATTTTTTATTTTTTTCGGGGGGCAGCAACAAAACAATGAAAAAATTATTGTTTAAAAAGGTTTGATCCTTGATGTCATTTTTTTTCTCTTCACTAAACTCTTTGATAGGTGGGGTGTCACTTGTTTGCAATAAACCGATTATCTAAGATATAGTAACGATTGTTGTACAGAGTGTTGATATCATTTGGTCTCTCAACTAGTATATATTTATAATATATTTGTTTGTGTTTTAGAGAAAGGACGGTATTCTAATGAAAAATGAGTCACCTTAAACTTTAAAAATGCATTGATGTAATGTATTTTTAAATATCAAAGAATATAAATTTTATACATTCACAGAGTAATTCAATTTTTAGACCCCACTGAGTTTTGTACTAGAATGAAAAGGAAATAATTTTGAATATATTTTTAGAGGAGAGATGTGTGATTTTATTAATATTCACTAAGCAGCATAATACGGGGTGCGGTAGATAAGTAATGAGACTCAGTCTAGAAAAACAAATTTATTGATCCGATTTGTACAAAACGTTAATATTCTTCAAAGAACTCGCCTTGGGCGTCGACACAACGTTGCCAGCTCGTTTTCCAAGCTTCATAGGCCCCACTATAGTCCGTTGGAGTTATCCCAGATAGTGTCTTCGTGACAGCACGTTGGATGTTCGGGATATCGTCGAAACGATGACCCTTCAGGCATCTTTTTACCTTCGGAAATAGGAATAAATCAGGAGGACTCATGTCAGGGCTGTATGGTGGCTGTGGCAGAACTTCAACTCCAATTCGGGTCAAATAGGAGGTCACGAGGAACGCTGTGTGCGCCGGAGCGTTGTCGTGGTGGAGACGCCAGCGTTTAGCAAGGTCCTGTCGCTTCCGTTTGACGGCTTTGTGCAATCGCCGAAGGACTTCTTTGTAGAATTTGGCATTAACAGTTTTCCCCTGAGGGACAAACTCTTTGTGAATTAACCCCCGCTTGTCGAAAAGCACAATCAGCATTGTCTTGACTCGAGACTTTGACATTCTTGCTTTCTTCAGCTGCGGGGATGCCGGTGTGTGCCACTCCGAGCTCTGGGCTTTCGTCTCCGGGTCGTATTGGAATGTCCACGATTCGTCGCCTTTTACTACGTTGTCTAAAAAGTCTGGATTATTTTCCAATTCATTCAACATCTCACGGCAAACGTCCACTCGTCGTTGTTTTGTTCGGCGGTGAGCACTGGAGGAACCCATTTTGCGCAAACTTTCCTCATCATCAAATCTTGCGTAACAATTTGGTGAACCGTAAATTTATTCACGGAGACCTCATCGGCGATCATTTTGAGACTTAAACGACGGTCGGAGTCCAGGAATACTTTCACTTTGGCCACCGTTTCATCCACACGACTCGTTGAAGGGCGTCCAGATCGTTCCATGTCTTCAACGGATTCCCTCCCGTTTTTAAATTCATTAAAGCACCAGAACACTTGAGCTCTTGATAGAGCGTCCTCTTTGTAGGCCTCCGTAATCATAGCAAAAGTTTCCGAAGCAGTTTTACCCAAGCGAAAGCAAAATTTGATTGCATACCGCTGTTCTATCGAGCGATCCATCTTCAGCGTTTTCACAAGTGTCACGGGCTCACAAACAACGTAATACGCGAAGCTCGACCCTGACTGCGCCAGAGCTACGACGAAACTGCGAACCGGTTCTATTGTTAGCTCAGATCCCCCACCATGTGATCTGCAGGTGGAGAACGCATTGCGAGCGACTGGGGCGCCGCGCGGTGGCCAGTCTCATTACTTATCTACCGCACCCTGTTTTCAATATGCTTGCTGTAAATGATTTTCATTTCATATATAAATACTTGTTCAGACAATATATAATTCGAAAACAATTGAGTTGGAATAAATTACAAATATATATATATAAGCCATTATATAATTGAACTCTAAATATCAAATAAAATATAATTTACATGAAAATAATATACCCTCAAAATATAACTTTAAGTTATTTTTTTCCCATTGAAAAAAATAATACGAATTTTATCATAACCCAGATCTTAAAATATTGAATGTAGTATTACTCTGATCAAATGTTTCTACACTTTGCTCATATGTTAAAAAAAACTTTATTATTCTACCAAATTCGAATTGCCCCCTTCAAAGTAGTCCCCGTTTGCCGCGATGCACTTCAGCCACCTTTTTTTCCTGTCGGCAAAACACCTCTGGTAGTCTGTTTTCGGGATCCCCTTCATGGCCTTCTACGATTCCACTTTGACCTCTTCTATGCTCTGAAATTTCCGACCCCTTAACTTTTTTTTGAGCTTTCCAAAGAGGAAGAAGTCGCAGGGGGCTGAATCGGGACAGTAGGGGGGTTATGGGAACACAGAGGTTGAGTGGTCCCGCAGGAACTTCGAGATTTTGAGGGCTGTGTGCGCCGGCGCGTTATCGTGATGGAGGATCCACGACTTGCTCCTCCACAGCTCCGGCCGTTTCTGCCTGATCGCTTCCCTCAATCGCCTCAAAACATATCCTTGCTTCTTCGGCGACCTCCCTGACAGTTATTCGTCGGTTTTTACGCACCTGTTCCAACACCTTGTCCACTTTTTCAGGCGTGGTTGATGTGGACGGTCTCCCGGAACGCTCGTTGTCGGCGGTTTCTTCCCGACCCTCCTTGAAGCGCTTGTACCACTCGAAAACTCGTCTTCGGCTCATGACGGAATCCCCGTAGACTGTTTGTAACATCAAAAAAATTTCGGCACCCTTGAATCCGTTTTTCACACAGAACTTGATCCAAATTCGTTGATCCTTCATTTCGGTGAATAACGAAATTGAAGCATGGGCAAAATGGCTTCACTTCGAACAGCCGCTGCTCGCGCTGCTGTGGCGTGTGATTTTTGAAAATTGGCTGGTCTCCAAGCCAAGGACGACGCTTGCGTTTGCCACAAACCAGGAGAAAATATATTGAGTTTTCAGGATTTTATGAGCAAAGAGTTGAAACTTTTTGAAAAGAGTAGTATATCAAAATACATGTTTTTTTTTTTACTGTGTACAATGAAAACCTAATACATCTCCTTGCATATCTGTCACAACAGTCCTACAATCCTCTCTCTCGAGTGTTTAAAACTGATGTTCTGAGTCAATTTTCAGTTGTTATTGATTAGTCCAATGGAGCCTCATATGTCTCCATGCATTTTTGTCATAACAGTCCTAATGTCCTCTCTCTTGGGTGCGTATAACTGCTTTTCTGGGTCAATTTGATTTTTATGTTGTTATTGTTGTTTCCAATGAAGTCTCAGATATCTCCATGCCTCTCAGCAGTCGTAATGTCCTCTATCTTGGGGGTGTAAAGCTACTGCTTTGGGTCCATGTCAATTTTCTGAAAGAATGTAGTCATTTCTAGGCATGATAAAATATGGATAAGTGTTAGTTTCACACCAGGATAATTTTTGCATGTCCTTTTGTTTCTTGTGTCAACTGGATGTATTGTAATTCCTTTGTATTTTTCATTCGGAGTCTTGGTTTTGTTTTTGTAATTCTTATCTCAGAGTTTATTTCACATATTTGATCTTTTTTTATCTTTAGTTGAATTATTTTGTTTTTGCCAAAGCAAAAGCATCAAAGTACATATCATTTTCAATGTAATTGATTTAATACAATATCATAAAATAGTGTGGAAAAAAGCTGAATAATAATATTTTTCTATCAAATTAAACATATAAAATACAACGATATGAATTATAAACACGTGTCTCATATATAGATACTGAAATTATAACCTTATTTCCTTTTTATTTATTTCAAAGTCAAAGTGATATATCCCGCACGGGACACTTGAACACAGTATAGCATGAAATACATACTCCCTTTTACTTTATCCACCTCAAAACTATTTCTACAATTTTTCAAACCAAAGTATATGAACCTAAAGAAAATAGTAAAACCTAAAACCTTTACAAAATAGTAAAACCTTGTATAGAAATGTTTCATTGAGATGTCTTCTACGAATTATTTAGAAAAAATAAATATGGATTCAAAATTTTAGTTTTCAAATGATAGAGAATCTTTAATTCCAATGAATTTCAGAAACGAAAGGTATAAAATTATTTATTCTTCAATGAAACTAGAACTTTCTTTCTAGAGGTCAGTTTCAAGAATGAAGTAAACTCTTGTTACTGTTGTAGGCGTGGTATACACCACAATGCTAGGTGGTGCCGATATACTTTCTAATGATATATTGGAAATTACTTCATCAAGCATCATGTCAAAGTCAACTTGAACTTGGGCATCCGAATTCATTACCCTTACTTCTTTTTTCTTATTTTCAACCGACGAAATAAAATCCACTTGGATTTCAGCGTCCTGTTTGAAAATTATTTTTTTCTTGGAAAGGCTAGGCAGCTCAAATGCCTCGGCATCTCCTGATTCTGCGGGATTCCGATATTCAGGGTTGTACTTCAAAGGAATATTTTCCTTTTCATCCTTTTTTATGCCAGGTTCTCTGATCTTTTGTTTATTCTTTGTTTTTTTCGGGGGCCAGCAACAAAACAATGAAAATAACATTGTTAAAATAGGTTTAATCTTTGATGTCATTTTCTTCTCTTAAATGAACTCTTTGATAGGTCGTGCGTTGTTTGCAATATACTAATTATCTAAGATATAATAACAATCGTCGTACAAAAGTGTTAATATATATAATTTAGTCTCTATACTAGCATATATTTATATTTTTTATTTGCGTTAGAGAGGGGATGGTATTCATTTTAAAAATTATTCAATATACGTTTCAAAATGCATTAAAAACGTGTATTTTTCAACACCACATTATAAAAATGGTATAAATTCACGGAGTAATTCGAATTTTCAAAACAGGTTTTGTGGTACATTTTAACGACTTCACTGAATTTTGTACTAGGAAAAATATAAAATACTTTTAAATATCTTTTTAAAAATAGTGAGGATTAAATGCTTGCTGCTAATGTTATTTAAATCATAAAAGATAAATGTTTAGAGAATATAAATTTTAATAATAATTGAGTTGTAATTATGAAAATCATTATACAATAGATATATATAATATCAGATAATAATAATTTACATTAAAATAATATCCCTCGAAAATGTATAAATATAAATTATACTTTTTCTCATTGAAAAATTATAATTACGTCTTTATATTAAGATATTTGAAGATTGAAAGTAGTTTATGAAAATACATATTTTTATGTATAATAAAAGCCTCAGATATCTTGAACATCTCCATCTAAACAGTCAAGATGTCCTCTCGGATTTGTCTGACTGCTGTTCTGGTTCAATGTCAATTTTTTTGCTATTGGTGTGTCCAATTAAACCTCAGATGTCTGAATGTATCTCTATCACAGCAGTAGTAATGTCCTATATCTTTGATGTGTATAGCTGCTGTTCTGGTTCAATGTCAATATTTTTGCTATTGGTGTATCCAATTTAACCTCAGATGTCTGAATGTATCGCTTTCACAGCAGTAGTAACGTCCTATATCTTTGATGTGTATAACTGCTGTTCTGGTTCAATGTCAATATTTTTGCTATTGGTGTATCCAATTAAACCTCAGATGTCTGAATGCATCTCTATCACAGCAGTAGTAACGTCCTATATCTTTGATGTGTATAGCTGCTGTTCTGGTTCAATGTCAATATTTTTGCTATTGGTGTGTCCAATTAAACCTCAGATGTCTGAATGTATCTCTATCACAGCAGTAGTAATGTCCTATATCTTTGATGTGCATAGCTGCTGTTCTGGTTCAATGTCAATATTTTTGCTATTGGTGTGTCCAATTAAACCTCAGATGTCTGAATGTATCTCTATCACAGCAGTAGTAATGTCCTATATCTTTGATGTGTATAACTGCTGTTCTAGTTCAAAGTCAATATTTTTGCTATTGGTGTGTCCAATTAAACCTCAGATGTCTCACAATTGCCGGATCTTTCCGCTGTTCCGCGACGATATCAGTTAAAGCAGCTAATGTTGGTATGTCTTCTTCGGATTCCCCTGGATTATTCGCTTCGATTGGATTGCGTGAGAGACAATCGGCATCTTGATGTTTTCTACCGTTTTTATATACCACGTTCACATTGTAATCCTGAAGTCTTAAGGCCCACCTGGCCAGTCTTCCCGACGGGTCCTTCAGGCCCGCAAGCCAACAGACTGAGTAATGATCCGTCACAATTGTAAACGAGCGCTTAAATAGGTATGGACGGAACTTGCCGATCGCCCAAATCGCGGCAAGACACTCCCGCTCCGTTGTTGAATAATTTTTTTTTCAGCTGTTGACAGCGTTCTTGATGCATATCCAATCGGTTTTTCACTTCCTCCCTGGACCTGGACCACACCGCACCAATTTCAAACCCACTGGCGTCGGTGTGCAGTTCGGTCGCATAATTTTCGTCAAAGTGGTCCAAAACGGGTTCCGACGCGAGTGCCAGCTTCAAGGATCCATAGGCCTGCCGTTGATCTGGTCCCCATTCGAATCTGGTGTCCTTTCTCAACAACCTGTGTAGTGGTTCAACAAAAGTTTTGAGCAAAATTCTTAATGAAACGACGATAATATGAGCACATTCCAATGAAACTTCTTACATCAGTGAGCGATTTGGGAGTAGGGAATTTGGACATAGCATCAACTTTATCCGGGTCGGGTGCATGCCCTCTCCATCCACCAGATGCCCAAAAATGCTTAGTCGTTTTGTACCGAACAAGCACTTGTCTGGATATAACACAAGTCCAGCCTTTGAGAGACACCTGGTGGGTGAAAACACAATAATATCGTCCAGATAGCAAAGACACATTGACCACTACAACCCCCTCAGAAAGGTATCCATCATTCTTTCAAATGTCGCTGGGGAGTTACACAACCCGAAAGGCGTAACTTTGAACTCGTACAATCCGTCGGGTGTAATAAAGGCGGTCTTCTCGCGATCTGCCTCATCCACCTCAATCTGCCAGTAACCAGAACGGAGGTCCATGGAAGAATAATAACTCGCCCCTCTTAAGCAATCGAGTGTATTGTCAATTCTTGGTAATGGATATACATCCTTTTTTGTGATTTTATTCAGGTGTCTGTAATCGACACAGAAACGCAAACTACCAGGTTTCTTTTCCACCAATATCACAGAAGAGGACCAAGGACTTTCGGAAAGCTGAACTATACCTCCTTTCAACATTTTGTAGACCTCATTCTGAATGGTTTGACGTTCAACCTGCGACACTCGATATGGACGGCGTTTAATCGGGGGATGGTCCTCTATATTTATCTTGTGCTTGGCTGTGCTCGTCAGATTAGAAGGAAACTTAATAAATTCAAATAAGCCGCTTAAACTCCCAAGTATTGAACATTTCCTGGTCCTTTCAAGCATGGGTAGATCAGGGCTTATCATCGAGGCAAAGTTTGGAGAGTGTTCTTGTCCAAGAATCCCCTGCCGATTGGTGTCCGAAGCATCACCGATGACTGCCAGGTGACCCTCTTCCAGTACTTGTATCTTTCCAATACACATTCCTTTGGGGAGAGTTCGATCACATGTGCCGATGTTGGTTATCCAAATTTTCCCTTTTCCATGCTGGACAGCGAAGATCGAGGCGGGAACCATCAGATCACATTCTAGAAAGAGGATCCTCGAAGGCTCCATTACGACATCACTCACACCGAATATAGCTTCGCTAATTATGTTTATCTGCTTGGCCGATCCAGTGAGGATTATAAAGCTATCGTCGGCGGCCATAGTTTGGAATATGCTCGAAGAATCCTCTGGTAGTTCTGCTTTTTCTAACAGAATCTCGGCGCTACCACAATCGATTATAGCACTTGACGCCTCCAGGAAGTCCCACCCGAGAATGATGTCGTGGCTACAACTTGGTAAAACGACGAATTCAAACGGCTGTACCAATGCGTTTATTTCTAAACGTAAAGTACATCGGCCCCTGGAAACGATATATTCCCGTCGGCAACTCTAAGTGTCATGCCAGCGTCACTGAACATAGTATTTTTGTGTTGTTGTTTAAAGTGGTCTGAAATAACCGAAAACGAAGCGCCGCTGTCGACAAGGGCAGGTAAAGTTTTATCGTCAATAGTAACGTCAACTATATTCTGTGATAGTTTAGCGGCTATGAGCGGCGGAGGTTTATAATCTCCTGAGCGACCTTACCTCCAGCGAAGGGCGCTTGCTCTAGTTTTCCTCACGATAAGGTGATCGGCCAGATCGTCGGCTTGGCGATATCGAGGGGCAACGTTCAGCTGCGGATCGGCTACTACCTGGATAGGGCGACGGGCTTCGATAACTTGCGCGGCCTGGGGTTTCATTGCTAATATAGATCGTTCGCGGGCCGTTTTGGACAGGGTGGTATCTCCCCGGTGGCTGTCGATCCACAATCCCTCGCCGCTCTCGGCAGTACCTGGCGACGTGACCCGGGCGTCCGCATTGGAAAAAAACGGGAATATTATCCACCGACCTCCATTCGTCAGTCTTTCTTCGGGCAGTTGTCATCCTTGTAGGATTTTGCTGCTTGTAATACGAGGGTGGTTTCGCCGGTCCTTCAAATTGGCAGCGTTGTTCTCGGTAGTATGGACCCCTGCTCCGCAATTGGGGTCATATTTCTCTCAACCTCTTCATGAATAATTTTCTTCAGGGAGTTCACCTCTGGCATTATAGACTCGGAATGTAGGGCACTTTTAATTTCGTCTCTCACGATTCGTCGAATCAGATCTTCCAGAGACGAGAAGTTTGGTTGCTCTATACTTGCGACGTTAGGGAGTCGCTCAAACCTTAGTTTCCCGATGCGTCGCTGCTTGCAAGCCTCTACCTTTCGGCACCAATCGACAAAGGCTTCAACAGTCTCAATTTCCTTTACTAAGATGACCTGATAGACATCTTCTACCACACCTTTCATTAGATGTGCCACTTTCTCTTTTTCAGTTATATCGGGATTCACTTGCCTACACAAGCTCAGAACGTCTTAGATATAGGATTCACAGGGTTCTGTACTCTTTTGAGCTCGATTCTGAAGGTTGTCCTTAGCGCGTCTGAGAAGGACACCATTGTCGAATTGACCGTATTGTCGAATGTCCGGCTAAACATCTCCTTAAACATATCCCACGAATCTATTCCTTCTTCGTTGTTATCATACCATTGGCCAGCGGTCCCTTCCAAAAAGAACGGTGCGTTCGCCAATTTCATCGTGGTATCCCAGCAGTTAGATTTCGCAATACGTTCGTAATCCTTCATCCATTTGCCACAATCCTCCGTTCCATTGCCGCTAAACACAGTTGGGTTTCTTGTCAAATGTTTGCAAGTATTTTTTTTTTAACACCCGTGTTAACTCCAGCCGACATTGATATTTTTCTGATTGGACCACTCTTTTGGTCGATATCAAAACGTTGCTCTGGGCCTTCTAGGCGACGGCTTCTTCTGACAGAGGTATCCGTAATGGTATCGGTACCCAGCTTCTTCACCATTTGTCACGGTAAGAATCGCAAGCAACAGCTTGATAGATTGCTGCCAACGAGCAGACTACCCAAATCAAAGAATAATCGAATAAAAATATATACCAATCATTAATTCAATATATGCGGAACAAACACAAGCAAAATCTAAAACTTAATTATGTAAAACAATACAACAAATAACGCTACAATATAATAGAACTTTTGAATATAAAATAAAATATAATTTACATAAAATTAACATACCCTCGAAATCGAGATTTTAATATAAATTTTATAATATAACATGGATCTTCAAATTTTGAATGTAGTATATAAATATAGATGTTTCTTTTGTTGCCATGTACAATGAAAATCTCGTACATCTCCTTGCATCTCTGTCACAACAGTCCTAAAGTCTTCTCCCTCTCTCTTGGGTGTATGTAACTGCTGTTCTGGGTCTATTTCAATTCTCTGTTTTATTGTTGTGTCCAATTTAGCCTAAGATGTCTCCATGCATCTCTATCACAACAGTCGCAAAGTCCTTTAACTTGGGTGTGTAAAGCTGCTGCTTTGGGTCTATGCCAATTTTCTGCAAGGCTCTAGCCATTGCTAGGTATGAGAAAATATGGATAGATGTTAGTTTCACACCAGGATAATTACTGCATGTCCTGAAGTTTATTTTACCATCTGGATGTATTATATACCTTTATAGATTTCATTCGGAGTCTTGTTATTATTTTTGTAATTCTTATCTCAGAGTTTATTCCACATATATGATCTTTTCTTATCTTCTTGGAAAATTGTTTTTGTCAAAGCAACAGCATCAAAGTTAATAGCTGCATATTTATTTTTTCTATCAAATTTAGAAAATACAAAGATATAAATTATAAACACGTGTCTCATATCTCGTCTCATATATAAATAATAAATGTATAACCCTATTTAATTTTTATTTATTTCAAAGTCAAAGTGATATATCCCGCAAGGGACACTTGCACACAGTATAGCATGAAATACATAGTCCCTTTTACTTTATCCACCTCAAAGTTGTTAAAGATTAGAGACTACTATTTTTCAATTTTTCAAACGATAATATATGAACCTAAAGAAAATGGACGATCGATTTTTTGATATTTTAGAACCTTAACAGAATAGTAAAACCTCGTATAGAAATCTCTCATGGAGATGTCATCTATGAAATTTTAGAAAAATAAAATAAGGATTCATAATTTTAATTTATTAATGATAGATGATCTATATTTCCAAAATATTTAAGAAACGAAAGGTATACAATTCTTTATTCTTCAATGAAACTAGACCTTTCGTTTTAGACGTCTGTTTCAAGTATGAAGTATACCCTCGTTACTGTTGCGCTTGATTCCGCTGAGGCCGGCGTTGAATGCACTACAATGCCTGGCAGAGCCGTTATAGATTCAAAGGATATATTGGAAATTTCTTTATCAAGCATCATGTCAAAATCCACTTGAATTTGGGCATCCGAATTCATTACCCTTAATACTTTTTCCTTATTTTCATCCGCCAAAAAAAAATCCACTTGGATTTCAGCATCCTGTTTGAAAATTATTTTTTTATCGGTAAGGCTAGGCAGCCCAACTGCCTCGGCATCTCCTGATTCTGCGGGAATCCGATATCCCGGTTTGTACTTCAAAGGAAGATTTTCCCCATCATCCTTTCTTATGCCAGGATCTCTAACCTTTTGTTTATCCTTTCTTTTTTTCGGGGGCCAGCAACAAAACAATGAAAATATAATTGTTAGGAAAGGTTTAATCTTTGATGTCATTTTTTTCTCTTCAATGAACTCTATGATAGTTAGGGCGTCACTTGTTTGCAATAAACTGATTATCTAAGATATAGTAACGATTGTCGTAAAAAGGTGTTGATGTATATATTTTGGTCTCTCAACTAGCATATATGAAGTTTTTATTTGCGTTAGAGAGGGGATAGTATTAAAATGAATTATGAGTCAATAAACACTTTAAAATGCATTAAAATAGTGAATTCTCCAACACCACAGTATAAAAATGTTTTACATTCAATAGAGTAATACGAACTTTCAAAACTGGTGTGGTAAATTTTATCGACTCCACTGAATTTCGTACTAGAAAGAAGATATTATACTTTTAAATATTTTTTAGAAAAGATATGTTTGCTTTTAGAAATATTCAGGATTAAATGCTTGCTGTATATGTTTTTTTAATTCATAAAAAATATATCTTCAAGCAAAATATATTTCAACAATAATTTAGTTGTAGTTATAAAAATCAATATACAATAGAAATATATAAATATCAAATAAAAAATAATTAACATGAGAATAATATACACTCAAAAAAGTCAAACATATATTTTACTTTTCTCATTAAAAAATTATAATATCGGCTTTATAATAAGATTTTTGAAGTTTGAAAATTGTATATGAAAAAACATGTTGTTGTTATGTGTAAAATAAAAGCCTCAGATGTCTCGAACATCTCTATCACAACAGTCCAAATGTCCTCTCTTTTTGGATGTGTCTAACTGCTGTTATGAACAATGTCAATTTTCTGTTGTTATTGTTGGTCCAATGGAGTCTCAGATGTCTCCTTTTATCTCTATCACAGCAGTCGTAATGTCCTATATCTTTGATGTGTATAACTGCTGTTCTGGGTCAATGTCAATTTTTTTGCTATTGTGTGTCCAATGAAGCCTCAGACATCTCAATGTATCTCTATCACAGCAATCATAATGTCCTCCATCTTGGGTGTTCAAAGCTGCTGCTTTGGATCCATGTTAATCTTCAGCAAGTCTGTGGCCATTGCTAGGCCTGAGAATATGTGAATAGATGTTAGTTCCACACCAGGATATTTTTTCCATTTCCTGTAGTTTCTGTGCCATCTGGGTGTATTGTCTTTCCTTCGTAGTGTTTCATTCTGAGTCTTGTTATGGTATTTGTAAATATTATCTCAGAGTTTATTTCACGTATAATATATTTTCTTATCTTTTGTTGAATTGATTTCTGTTTTGCCAAAGCAACAGCATAAAAGTAGATATCGTTTTAAAAATAAATTATTTAACACGATAAAAAAATAGTATGGAAAATAGCTAAATATTATTTTTTTTTATTAAATGAAACATGAAAAATACAACGATATAAATTATTAACATGTCATATAAAGATACTAAAATTAAAACCCTATATCATTTTTATTTATTCAACATCAAATCGATATATCACGCAAGGTAAACTTGCGCACATTATAGCACCAAATACATAGTATATTTTGCATTATATAGCTCAAAGTTGTTAAAAATAAGAGACTTCTATTTCTTCAATTTTTCAAACGAAAATATAAAAACTTGAAGAATATAGAGGATCAGAAGCTGATTAGTGTATATTTCAAAACATATAAACAAAAATAGATTAACCTTGTATAGAAATATTTTGTGCATATTATTCTGCTAAGAAAATCCTAATATTCCATATTGAAAAAAGTTGGTGATTATTAAGGGGAACCTAAAGGCTTCCAAGGATAAGTTTATTTTTGATAAAATACTTATCGAATGAAGATATTAAGACGCGTAGGTTTCTTTTGACAAATAAATCAAACTTCTACTGTCTTACTACGATGAATTTGAGGATTTATTTGTCGAAAGAAAAAATTGCGTCTTAATGTATTCATTCGTTATATATAGATGGCGCGTTATTGTTTTGTGTTATAAACTTAAACCTTGAGGCCTGATGTTTTCACCTTTTATTGTAACAGGAATATTTTATTCAAGTTGGTGATTTTGAAATATTTTACAGGGCTGCAACAGCTGCCTTCAAATTTGGTCATCAAAGCCACATATATACACAATAAAATATATGCTATTGTTTGATCTGTGATATATTATTACTCTACTCTGTATTTTTTATCATCATCTTGTAAACAACAATATACGTATAATCGAATTGTAAAAAGAATAAAATAATTATAGTAGCTTAAAAATAGTGTATCTTTTATTTATTTATATATATATATATATATATATATATATATATATATATATAAAGTGCAATTTCTTACAAAATAAATTTCACCATTAATATTTAACAATTAATAGAAACGTATCAAATGGCGACGAAGAATTAACGTAAGTATGGCCACCACTAATTTAAATTATCCAAGGTTTCGTGAAGGTGAAGATCTAAATTGTTATTTGGAACAATTAGAAGAATGTTTTAAATTGAACAAAACATTAGAAGCAGACAAAGTATCTGTGTTATTAACGTCTATTGATGTTAATGTTTATAAGACTTTGCGCGATTTGTTGGTACCCAGAAGGCCAAGTGACCTTAAATATAAAGATTTAGTAGAGGTTTTAACCAACCATTTATATCCAATAAAAAATAAGCACTATGAAAGATATTTATTTCACAAGATTGTACAAAAAGAAAGTGAGCCTGTGGGAAAATTTGTTTTGAGGCTTAAATCTCAGGCAGACAAGTGCAAATTTACTGACATAAATGAAAATTTGTGTGATCAATTTGTAAGTGGTTGCTTCGATGAAGCTACGCTTAAAAGGCTGCTAAGTGAACCTTTTTTAACGTTTGATAGTGCAATAAATATTGCAAATTCTGTAGAGGCAGCGAAGTCACAAGTAAATTTGATGAAAAATCCTGGTCATGATATTGATAAGTTGAAAGCCAGATCTAAAAATTTTAAATTCCCATGTAGATACAATAATCCTTGCAAATTTTGTGGAAAGTCTAACCACGATACGAAGTTATGCAAATTTAAAAATGCTCAATGTTATATTTGCAATAAGAAAGGGCACATTGCTCCAGTATGTTGGAATAAAAAATCGGCCCAAAATTCTGGAATGAATAAACCCAATCAGAATAAATTGAATACTATTCAGTGCAACACATTAGAAAACGCACCAAAAATATTGGTAAATGTTAAAATTGAAGATGCAGACACTATAATGGAGGTTGACACTGGTGCAGACGTGTCTGTAGTTTCAAAGAAATTTTTTCTTACAAAGCTCAAAAATGTCACTCTAGAGAAATACAGTGGGCATTTGAAAAGTTTTTCAGGAAATATGATACCAGTTTTTGGAAAATGCTTGGTAAATGTTAGTTACAAAAACTATCAGGAAAAACTACCCCTAATTGTGACAGGCCAGTTTAATAACCAAACGCCGCTACTGGGCAGAAATTGGATAAGAATTTTAAAAACTGATTGGCCCAATTGCGTTTTTGATATCTGTAATAATATAACTGTAATTTCAAATTTAGAACTGTTTTTAGAAGTATATAAGAGAGTATTTGAAAATAAAGATTTACCAATTCAGGGCATTAAAGGTTCAATATCATTGAGGCCAAATGCAAAGCCCAAATTTTTTAAATTTAGACCAGTACCCTTTTCCAATAAAGAGAAGATAGACAAAGAACTAGACAGACTTGAAAAAAGTCAAATAATTGAAAAAGTTAATGCTAGTGATTGGTCTACGCCTTTAGTAACGGTAATAAAGTCAAATGGAGAACTACGTTTGTGTGGTGATTTTAAAAATACTTTGAATAATTGCATTGAAGATGAGAAATATCCATTACCTACTATAGAAACTATGTTGGGAAATCTAGGAGGAAACAAGATTTTTACCAAATTGGATCTCTCCTCCGCATATCATCAAATTGAAATGGATGAAGCATCAAAAAATCTGCTAGTGGTATCTACCCATAGAGGACTTTACCGATATAATAGATTGCCTTTTGGAATCAGTCCAGCTTCAGCCATTTTCCAGAGGTGTATGGACAGCCTTTTTCATGATGTTCCCAACACGGTGATATACTTAGATGATATTTTGATTGGTTCTAAAGATGAACAAGAACATTACAGAATTCTAAAAATGATCTTCGATAAATTGAAAGAGCTAAATTTCACCCTTAATAAAGAAAAATGCTTATTTTTAAAAAAATACATTTGTTTTCTAGGTCATATTATAAATGAAGATGGTGTTAGACCAGATTCAAAGAAATTGGAAGCATTAGAAAGGTGTAAAAAGCCTTTCGACAAAACATCATTGAAGAGTTTTCTAGGGATGTTGAGCTTCTATTCAAAATACATATCTAATATGTCAACCTTGGCTGGTCCTCTTTATCAACTCCTAAAGAAGGACAATCGTTGGAAATGGTCTAGCCAATGCGAAAAGGCATTTCTGAATTTGAAGTTAACTCTATTGAATTCCCAGGCGCTTATTCACTATTCAATGAAGCTTCCATTAACTTTAACCTGCGATGCATCTGCCTATGGCATAAGTGGGGTCTTGTGTCATATTGTGGAAGGGGAAGAGAAGCCAATCACCTTTGTTTCCAGAACATTGTCAAGTGCAGAAGTCAAATACTGTCAGACTGAGAAAGAAGCACTTGCTATTGTGTTTGCAACTTCCAAACTGAGACAATACTTGTTTGGGAGAAAATTTGTGTTAAAGAGTGATCATAAAGCTTTAACGACTGTTTTTGGAAACAAAAGACTTCTTCCGCCTTTAATTGCAAATCGCTTGCATAGGTGGGCTTTAGAGTTGTCAAATTTCGATTTCGATATTAGATATACAAATAAAGATACCATGCTCTGTGCGGATGCATTTTCAAGACTTCCACTTGAGGAAATAAATTCAAGGGAAGACAACATTGATTTGGTGACACATGATATATCATTTTTAAATGTAACTCTATTGGACCACCTCATTATTGAAGAAGAAACCAATAAAGATCCGGTTTTAAATAAGCTCAAGGAATATCTATTAGAAGACCCTCAGTTAGCAAAAAAGGATGAAACAATGAAACCATTCCTTTCAAAATTGGAAAATATTTCTGTACTGCAGGGATGCATTTTTGTTGATTCTAGGGCAGTGATTCCAAGAACCTGTCAAGATCAAATGTTGAAGTTACTTCATCAAAGTCATATAGGAATCAATCGCATGAAATCTCTAGCCAGATCTTCGGTTTGGTGGCCAAAAATGGATAGTCAAATTGAAGAGTTTGTGAAGGAATGTTCTCCCTGTATGCATCATCAGACAGCTCCTCCCGCTGAGAACACACCTTGGCCCAGGACTAACCAACCGTGGCAGCGAGTTCATGTTGACCATTTCTATTTCAGAGGTGATTGTTATTTATTAGTAGTAGATGCAAATTCAAATTGGATTGAAGTATTTCCAGTTAGAGGTACTACTTCGCAAGAAAATATTAAGCTTCTACGGGAGTGTTTCGCCAGGTATGGATTACCGCAATGCTTAGTGTCTGACAATGGCCCCCCCCTTCAATTCGATTGAATTTAAGGAGTTCTTACGGAAAAATAATGTATACCACTTAACCTCGCCAGCATATAATCCCTCGTCTAACGGAATTGCTGAAGTTTCGGTAAGAATAATTAAAAAATCTCTGGAAAAGTCGTTGGAAGAATCTCCAAACTCAAATATGGACTGTATTTTACAAAATCTTCTGTTTAATTATAGAAATACGCCTACCTCTTTAGATAAGCCTCCTGTAGAACGTCTCCTAAGTTATGTGCCTAGAACATTTGTAAATTGCTTGAACTCTGAATTTATCCAGAAGACTTTTGGGAGAAATGAGTGTGGAAGGCGACATTTTCAAGTTGGAGATAAAGTGCTGTTTACAAGAGTAATACAAAATAGGCGCAAATGGTTCAAGGCCCGGGTGATACGACGACTAGGTTACAATGTTTATCTAGTAAAGTTCTAAACTAATTTCTTTTTTTATTTAAATCCACATCAAAGCGCTATATCCAGCAAGAAGGGATTATTATTATGTATTTTTCGAATGTATATTTTACTAGCGAATGTGTACCCGGCTTCGCCCGGGTTTTCCGAGTGAAAGTCTGCCTAACGAATATTATTGATGATAATATTCCGGAACACACAGAATATTATGATAATAATGATAATAATATTCGTAAATTATATATTTATATAATATAGAAAATATATTTTTCGAGCAAACATATCCACTCTCTCTACTGAATAGAATTTTAATAAGATATATATAAATGAAAATACCTAGAGATTACTACATGATCTTAGCCAAAAGGCCGAGAAACGATATTTTATATATAGAGATGACCTGGCTTCGTGTGCCTTCTGCTCGAGTGAATGTTTCGCGGCAGAATTTTGTTCCTGCCTACTAAAAATTATTATCTGGCTCCGCCCGTGGACTGCTTTAGTGAATATTCCCTTGAATAATATTTTTATGTCAATCAAGCATGATACAGCAATATTGTCATTATCCTTTCTGACTAAAAAGAAATTGTTGCTCAGTACTATAATATTTCTTAGTTAAAGTGCGACAAAAAAAAACGCTTCCAGATTTAACTCTGTCCTTTTCAAATTTCAGCGAGATTAGTTACATATTGAGGGCGTGCATAGCAAACAAACATATATATATGTTCCCGGCTTCGCCTGATTTTTACCCGAGTAAAAGTTTGCCTAACAAACATTTGTTAAAACGATTCTAGCAAACATCCAATCCCTACTGAATCTATACTTAGAAAAGGGAATCATATATCGCCGCAACTCTTTTTATTATTAAAAAGAGTTGCGGCGATATATGATTCCCTCTTTCTAAATTGTCGAAATCCGCAATCCGTTTACCATGAATCTATACTTCTCATACTCTCGATAATTTGAAAATATTTCGGTCCCTTGAAAAAATACTCGATAAGTTGAAAAAAAAATCAGTATTAATTGGCCCACTCGGTAATTTGAAGTTGGAGGAATAGTATCTTGCCACAAACGAAGATTTGTAAATAACTGTATTTAGCGAATGTACCCGGCTTCGCCCGGAGTAAAAGTTTGCCAAACGAACATTTGTTAAAACGATTCTAGAAAACATTCAATCCACCTATATATTGATTTATAAACGTATATAAATATAATAATTGTTATACGCGTTTAAATATAATTTCGAAACACATAATTTTTTGAAAACATTCATTATATTTTAAATAAGATATTGTCACTTTTGTGAATTTGATAATTGTTTTTATTTCTCAATGAATTATATATATTAATTTAAAAATTCATTTTTGTTATCATCATCACATACAATGCAAGTTTTTTATATAAACACACGATAATAAACAACAGCAACAATGTAATTTGCATCTTCACTATTATAAAACAATAACAAATTAAATTAAAAATGCAAAAATATATTTTAACATTACATTTTAACATTTAACACAAAAACGTCACAATATTTTCTTTAAATATATATTAATATTGAAATTCCAAGTTTTTTTTACGTCATTGGAATATTATATTACTAAATTCTCAAATTAAATTTATTTTACAGTGGTACCTCGACATACGAGTTCAATTCGTTCCGCAACCTTGCTCGTATCTTGAATTACTCGTATCTCGAAGCAAATTTCCCCATACAAAACAATTGAACTACCATTAATCCGTTCCAACCTCCAAAATGTCATCCCAGTTATTTTTGTTACGTGGTTTTAAATAATAAAAACGTATTTATAAATATCAAATATTTATTGCACAAAAACAAAAAAGAGAATGTAAAGAAATAAATTAGATATCCTCACTGGTCTTTGCCTTTTTCGCTACATTTTTCTCGCTTTCACCTGTAGGCCGTTTAGAAAAAAACATGTCCAAGGAGGTTTGTTTCTTCCTCCCTCTCAGAATGTTCCGGAAATGAGTTAGGCAAGTGTCATTAAAAAGGTCAGATGCACGACCTGTTGCAACTTTTTCTGGGTGTTTTTTTTTTCCACGAACTGTGAAACTCTCTCCCACATTCCTGAGATTATGTTTTAACTTTAAAAGCACACAAAAATATAATAAACTTGAATTTGTTTATTCAAGTCTAAAAAAAAAGCTTTGCATATAGAACAAATAATAATGAAGAAGAATAAAGAAGCATTTTAGGAAAAGCGAAAACAAAACAAAAGTACTGGTCAAAAAGAAACATTTAAAATCACAGATTAATATCTTCAACACTACCGAACCGAACTCGTATCTCGAATTTTGCTCGTAACTAAAAGCAAAAAATCACTTGCTCGTCGGCTCGTATCTCGAAAAACTCGTATGTTGGGGCGCTCGTATGTCGAGGTACCACTGTAATTGGAACACATTTTAAGCATTGTTACAATTTATAAATATAATTTCACCAGATGCCGCTAGAGGCGCTGCTTGCGAGTGAAAGTAGAAAATTTGCAAATAAAATTGCAAAGAATATTAATTTCAAACCAAATTCAAACCATCAACCTTTCAAGTAGCATAATAAATAACTTCCTAAAGTTTCACGGCGATTGGATAATCTTACCTTTTAAAAACATTCATCATGTGAACAAACTAACATTCATCATGTAAACAAACCACGTGTTAATTATTAACCAATCAAATTCATTTATCGTCGCGACCAGTGCTGCCCCACGCGGTAAAAGGCTGGTACTAACGCTTTTTAGTTTTTTATTATTAAAAAAAAGCACATTAACCTTTTTAGTGTTTTGAATAGCCTATATGTTAAACGAAATCTTCAGCTACCTACATGCGAAATTTCATAATGATTTATTCTGTAGATTTTGCGCAACGCGATAACAAACATCGATTTTGTATTTCATTTTTATAGATATAAGGATTAGAAAATATAGTATAGTTTTAATTTCTTTCTCTAAACGTCTATTTGGTATTTTGAATTTTATTAAATAAACAAAATCTGAATAATATCGCAAATTCTAATACTACTTAGAATTATACTAGTGTTTCGAGACAAGTATGAATTTAATTTATGGTTAAAAATATGGTTTTGGCCTATGATTGGTTGTAGTTTAAAACATTGAAATATGTCACTTTGTCAAACCACACATAAGGCGTTATTTCACCACAGAAAATTAGTGAATATATAATGCTATTACTTAAATAAAAAAAACGAAAATTTGTTTTATATTCAATACTTCAAGGGCAACCTAACCCATAACAATGAAAGTGTTCAGATAGAAAATAAAGTCTACCCACGAGCAAAATTGCAATTGATAAGCTACCCTGTGCATATTCAACCTCATTGCAATGAGTAGAGTAATAGTTGGTTAGAATTGATGTGAAGGTTTAATTATTGTTTAAGATAGTCAACTGATTGATATTCATATATTTCATAACTTCGCATGTGCAAATTCATGCCATACCTTTTTTCTATACAAATATTAAGTATCCTGTACATTATTAATAAAACCGTTTATTGAATTCTCACCTTTTTGATACAGACACTTACTATTAGCTTGGTAGTTGAAGTTTGGAATGCACGGTCTTGGATGGAAATGAGGTGGTAAAATATATTATGAAATATTTTATGCTTATAAGTAGCCTATACCTATATCTTTATATAAAATATACAATTGCAATACTAACGTTAATAAGTTGATTAAATATTTGTTCATATTTATATTCATATAATAAAATATTAATATAATTTATTTATGATTTTTGACAGTTAAAAACCTATTTATATAAATTAGAATACAAATATTCCAAACAAAAAAAATTCGACCTATTTTCTGAATATTAGAAGAGAATGCATGAAATAAAATAAATAGAAAGTATATATTTCTTTAAAATAAAAATGGATTGATGAATATTTTTATATGAATGACATTGAGTATTTCCCTTTATTGAAATTCTCCCGAAAATGATTAAAGTTCAGTTTCTAAATGAAAATAAATTCGGGTCGTAACGGACGGAACCCCGTCAATTGAAGGTGTTTTGAACACAATCAAGCTTTGTATAGCTGGTGGAGCATCGAGCGAAATCTCGGAAATTATATCGTCCAGAATTGTTTCAAAGTCTACTTGGACTGCAGCATCCTTTTTCATTTTTTCGTGGCCTTGATTGCCCGGTTCATCCGAATGAACATTTTTTATCTCCAAATTATTTTTTCTTCTCAATCCTCGGGCATCGCCTGCACATCCGGGGTTCCGACACCTCGGTTCAGATGTCAGAGTGAGGATTTTCACCGCATCCTCTTTGATGCCAGGAGCTCTAACATCCTTTACCTCTCTTGCTTTCTTTTTATGGCAACAACAAAACAATGAAAAAACCATTGTTAAAAAAGACTTCATCTTTGATTTCATTTTTATGCAACGCTGGAAATTGACACTATTCGCTTTGATCACTCTATTTATCTAAATATAATGTCAATTGTTGAACAAAGGACATGGGTTTAGTGTAAAGGATCTCCTACTTAAAAATACTTTGAAATTTAACATTATATATTTATCAACACATGTAAAAAACATAGTATTCCAATTAAATTTAGTCTGAATTTTCTTACACTGGTGTTTAGGAAATTTAATTATCTTCAATATTACGTTTTTCACTGCGAAGCTTTGTTTTCATGCATTTTTCAAGATAGTTTTATCTGCTTTGTTATAAAATAACAAATCACTTATATCAAAAGATTATATTTCGATATATTAAGGGTGAGGTAGCATGGTATAATCGTACAAATGAGCATTTTAAAGGACACTTCCCTATATGGCCATTTTAGTTGGTCAAACCACTCAATCCAAGCACTTGCGCGTTTCGGACTGTCATTGATTTGATTAAAGTTGTGTTGAATTTTAGCGTTGGTTTTCATAGTTATTTATGAGTTCGATCCTTTAGCCAACACATTGGAATATTAGTTTAAACGAACCGATGGCAGCGCCTATGCAGATAATAATTTTCCTTCTCCAGGACGTACGGTATTGTATCCTTGTTGGGTGCGCAGTGCAGAGGCTTGAGACACTTGCTTAGGGCATCACATGCTTGGGCACAACTAGGCTCGGAACAGTTGAAGTAGCTTCGACTGGAACATCATAATTTCATTTGATTGAATTTGTTTTGAACTGCAGCGCGAGCCTCGCTTAAGTCAAGGGTCTGCAACCTGCTGCTCGCGAGCCACATGCGGCTGTTTGAATGTGAAGCTGCCTGTAAAACTCGCATAAATGAAGTTTTTATTTATGCGAGTACTATTTTTCTTTGTAATAAAAAGATGTGTCACTTTAAAAACTCTGAAATTTCTGTAGGTAGCAAAATTTGTCTATTCTAACTCAAAAGGTTGACGAACCCTGGCTTCAAACCTTGCCTGCCCATCCACGAATTCAATATCTCGTTTTAGAATTTATAAAGAGACAATTCTTTGTTTCATATTTGATTTCAAGAGTTTCATCTTTAACATTTTGGCTTCATTTTATTCCAACAACAAACCAATTAAAAGCTCTTCATTAAAAAAAGTATTTATGTGTACTTTCGACTTCATATATACTCCTCTAATTAACGCTGTGGTTTGTGACATTACTTCTTTTTTATTCTCTATGATTGTCAAATATTAGCCACCATTGTTGCACACACACAAAAGTGTCAATCGAACTATTATATATTTATCGCATGAACAAATATAGATAAAGTATAAATATTGGCGAATATTGTATTCATATACGAGAAGAATAACTCTAACGTTTAAAATACAATAAAGCAATGCATTTCATTACATATATATAGATATCAAAATTGGAAACTATTTAAAAGGCGTAAGATTATTTTTTAAATTAAACTATTTCTACTGCCCTTACTGCAATGGAAAAATTAAAGGGAGGGCCTGGCTCATCAGTGGTGAACCCTCCCAGCGGTTTCGCCAGTTTAATCTACCATACCGCTGTTATATTGCATTTTTGGAACTTCCTTTTATAGTGATACTGTTGTCCCTTTAATTTTTCCATTGCAGTAAGGGCAGTAGAAATAGTTTAATTTAAAAAAGAATCTTACGCCTTTTAAATAGTTTCCGATTTTGATAACAGATGGCGCGTTAGTGCATCATATATATATATAATCATTGTATACATATTGGATTTTGTCTGGATTTTCTAAATCTGATGTTGTGACATTTTTTTATATCTACTTTTACCTAATGTACTGGAAATATTAATTTACTTTGTTTCAATGAATTTTAAAAGAGTATATTGCCTACTTCACTTAAAAATAGATTTTAATGGTATCCAATACCTACTTTTTAATAAAATTCCATTCTTTCCAATTTAATCTATTTTCAGACGTTATGCCTTAATAAAATTCGATGAAATTACAGAACCTTATAATAAATTTTGATATAACTTTTAGAATATTATATAACATTCTATGCTTAGTTTACCTTTAAAGTGCAAGTTTCCCTAGAGGGACATAGCGCTCTAAGTGGAAATAAAATAAATATTATATAATATCTAGACATTTGTATTTGATTGATACCTAAATTATAAAACTATTTTAGAGGCGTATTATTCTTTTTAAAATAAAACAATTTCTACTGTCCTTACTGCGATGAAAAAATTAAAGGGAGGGCCTGGCTCATCAGTGGTGAACCCTCCCAGCGGTTTCGCCAGTTTAATCTACCATACCGCTGTTATATTGCATTTTTTCCTTTAAAAGGAAGTTCCAAAAATGCAATATAACAGCGGTATGGTAGATTAAACTGGCGAAACCGCTGGGAGGGTTCACCACTGATGAGCCAGGCCCTCCCTTTAATTTTTTCATCGCAGTAAGGACAGTAGAAATTGTTTTATTTTAAAAAGAATAATACGCCTCTAAAATAGTTTTATAATTTGATAACAGATGGCGCTCTAGTACATCGTAACATGATACCTAAATATTATTCAAAAATTATTTGCCCATCGTTTTAATTTGGTTTTTAATTTGTGGTTAATCTGTTGAAAATGTACATATTCTAATAGCAAAATGTATATACTAATGTATAAAAATATAAAATGTTTTCTCATAATGAGTTTCGTTTTATTTTATAATGCTAACTTTCAAGCGATAATCGCTATGTAAACATTCTAATAGCAAAATGTATATACTAATGCATAAAAATATAAAATATTTTATAATGCTAACTTTCAAGCGATAATCGATATTCAACAGGCCTAATAAAATAACATCGAATATTAATCTTACAAGAAATAAAAAGAAAAATTCATTGTGATAAAATATTTTTAAAAGTTTTATTTTTCACAATTTTATAATGAATATACAAATTTATATTATCTCTCACGTTGTACATGCGAGTAATAAATTTGAGAAAATTGAAACCGAATGAATAAAAAGATAATCATCCTGTTCATATATGTACAATATAGTGAACAAGTTTTAATACGCATTTTGAAAGTTTTAAAAAATAAAATATATATATATATATATTTGTTTTGAAAATAGAGCAATCCATACTTAATTCATTAGATAATAAAAGGGATATATGCCTTTTATTATCTAATATATATATATATATATTAAAAATAAAGAAGGCATCTCCTGACCACAAGCAGATGGCATTTTAGATGGCAGATTTATATATATATAAATTTCTAAATAACTTTCTCTTTCTCTCAATGGTTAGTCGGTATTTCCATGATATAAGTTAATTAACCTTTAGATACAAAGTTGCAATGTCGTAAAGTACCTTATTCCATTGACTTAGTACTCACTAATTTACTTTTTCTCTATTTTGGTAAAATAAATGATATTTTGATCCAATATATGTATTTTTAATTAAAGATTTATATATGGATTTCTCTATTTTCAAAAATATATATTATATATATATTTATGTTTGTCGGCTATACAAATCCTCAATATTGACCTTGCTGAAATTTTAAAAAGGAAATAGAGAAATATCTGCAAGAGATATTTGTCGCATTTTTCTCCAAGAAACATTGAAATTAGCCATGTTCTGGGCAAAAATAGTTGTATTTTAGTCAGAAAATGATGATGAAAACATATCTGTATCATGTTTAATTATCAGATACAAAACTATTTCTAGAAAAAATTCATAAAGCAGAACACGAGCTTAGCCAGTTCATTTTTAGTAGACAAGGGTGACAGAAAAATTGAGTTTCGTAAATGAATAATATATTTTTAACTGATTTCAAAAATAAAAACAAAATATAATTGATATCTAATCGGATATATTATTATTTTATTTGACCTATCGGATGCGATATCCCAGCATGGGATACTAGCGCCTAAATACATTTTAGCAACCTATATACAATTCATTTTATATACAATTCAATAACAGGACTAAAATCGAAATTAAAACTGAAAGGTTGGTTTTCTCAAACATAAAATAAAATCTTAAATTAATTTACAAAAATTATTGACAATCTAGAGTCACAAACATACTTACACCACCAAAAAAATTATTTTCTTTAAGTTACTTATGGATATATATTTAATGTTTTGAAATCTATGCTAATAAAATAAATAAATATATAAACTTAACTATTTCAGCTATATTTCATAGGAATATCAACGAATTGTTGAGTTTAGAAAAATTCAAAGATTAGCATTAGCCTTTTAAAATCAATTTAGGTGATTTTCTTTTGTCAAAAAGGCTGGAAATACAAACATGGATCTCCAGGGAATCTCGAATCGATCGAGGGTTTCTCAGCATTCGCTTTGTGGTTCTAAAAAGGGAAAGTTATCGATTCGCGAGCTTGTAGCTTGTTTTACTTCATTGTTATAATATTGTTCATTAAAACAATATTAAGTGTTTGCTCTTTAAACATATATTTAAATAAAAACACTTGTTTAAATAGGAATATGCATTTGAATTTCATTAATATAAAAAATATACCTGTATTAAATTTTTCCTGTTTGGCTTTGAATTCATACGAATTCTTAAAAAGACTAATTATTTGTAAATATTTTTTATAAAATAAAAAGGCATGTCCTTACCACTAGCACAGGAACTTTTAGATGGCAGATCGCCTCTAGTGGAACAGCAATCAACTAAACGTTAATTTTGTATTTTCCCTGATATTTGACCAACTTAGTGTCTTGATAAATCATGAAAAGCCAAAAACGAACGCGTTTCGGCCTGTTGGCCCATGTCAGCGTGGTGTAAGCCTAATATTTTATCAAGAAAATGGGTTGGAACAAATATTTGGGAACAGGCTGAATCAGTATTTAGTTAATTTCTGTTTCACTAGATAGTGACTGCCGTCTAAATATTCACGTGATAGTGATCAGGATATGCCTTTTTTTTCACTTATAATACTAAAACCTGACAATTATTATATATATATATATGCACCTTAATTTATGCACCTTATCCCAGTAAAATATCACATTTGTACTATTTTTTCATATATATATATATATCGCGGACAACTGTTTCGATAAAATCTCTTTTAAATAAAAGATAGCTTCTGGGTATCCATAGGTATCCACATTTTATTGATATATGAATGAGTATCGGCAGTAGAATCTTAAATATATCAGAGTTTTTCTTCTATATTGAAAGATATATAAGTAATCAGCCCTGATGTGAAATTCGAAATAAAAACCACCAAAATATTACAGAATAATAATTTCATTTATTAAATAGAAGAATTAAAGGAAACTCGAGATTTCCTGCACTTCTTCCTTGAAAGGATCTCTTAATTGTTCTACAAGAACTTTTGTTTTCAACCCACTATACAATTCATCATTCTTAAAAAAGAAATCTTATTTTGAATTCTCTTCAATGTTGAACATCTTCTATAATCTATATATCAATAAAATTACAACTATATTACATATATAGTAATATTATTATAATATATTAATATTGAAACTTATTTTTAGGCATATATAATTCAAGAAATGAAAGTATTAAAGCATGAATGTTTCATTCAAACATGAAACGAATTTCTATTGTCCATAATAATTCATCAGTGGTTAACAATCCCAGCGGTTTCGTCAATTTATTCTACCCGAATACTTTGTTGGAAGATTCTGTTATATATGCTGAAATGAATATTGGAATCTTAGAAATGGTTTGGACATAGGACTTCAAGAAAGAAACCTTGACTCGTAACCATCACTCAAATATCAGAGAAAGAGATAGCTACGGTAGCCAAAATGGCATGGTCTGGGGTGTTATCATGTTAGACGCACGCACGCCTCTATATATGTTTGGTGGCGGAACCCTGACTTTTCAGCGGTACAGAGACGAGATACTGGAGCCTTATGTGAGGTTCTTTAGGGGTGGGGTCGGACCCTCGTTTATCTTTATGGATTATAATGCTCGTCCTCATAGAACCCTGATGATAAACTAATATCTTGTAAGTGAGGATATTCAAAGGATGGAGTGATCTGCCAGATCACCAGACCTCAATCCTAAAGAACAAGTTTGCGAAACCTTGGGGAGTCGAATTGGATCTCGTTGACCCCCACCACAGGACCACACAAGAAGTGAAAACCGCTTTTTGAAGATTTGTTGCCTCAATAGCTCTTCAATTGCCTAATAAACAACATGAAATGTCGTTGCGACAGCTATCTATCGGTTAGATAAGACCACATACCCTATTAGGTTATCAAAAATTGTTTAACAGCTACCTGGTTTTTGAACTAATTAACATAAATTTGAATACCTCTGTAAAATAATGTCAATAATAAATTCATTTTGTCAACTTTATTTGCTATAGATTTGTCTATCTACCTACAAATGTTCGTTTAATATCTTTTGAGAAAAATCACATTATGTGTTATTTACCTTAAATTTGGACATCAGTGTATATAGATATTATAATATAATGGCATATCATTTTAGCCTATTAATTTAATTATATATAAACAAACATATGCTATATTCACACACATATTCTCATACTGTAAAATATTATTGGTAAAAAGATTAAACCTTTTAAGTAATATTTTGGGATTGTATTTTTTTTAACATTCAAATTATTATATATTCTAACACACGTCTTTAAATCTCAAAATAGGTACCCGTATCTAGAAACAAAAGTGAAATATTAATAAGAGGGTTTATAATAGGAAAATTTAAATTACTTCAACTTTATACGTCTCGGCAAAATTATTTTTAGTACATTTTAGAGTCACGCTATGCATTTTAAAAATCTCTGAGAGTTTTAAGTTAAGAATTGTCCTGCTGTTTATGAGTAGCAAAATAGCTAAGATATATTTATTTTATAATGAGGAGCCTTTTATTTTATACCTCACATATGCTTATCTTTATATGATAAAAATGCATTTTTTGGAATAAATAAAACAATCCATTTATTAATATTTCGGCTTGCTGAACGTTGGTGGAGTGTAACGACTGTATTTTCTCCGAATATTCAGTATATACAGGGTGGCCCGTAAGTCTCGATATCATTTTAAAAATGTTAACTGATATATTATTCATAATATTTGTCTAATTAACATATATGTGTGTTCAGGTTCCATCCAAGTTTAATTCAGAAAATGTCATCCCTCGATATTAAAGAAAGAATTAAAATTATCACACTCTATTATCAACATGGTAGTTTCACAACTCTACAACGTCAATGGTCAAAGCATTCTAAGTCTTCTGTACCTTCAAATTAACCGTAATAAGAATAATTGAAAATATGAAACTACCGGTAGTGTGGCAGATCTCCATAGATCAGGAAGAACACACTCTGCTACCTGTGAAACTAATATAAACCTAGTTGAAGCGTCTTTAGAATTTAGTTCTCAATAATTAAAAATGATTTTATCTCAAGATCTAAAATACCCAGAACCTCCATCCAAAGAATGCTAAAAGGTCTTGGTTATAAGCCTTAATTATCCTAAATTAATTCATGCACTTCATGAAGATGATTGTGATAGAAAGATGGAATTTGGTTAAAAAGCTTTAAATGATCCAAAATGATTATAATTTGCCTAAACGAATACACCTTTGGAAATACTTTTACTTCATGCAGGAAGGTCCACCCTTTTTACCCAAACATTGTTGAACACTTCTCAATGAAAGGCTCCCTCACAAATGGATGGGGCGCCTTGGAACCATTGATTGGCATGCGCGGTCACCTGATCATACTCCGGCATATCTTTTGTTTTGTTATTTAAAAGATAAAGTTTCTCATCGAAAACCCAAGACTTTAGAGCAAATTAAATTCTCACTAGAAAGTATAATTTAATATTCTTGATTCGGAATTATGTGCTCGTGTTTGTCAAAGTGTCCTTAAAAGACTTATATTGTATTTGGAAGCAAATAGATGACATTTTGAATAACTATTAAATTTATATATATGTGAAAATGAACTTTGAGCTATTACCTAAAATAGATTAGTTATAGATTTTCATTCTAGTTTGTATTTTAATTTTTGATAAAAAATAAAAGGGTTCGAAACTTATGGGTCCTACCCAGTATATGGAGAGAGAGAGAAATAGAGAGAAAAAATATTAATAATCTATTTCATAATTCATTTTTTTTACAATATATTTTAAACGAATGTTTCACTATAAGTAGAACTTAGCATTTAACATGAAAATAATAGCAGAATATTGAGTATCATCTTAAGTGTGTTAGGTTTGTACGGTGTCTAATCGCAAAGATTACAAGTATCACCGCACTATGGATTAATATCATATATATTTGTGTCTCTATTTTAAGGATGAAGGGTTATTTTTAATTATATTTTGACTCGGTTGAAATTACAATATATTGTTAAAGGAATGTTGTAAGGAAGACATAAAATTGCGTGTATATTCTAAATACATTTTGACCACGCTCCATTGTGGAAATAGGCGTCCAACTATGTAAGCCAGAGGATTGTATATTGATAGTTAGTTCACGTTATTTAGTTGGTTAGCATATGCTAGTAGTGTTGTAACACTAGTCGCATGTTTGTAAATTGACTTAGGAATGAAATCGTTTACCCTCTTCGTCTTTATGTCTTAGATACTTACTAATTCCCCTAGAGTATTATATTTTGGACTATTTAATTACTTCTTCAAACGACTTCGTTAGTGCAAAACTGAACAAAAATATTAAAGAGCGAGACCATAGACATCAGCTATGAATTCTGAGTGGATTGAACTTGTTGTAGTGATATTTCTGCTTAATATTGCAATTTTCCGATATGATATTGATTTTTAAACATTAATATTACTTCTTCTGTAATAATAAATGCTTGAACAAAGAACTAACTATTGGCAGTTTCCGCAAACTAGTGGACTGAGGTGGATGATAAAGCTACAAAACGACCTTTCCCACCTGGAGAACAAAAAAAAATATTATTCCGACCTAACCAATTCCCAAAGACTGAGATCATATTTCAATATAAGTTTAGTATGTTTGGTTTATTTTAATAATTTTATTTTTGATATCGTCGTCTGTTGATGAGAAACTCCGAAAGATTGTCTTCTTTTTGATTAAAAGAAAAATGTCTTCGCGTAGTTTTCTAACGTCTATTTAATCCATCAAAAATAGATTTATTGAAATTTAGAGATGTATTTTATGGGAACCAATTATTAATATGAAGATGAGGGATATTATTCTCAAATATTAAAAAGTCTCGATTTACAAAAATACCATCATAAACATACGGAGAATTTAGTGAACTATTTATAAGTAAGAAAATTATATTATGATATTATAATATTACACACACACCTTTAAAAAAAAGACACAGTCGAATTATAATTTAAAGAACCCATTTTATATATTTATTCTAGATTTAAAAAATAAAAATCACAAAGGTATATTTTTTTCTTCTAAAAGAATAAAGATTTATCTTGATTATAATAGGCGTTCTTTATTCAAACAACTAATTCACACACAAACCTATATATTTACACTCTCAAACCAATAAAAAATAGTATCACTGATTTTTAAAACAAATGACGATATTTATATGCATTGGAATATATTCTATTGGAAATTTGAACTAAGAATGAAGCTACATCATGCAAAAAAACTTTGAAAAACTCTAGCATGTCCCAATGGAAGGAAACCTTAATTTGTGAGTCTGAATTATAAATGATGTTGGACTAATTGCTATCCTTAGACAAATCCATGCCTTAGAGAAAACATTCACCTGATTTATTCGGAATTTGGTCTCATAGAAAGACCATGTTGTAGCTTACAATAAAACCTGTCCCTAGGGGGGGACATAGCGCTTTAAATTGATATAAATAAATGAATAAATGAAACATACTAAATTACTTGAAGATAAATTGCAAAATAAACTATTTACAATAATTGAAGGTTGAAATTGCAAGTTATAAAAATCATAGTAATGCTGGATATGAGATTTAACTTACAAAGAGAGGATAAAGAGAATCGCAGAATATCATTTTTAAATGATTCCTTCTTTTAAAAACTGATAATTATTCATCTATATAGATTCGAGAAATTAATATCCTGAATATAAAATATAGGCTTTTTTAAAGAAAATATTTCATCATCCACATATATTTTACTTCTCTTACTATTTTTGAGGAAACTATGTTCATTTTAAAAACGATTTGTAATTTGAAATACAGTTGAACCTGTCTATAGCGCCCCTTCTAAATAGCGCCTTCATTCTCTTTAGCGCCCGATTTTAAATACGTAGTACGATGCGATTTACATTAAAAGTAACCTGTCTATAGCACCCTATTTTTGTTAGTCTCAAGAGGACGCGCTATAGACAGGTTTAACTACAACGTGTGATCAATAATTTCCAGGAATGAGACTGGATAACATAAAATATTCGAAATAATGGAATAATTTATAAGGACCATATAGATAAAACATTTATCAACACGTAGAAAAAAAATGATCACACAGACGCACGGGCTCACGTTTTTATCGAATTTATGAGCTCGAGTATATCAGAGCATTTTCTAACTTCAGTATGGACTGTTTTGAAAAACAGCGAGTCTACATAGAGTTTTGCTTTAAATTAGGGAAAACAGCTTCAGAATCATTTCAAATGTTGAAGCAGGCTTTTAAAGAAGATTCCCTATCACAATCGAGGACATTTGAATGGTTTGCACCATTTAAATCTGGCCGAACAAGCGTCAAGGAAGATCCACACTGGCAGACCTTTATCGATTAGAAACCCCGAAAATGCACTCAAAATCTAGTCTTCGATCAAAGAAAACCAAAAAATAACTATCAGAGATCTATCAGAAGACTTGGATATATCTTTTGGAACATGCCAAACCATCATAAAGAATGATCTGCATCTTAAACGATCCCCGGCTAAATTTGTCCCACATCTCTTAACGAATGAGCAGAAAGAGCATCGCAAAGAAACGTGCAAAAACATGGTCGAAATGTTTAATTCTGATCCCCATTGGCCCAAAAATGTTATCATGGGAGATGAAACATGGGTGTGCGGATTTGATCCCAAATCTAAGAGACTAAGAGGCAATCAAGCCAATGGCTAGAGCCTGGAGAACCAAGATTCAAGAAAGCAAGGATGATCAAATCGAAGCTTAAGTGTCTTCTTATCACTTTCTTTGATGTAAAGGGATTGGTACATAATGAATTCGTGCCCGAGAGTCAGACCATTAATCAACATTACTATATTGATGCATTGCGACGTTTAAGGGAGGCTGTGCGTCAGAAACGACCCGAAAAATGGCATCAGAAATATTGACCCTTGAATCATGATAACGCACGGCCACATACGGCCGTCACTGTACAACTCTATCTGGCTAAACACGAAATTGCTTTACTACCCCAGCCACCCTATTCTCCTGACCTCGCTCCCAACGACTTTTTCCTTTACCCTAAACATTGAAAAAGTCTTGAAAGAACGTCGATTTGACTCTATTCCTGAAATAAAGGACAATACGAAGAATATTTAGAAAAGCCTGAAAGATGAGGATTTTCAGAGGTGTTTTGATATCTGGATAAAAAAAATGGAACAAGTGTATAGATAGTGATGGTGATTATTTTGAGAAATTTTAAATAAAACTTTATTATACTTTTGTATTTCTTTAAATATTTAGCATTCCTGGAATTTATTGATCACACTATGTATATTAAATTTCAGCCTGGATTTTATTTGAATTAAAGAGAATTTATTATCGATTATAATTTCGACATGGGGTCGGTAAATGGGTGATTTAAACCGTTGAGATTAAAATTCACACACAAACACTATTACAGTAAATATATTTGCTACAAATTTAACCAATAGATGGTATTTGAATTTATATATTCAATTTACTAATATATATTTGCTATGAAACCATATTTACGGAAGAGCCTTTCTCGGTGCATTACATTTGAATTATATGTATGTACCTCTAAAGACCTATAGGTTTATGTCCATATGTTCACTAAACACCATTAAGCTGCCTTCCTTAGAAAATACAGGGTATATCCTAAGCCAATCTAATAGAATAGTAGAGCGGTCTAGAGATTAATTTGGCGAAACCGCTGAGAGGATTCACTACTGATGAGCCTAGCCCTCTCATTCAATAACATATATCATTGCAGTAAGGTCTGTAGAGATAATATTTGATGATATTATTGGCAATAAACCCAATGCCAGTAAATATATATTGTTACAAATTTAATGGACAGATGGCAATTAAATTTATAAATATATAATATAAATAAAATATTTATCATAACATATATACATCAAACATTGTATTTAGTTCATCAATCTAGTAAAAACTTAAATATGACGATACAAACTAGCTACGGCTGTACTGATGAGAACCAAAACCTGAACCTATAATATACAGGTTTGTTTTGTTAGAATACCACAAAATTAGTGTTAGGTAGTTCATCATAATTATCATCATCGTCGAGTGTCATACTTGGGTTATGAAAACAATGTATTTAGTTTATCAGCTCAGTAAAAACTTAACACATATGTTGATTCAGAGTTAGCTACAATAGCTACACCTGTTCTTATAAGGACCAAAACCTATAGTATACAGGTTTGCTTTGTTTGAATACCCAAAACTACTGGTAGGTAGTCATCATGGTTATCATAATCGTAGAGTATCATACTTGGTTGATCAAAACAATGTATTTAGTTTATCAGCTCAGTAAAGACTTGATATATGTTGATTCAGAGTTAGCTACAATAGCTACACCTGTTCTTATAAGGACCAAAACCTATAGTATACAGGTTTGCTTTGTTTACATACCCCTAAAATACTGTTAGGTAGTCATCATGGTTATCATAATCGTAGAGTATCATACTTGGTTGATCAAAACAATGCATTTAATTTTTCACCTCAGTAAAAACTTGATATATGGGGATTCAGAACTAGCTACTATATATACATCTGTATATATATACATCTTCTACGTTGTTTTAACGTATATAATCTTAAAAACACCTTATGGAGATTTAGCAACCCATTGAAGACGCTGAGAACTATTTCAGAAAAAAAAAATATAGCAATAGAACTCTATAATTTCTACATATCAATTGTAAATAGATTCATACACAAAAGAGGTAATGAGGAAAGGTTTAGAACAGATGTGTAAATAAATCCCTTTTCAAACAAAGGCTCACGTGCACATGGGGAAAGGGAGAAAAAATTACTGTATTATTTTGTTGTTGTATGGTGAATCCATACAGGGCAATGGGCCCTAATAAAAGCCTTTTTGATGTTGTTGTTTTAACGTATATATATATAGAGAGAAAGAGGCCCTTCTTTAAATATATAAATACCATCCCTTTGGAATTTTGTGCCGTACCTATTCAATTTTCCATAATTATTTATCATATCTACTTTATCGTAAATATTGTTGCACCAGGTTGCGGCTTGGCAGACTCTTCAGCCTGGATTCTCTCCTGTGCTGGGTCTTGCATCTTACCAGAGCGTGTTTCAACCATCCTACAAATTTATAAAAGGGAATAACGAGATAAGTCTTCTTTAAGTAGCCACCAGAATCCTTTCTTTATTTTCTCACATCAAAGAGAGCAGTGAAGTCACACGTGTACCTAAATACAAATGATGACAATCTAAATAATCTGTGTTTTAAATAAATATCATAGAATATTTTATATAAAAATAAATAAATATATAATTTAAATTTCAAATATATTAAAAATAATATAAGAAATACGCCATTAATCATGATGTAACACTTCCCCCTCTCCAGAGGTCGTCACGTCCTCGTGAGTTACCTCATCAATTCTCTCAAAATAGGGTTTGAGTCTTGAGACATGGACAATCAATGGGTCTTAGCCAGGATTATCTTTTGGCTCAAATAAGTAATTTACGTTAGACAGCTTCTTTAATATTCTATATGGGCCAAAATATTTTCTCAGTAGTTTCTCACACTTTCCTATTTTCCTAATTGGTGTCCAAACTGCTACTAATTTTCCTGGTTCGTAGCTTCTTTCCATGTGTTTCTTGTCATAGTTCTTTTTCATTCTTTCTTGAGTCTTTATTGTGTTGTTAATAACTAATTTTCTTGTTCTGTTTATTTTGTCTAAGTGATGTTTTATGTATTCATCATAATCATCTTTGTCAATGTCCACCGAGATATTCCTGTCGTCCAAAAGAGATGTGGGTTCTCTTCCAAACATCAGGAAAAAGGGAGAATATCCTGTGGTTTCCTGAATTGTAGTATTGTAAGCGTGAGTGATGAATGGGAGTATTTCGTCCCAATTTTTCTGATCAGTGTTCACATACATACTGAGCATATTGATCAATGTTCTATTTAACCGCTCTGTCAATCCATTAGTCTGGGGATGATAGCTCGTTGTGAAGCAATGTTTAATCTTGCACGTTTTCATCACCTCTTTCATTAAATTACTGGTAAATTGAGAGCCTCTGTCACTAATAAGATATTGTGGGGCTCCGTGCCGAAGAAAAATATCCTCTACTAGAAATTTAGAAACTTCTTTCACTGTTGCTTCCGAGACTGCTCTTGTTTCTGCATATCTAGTGTAGTAGTCCGTCAGCACGATTATCCATTTTTTCCTGTTTTTCGTAGATGGTAGTGGACCAACAAAGTCAATTCCAATTCTTTCGAAAGGAAAGTTGGCTGGGGGGATGGGCTGTAGTAGTCCAGAAGGTAATTGGTTTGAGCCTTTCCTACTTTGGCAAAGGTGACACGTCTTAACGAATTCTGAGATATCCTTTAGCATGGATGGCCAAAGGTATTTACTCTTTATTCGGTACATGGTTCTGGCGACGCCCAGATGGCCATTCGACATATGATTGTGATATTCTTTCATAATTTCTCTCTTTTTATTCTCTGGAACCACAAGCAACCACGCCCTGCCTTCAGGGTTCGGGTTTTTATTAAAGAGGCATCCATCTTCTTCTTTAAAGTTTTGCGCAATTGATCGCCTGCTTCCATTAAGGTTTTTCTTAACACTTTCGATAAATTTATCCTCTTCGTCTGTTATTTGATTTAAAAATAGCCTTTCAAAATCCTCATCCCAATCAGTTTCTGGTAAGGGCCCCCTAGATAAGCCATCGGCGTCCAGATGCTTCTTTCCCGATTTATGTATTATATCGAAGTCATATTCTTGAATTTTCAATGCCCATCTTGCCAATCGACCTGTTGGATCCTTCAAGTTTTTGAGCCAGCATAAGGCGTGATGGTCTGTTACTATTTTAAAGTGTCTTCCATAAAGGTAGGGTCGTAATTTTGACATTGACCAGACAACGGCCAGACATTCTTTTTCAGTGGTTGAATAATTTTGCTCCGCTTTACTCAGGGTACGACTCAAATATGAGATCACCTTCTCTTCACCACCGATGTCTTGAACAAGTGTTGCACCTATGCCGATGTTGGACGCATCAGTATGAACATAAGTAGGTGCATTTGGATTGAAGTGACCTAAAATTGGTGGACTTAATAGTGCTGTTTTTAGGGTTTGAAACGCTTCCTCTTGTCTTTCTGTCCAGGTAAATGATACACTTTTTTTTTATAAGGTTGGTCAAAGGGTCAGCAATTTTTGAAAAGTCTTTGATAAATTTTCTATAATATGAACACATTCCCAAAAAGGATTGTACTTCTTTGACCTTTTTGGGCCGAGGAAAATTTCTGACAGCTTTGATGTTATGTTCCGCGGGTTTTATACCATGTTTGCTCGTTATATAGCCGAGAATCTCCAATTCTTCAAAAGCAAATCGGCATTTTTTGTCGTTTAACCTTAAATTAGATTCACGAAAACATCTAAAAACAGCTTCAAGTCTTTTGAGGTGCGTTGGAAAATCCGGGCTATATATGATAACATCATCCAGATAACACAAACAAATTTGCCATCTCAGATTTCCAAGCATATTCTCCATATTTCTCTCAAAGGTAGCAGGCGCGTTACAAAGTCCAAAAGGCATCACGTTGAATTCATATAATCCATGCGCTGTAGTGAAAGCTGTTTTCTCTTTGTCTCTTTCTTCGACTTCAACTTGCCAATATCCAGATCTGAGGTCTATTGCTGAGAAGTGTGTAGATCCTTGGAGAGTATCCATAACTTCGTCTATTCTAGGGATCGGATAGACATCTTTTACTGTCACATTATTCAGTTTTCTGTAGTCCACACAAATCTGTATTTACCATCTCGCTTCTTGACCAATATTACTGGAAAAGACCAGGGGCTAGAAGATGGCCTAATTATGCCTTCTGTAAGCATCTCGTCAATTTGCTCTTTTATAATATCTCGTTCTTTAGCACTTACCCGGTAAGGCTTGTGTTTAATTGGCTTCGCGTCTTCTGTGTCTATCCGATGTTTTGCCAAATTGGTTCTCCCTAATTTCGATGAAAAAAGATCTCCATACCTTTCTAAAACTTGTTTTAACTCCTTCTGTTCCTTTGGTGAAAGATTTTCGTTTATTCGGAATCTAGGTTCTTCGTTCTTTTCTACCTCTCTTTCTCGACTCACATTTATTTTCGCTGGACTACTTCTAAAAGCCAATGTTTGGTTTTTCATTATTTTTAACGGTCGAGGATACGGATTAGTTATCCAGATGTGTGTTTCCCTATTTATAACATTGATCAAGCTTCTTGCTAGACGAAGTCCATTTGTTTGAAACATTTTGCTGCTCTCCTCGATAATATATTCTCCATCCTCTGTTTCTACCAATGCCTTGATCAATTTCATGGAACATTCCGGTACAATGGAATCCTTGGCACTCTTTATTTTCAACATTTCAAAATTGATTTCGTCATTATTATTCGTCAAATCATATTTTATAGTTTCTTGCTTACAATCTATTTTTGCGTTCATTTTCTTAAGGAAATCTCTCCCAAGAATTAATGTCCGTAAATGCGTTTTCAATATCACAAAGTTGTGTGATAATGTTTCGTCATCAATTTTTATATTTAAAAATATACTTCCTACCATGTCCAATTTTTTTCCATCGGGTCCTTCACAAATTTTTGCGAGTTTACTTATACCATGGCCTGTATCGAGGGCCGTTCTGAGGTCGACCACTGAGAGGTCAGCACCTGTATCAACCAAAGCTTCAAAAGTCCCTATCTTGTCCACATTAATTTTTAATTTGTATTTAGGGTCCAACTTTTTGATTCCGTTTATGGTCGACTTGCTTTGATTGACAGATTCAGGCGCGACGCTTAGTTTAAATCTTCCAACACGGATTATCTATTCCGGGTAGGAATATTTGTCTGTGTGCTATGACATACATCAGCATAAAGCCGAGGTCCTGATTTCTCTGATATTTCATTCATTTGGCATTTTTCTTCGACCTTCTCTTGGGTATCTGCTGGATCCTCTTCTAGGATTCTTATAAACTTGACCCTACAATAACGGGCCACGTGCCCTGGCTTGTTACATTTAAAGCAGATTGGTCTTCCATCTTCCGTCCTATTTTTGCTCACTTCTTGGCTTTTATTGTAAGTGTTTCTCTGAAGGTTTGGTTTCGGCACAAAGTTAGGATTATAAGGACGTCTAGGGGTAGAGGGCTGGAGAAAGTTGTTTCGATACTGTCTGGGGGTAGGAGGGGAGTCGTTCTTGTAATTATTGGAAACAGGGGCTTGGGGCCTGGAAGTGGTCTGGTAGTTTCGTGCGGCAGTCGGCGGCACGTACCTCGATTGTTGTTGGGGTCTAGAATAGCGTGGACCGTTATATAGGTTTCTGGATTTCTCCACACGTTCCCGATACTTCTTTTCAAAAGAATCCATTTTCTTGCACACGACAAGAAGGTCATCGGTCGTTTTAGGAGGGTTCAGGTAGAGCGCGAATGAGTACTCTTTTTTCAGTCCTCCAATAACATGTTCAATTTTTGTTTCTTCTTCCATTGCGGGGTCAACCTTGTTGCACAACACTAGAATGTCTTCCGCGAATCTGATTGCTGGTTCATTCCAATGTTGCATTCTGTTGAGCTTCATTCTAAGTTCTTCTTTATTCGCGTCCAAAGAAAAATCCTGAATGAGGCGGATTTTAATATTTTCCCAGCTCGTGAAACTAGCTTTGTGTAAATTCAACCAGGTTTTAGCGCTTCCCGTCATGTTCATGGCGGCATAACGAGAGATAATGTAGTCTGCCCAATGGTACAAGAAGCCAATTTCTTCAAGAGATTCAATCCATGGGCGAGGGTCTTCCGTTCCATCATACTTGGGGATGTCGATGTTGGGATTCAGGACAACTGGGTCGGAACTAGCATCTCTACCAATTGTTGCACCAGGTTGCGGCTTGGCAGACTCTTCAGCCTGGATTCTCTCCTGTGCTGGGTCTTGCATCTTACCAGAGCGTGTTTCAACCATCCTACAAATTTATAAAAGGGAATAACGAGATAAGTCTTCTTTAAGTAGCCACCAGAATCCTTTCTTTATTTTCTCACATCAAAGAGAGCAGTGAAGTCACACGTGTACCTAAATACAAATGATGACAATCTAAATAATCTGTGTTTTAAATAAATATCATAGAATATTTTATATAAAAATAAATAAATATATAATTTAAATTTCAAATATATTAAAAATAATATAAGAAATACGCCATTAATCATGATGTAACAATATAGAGGCTGCCTGGACGGCATTCAGTTTCTAAAAGTAGAGGTACCTATGCCAGAAAATATTTTTAATGAAATATTTACTGACCGTAGTATCTTTAATTTTAAGAACTTTCATCTTTAATTTTTCAGTGATATATGAATCAATAGCATTTCAATATATATATATAGAATATATTGATTGATATATAGATGGGAATATGCAAATATCTAATTTCCATCTTTCATCAATCATTGAAGTTAGTGGCGAGAAATTTAATTATCTCATTTAAACCAGTAATGTGTACATTTTTAAGAATCAATATTTAATTAATTAATTATTTGAAGGTAGCAATCACACACAAAATACAATGATTAGAGTAAAATATTTATTAAAAATATTATAATTTAATTAGAGAAATTAATAATAAACGTAAATTAATAACAATCTATATACTTAGAAACAAGCCAATTGCAATAATTCATTAAAACCAATTATTTTAGTAAAAAAAACTAATTAATTTAATTTTTAATCAAACAGATTCGAAAACACATAAATTAATTTTATTCATAGGGAAAATATAGAAGAAAAACAAAAATTTCTAAATATTAATTAATTATAATTTTTAAAATTCTATTAAAGTTGAAGACAATATTTTATTATGGAATCAAAACAGAATTGGAAATATAATATTAATAAAAATAGCATTATGAAGTTTTTTCAAAAATCATCATCTATTGATATACATACATACACGCGCAGCGTGGATATTTACAACTGGAATTTAAAAATTAAAATGTAATCATTATGAATAAATATTCATATTTATGATTCCTAAAAAAAAAAAAGTGTTATTAATTAAATTTAAGACAAAAAAATTAGATGAGTATAGTTGAAACAATTTTATGTGTTTTCATACTACAATTTATAGTAGAAGAGAATAGTAAAGAAAATAGTAGTTTCTTAATATTCTCTCTCTCTTTATAATAAAAGAGGATTATGGAATATTTGGCTTTCTTGAAAAAGCTGATTTAAAAAAAGGGGCGAATAAAATTCGAATAAATTCTTTTTTTTTTATCAAAATGGATTTGGCAAATCCATGGTGTGCCCACCCACCAGACTTTCTGGTCAACATCCATCAACTATAATGGCGGACTTCTAATCCGTCTTTTCCCCATGTCTAATAAAACTAAAAGAAAATCCGATATTAATCTTGGCAGCGGTTCCAACAACAGGACGTGTCCTGGACAATGCCATAAAATGATAAAAGAAAAATAACATTCTGCTAAAAATATTGCCAATAACACAGTTCCATGGTGAATAATCTATACTCTATCTATACCTCTGACTATACAAGTTTACTAATATATAGTAATGTATACAATTTTTTATTAAATATAATAATTTATTATAAATACTATTTTGAAATGTTCATTTTTATGTTGAATTATTTGATAGCAGTATCTTAGATATTAATATAATCGTAACTTCTTTATTACAGATATTAAACTTCTTCAGGGAAATATTTCTATAGATATACGAAAATAATTTTTGGAAACTTTGATTCGGTGAAATAAGAATTTTATCAACCACTATGACAAAATACAGCTGAGTGTAAACATTCGACAGGTTAGGTAAAAGCATAATTTGGGTTAGGTTGTTTAAAAAGAAGTATTTTTTGTCGCGACGGCGCGTATTCCCAATAATACAATCTGAGATATTTCCGATCGTGTTCGCTATATAACCATCTTTTCTCTTTCTCAATATTGAGTCGGTTCCAGTCGTCTTGTGTATTCAGGATCTCCATTAACTAGTCCGTTTTCAAAATTTGGAATCAATCATTTAAGAAATGTAGTCCCGTTTTCCATAAAACATGATTTGACCCATCTATTATTCACTGTATAAGAGTTGCTAAATGTATTGGTACATAAGGTTATCATACACTATATGTTATCAACCTGTAATTATTGTTTGTTTGAATTGTATAAGCGACTGCATAAAGTTCAATTTTCACCATGTTTTCTATATTAATGCGTAAATTTTATTTTTTTTCAGCAAACCCTCTTGAGTTTATATTAAACTAGCCGAATGACCCGGGCAACGCCCGGGTTTTACCCGATTAAATGCTTTTATTCAAAAACTATACGTTACAATTATAAATTGGCGCCGTGGATGTCATTCTTGTTAAACGTCCCGCTCCAAACTTTGTGTCTGAGAAGCGATATTTTTATAAAGAGATGATCTGGCTTTGTGTCTTCTGCTCGAATGAATGTTTTTCTGTTAGAATTTTATTCCTGCATACTAAAAATGAACTGGCTTCACCCGTGGTCTCTGCTTTTTGGAATTTTTCCGGATATAATTTTGTATCTGATAATCAAATATGATACAGCAATATTGTCATCATCATTTTCTGAATAAAAAACAACTACTTTTTTCCCAGAACCTGTCTATTTATTTTTCTTGACTAAAAATCCGAAAAATATATTTTCCAGATTTTTCTCTATGTCCTGTTAAAACACGTTTTACATGTCCATTAGGTCAGCTGATTGTTTACTCCCATCTTCACCGCTAGAGGCGCTGCTTGCGAGCGAAAGGGCAAATTTGCAACGCAATTTGCAAATAACTTGTATACATACTTGTATGCTTGTGTACATAGACCACAAATCTGTACATAGATATGAAAAGTACATATATTTTAATAATATAAATGAGTTTTAAAAATTGTAAAAAAAAAAAAATTATCGGCCGGGAATCGAACCCGGGGCGCCCGTGTGGCAGGCAAGCATTCTACCACTGAACCAAAAGCAAACGGTGACAGAATTGTTGATGACTCTGATACTTGTATATTTTAATTAATCATAGAAGTAAATTTATTTTTCTTCATAAATCATTATTAATGTATGAAAAGATATTTTCTACGGTAAAACATATAAAACAATAATTTTTAGATCACATCTGAGAAAATAATAAGATGAAACAATAACCCGTATCATCAGATATAATAAATCTAGATACACCAACTATGATCTCACTTATCCAGGAACAATTTCTTTTAAAATAACCTAGAGCGAATTTTTGAAATCAACAAAAACTTCCGAAAATATTGTAACACAGAAATGACGATTGTTGACAGCCTTGAGGCAAATAAAGTGCTACTGAGGCTAGCATAAACACCTAAATATCAGATATTTTGAGATATTGAATCTTTATCTATCGGAAGAATCCTCTGTAATTCAAATTACCATAAAACGCAGTCTCTGAAGTTAAGTTTCTCATTTTTTAAATGTTCTATCAAACGTTCGGATAATTTGAACCATTCTACAGTAGCATACAAACAAATAATTCCCCATTCTTCTATATTTTTATTTCTAAAGTAACATATTACTAAACAATTTACGAAAAAAAAATATTCATAAAAAGAGAATAATTGAGAGACATTCAATAAAATAAGAATTTATCCTCGGAGACTTCGTTTTATTTTAATCTTTTTATATGTTGGTACCATATCTGTTTTAAACTAATTGAAACACAAGGGGAAAATATACATACATAACAAAACACAATTTTACATAATTCGTTGCTGTTATAAAATTGGTAGGCAAATTAATCATGAAGTAAAGTAAATACATATTTAAGTTCCCCAAAATCGTTTAGATAAAAATTGAATAATAATTATATAAACGTAATTTGTTTAATAATAAATAATGATTATTAAACTGATTAAAAATTTTATACGATTTTATATAAGATCAACAATGAAAAGAACGTTATTTATATACTATATAGATGATATTTTTATTTATGACTAAGTTATATGCAAAGTTTAGTTAAATATTAACGAAATAAATGTTTTTCTTTCGAGGTTCTCCTTCAAAGAAAATCAAACTTGTCACCACTAGGAGCAAATATTGACATGGTCGGAGATAGCTGAGGTGAAGTTGTCCACCTCAATGTGTTTGAAAGACCTTTAATCTAATGTATTCTTCTTTAATTCTCATAGAGTTAAACCATCAAATACATTTATTTATTCAACCTTTACATTAGATTATATTTATATTATTGTTTTTTTTTACACGTTCGTAATATTTTCCCCCATTCTTCTATATTTTTATTTCCAAAGTAACATATTACTAATCAATTTACGAAAAATATTCTAGACATAAACTGTGAATAATTAAATTCAAATTTTTATCATTGTATTAAAAATTGAGAGAAAAAAAAAGTAAAATGAATATAATGCAATTTCGAAATATAGGTAGATAATATTTGTAAATGTTTTTATTAGTAGAAAACCAAAATATTATTTAAAAAAAAATATTTGATTAAATTTTAAAGCTTTATGAAAATACCTTAATAAATGTAGTTTAATTCATAATTAGTTTACAACATTCAGAAATATTTCAATATAAATAAACTTATACATTTCTATAAAAACATTTCATTTTGTCTTTTCTCTATACAAAAGAAATAAAACCATTTAAGCAGAAATTATTTCATTGCTTGTATATAGATGACTCTTCATTGCCTTATGATTTATTTATTTCCTAACTGACCTTGTTCTTATCGTTTTCAGAAGAGCATTACTTGATGCAAATATTTATATGTAAATATACTGTCCTAAATTCTTATGTCAATAGTAAGTACAGAAGATTTTTATGTCGATTTTTTTTTTGCCAAGAGGCTTCTCTAGAATTCAAATAATGAGTATTTAAGGCTGAACTTGCGTAATTACGTTAAACACCGATAAAATAATAATTTAGAGAAAAAAAGATCAAGTTTGATATTAAAAAAGGCATTTCTTGATTTCTGAAGAAGGCTCTGGAATCAAATATATTTGGTCGTATAGAGGAATAGCCATCACCACTCTGACGAGGGCCAAACGAAACGCGTTTCGTGGTTGCCTTTCTTGATTCACCAAGAATATGTTTTGCTCAAATATAAAGGAACAGATTAAATCAACGTTTTTAATACTGGTATATTGGAACTATTTCCATTGTTGAAAATATTTCCGAGATAACATGTTAACACAAACGTTTCCTTGTCTATTATATATCTATGTTGTGTTCATTACATATAATCTATCATAGATTGTTATTTTAATTTATTAAAAAACTTATTATATTTATTTTAATATTGGTATATTAAAACTATTTCCATTGTTGAAAATATTTCCGAGTTAAAACGTTAACACACAGGTTTCCTAATCGATTATATACCTATGTTTTGTTATGAATATATTCTATTAGGAATCATCATTTTAACTCAATAATTCTGATTAGTAAAAAATGTTGGGGTTATAACGTTTCAATTATTTAAAGAATATAATGGAAATACCTTCTAAAATAGAGTTTTAGGGAGTTATTCGTTGGAAGTTGACCTTATAGGCGGATGGCCAATAGATTGCAGTGACTTCAAATTTATCATTTGAATCATTTTTCTAGGTGACGGAGACATTCAAGGCTACCTTCACTTTAGTCTCCTTCACTTTAATGACTTCCTTATCCTGTCACCCTATCTGAACTTTGATTCTTTTTTTTTTTAGACTGTAATCATTTTATTCCTTGATATTTATATACAACGATACTTTAAAAATATAATTTAATAAACACATGTTAATAAATATAATAGTTATCTATGTTTAATTAAAAAGGCATATATTGAATCAAAAAATATTTTTTTTACCAATATTTCAGTTGGCTGAACGCCGACCTTTATCATGGTGTTATAACAAATTTAATGTGTGTCGACAACAAACTCAGCGCCACATAACGTCAAAAGAATTAGGTTTTTAAAATATTTTGTTATCTATATATTGGGGAATAACACATTTCATTTTAATCAAACTATATTTAAATAAATTTCCGACATCTATAATTTTCATATTGATTGATTAATATATTTATTATTAAATTAATCTACAGTATAGTCTATAACCCAAAAGTCATACCTTATCTGCTTGAGGTTAACGATTTAGAGAATTACAAAAGATTGTAGATTATAAATAGCTAAACGGCTGTAAGTGTTGAGATTTTATTTATATTTTATCATTGTAGTAATTTTTATGTAGAATTTGTTTCTATTAATAATTTTATATCAAATGATAGAAATATAAATCAAATCTATTTCTAAAGCCTTTATAATGAAATAAATAAAAAATTGAAGATGGACATATAATAACTCATCAGTTATGCACCCCGCAAGCGGTTTCCCCTCTATAATCTCCAGACCGCTCTTATGTCTTAAATTACACTGAATAAACTGAAAACAGTGAATAGTTGTTTTGGAAGTACTATGTAAGTATTACAAATTAAAACACCAAAACGCCAATGTTTCTTTTCACAAATAAATCAAACTTCTACTGTCTTTACTGCGATGAAAAAAAGATAAGGTGGGCTTGGCTCATCAGTGATGAACCCTTCCAGCGGTTTCGCCAATTTAATCTATCAGACCGCTTCTTTAGAACTATAATTGTAGATTCTTAGAAATGGTAACCGCTAGGAGAGTTCAGCACTGATGATCCAAGCCCTCCCAATATATTTTCATCGCAGTAAAGACAGTAGAAGTTCGATTTATTTGTGAAAAGAAACATTCGCGTTTTGGTGTTTTCATTTGAGAATTATAGATGGCGCGTTATTGCTATATACTATGTAAATATGATTCATGACCTGCTTATATTCATATATAAAATTATCATATTTAAGTTAAATAAAATTAGCCTTTTAAACTATTTCTGAATATCAACGATATGTCAGGTGTTGATATTTAAAATAAAAAAGGCATATCCTGACCATGCTCACATGAACATCTCTAGATGGCATAGCGCCATCTAGTGGGAAAAAAAACTAAAGTTTATTTATTTGGGTCGGCCAAATATCACGGAACAAGTTATATGAACGTTTAGTTTATTTTTGTTCCATCAGATGGCGCTCTGTCAACTAGAGATGTCATGTGAGCATGGTCAGGATATGCCTTTTTATTTTTAATATACCATATATATAGTACAATATAAAGCGGCTAATGATTGTAGAACGAGGTTTGACAATATTTCCGCAAATATTTCTTTTGAACGAAAAATCGTAATTTATTTTAAGGAGAAATAACGACTATTTCTATCCTAAGGGATGAAGTATGAAAGAATGAATTGTGAAGAGTAATGATGAACGGAAAAATAAAGTGTCCAGAGATAGGAATTTATTTATTTTACCGTTCAGCATCACTCTTCACAATTCATCCTTTCATACTTCATCCCTAAGGATAGGGATATTATTTCTCCTTAAAATTAATTACGATTTTTCGTTCAAAGGAAACATTTTTGGTAAAACTTGTCTAACGTCGTTCTACATACAATATATATACTCATATGAATAGACATATATAATATAATAATTTAATAAACAGAATTATATTTCTATTCATGATGAAATTGTAAAAAAGTATTATAATTACAATTATATTCTCACAATGAGTATCTTTTTTATTTAAAAATGCTAGCTTTCAAGCGTTAGTCGCTCTTCAACGGGCTTACAAAAATATCGACTTAATCCCACTAAAAATATTTACAAAAACAAAAAACAAACGAATGCGCGCCGCGGTATTTATATTTATATTTATCAAACGTCTTAATTAATGAGAAGTATAAGTATTTTATACGATTGGTAAAATTTATGTCGCACATATTTATTGCTAGAATAGTTAGAAAATATTTTATTAAAATATATATTATTTTTATAGTTTTAACTCAATACATTGTTTTGAAGAGAATTTGTTGTGAAGATAGAATAGAATATTTGGTATCTCAATTTCCTTTCGTAGCGCCATAAAACCGGCGACAACATCTGGGACTAGATTCTCCAGATGTTCTGAAATGTCAAACGGATTTTATGCTAATTTAGAAATAGAATATATAATATATTGTTCTCCATATATATATTGTTCCGTCAGAATATGGAAGGGCATTAAATAAAATATATTATTATAATGTAAACTGCAACCCTCTTATAATATATCTCTTTCTTTCTTCATATATATATATGTGATATAAAATTGTATTTAATTTTAATATCATAATTCCCAGATAAAATTACTCTGTTGAGTCTGCCACCAGATGTTGCGGCTTTCCCTATATAAAACTATTGTCGTCGTTTCCCGTTGGCTGGCTTAAATATTTTGTAGATATGTAAATAAGTATTTTGTTTTCTTCATTCTTCACGCTTTAAGTAAGGTATTTTGTGTTCCTTCATCAGTAAAAATCGACGCTAATAATGATCTGAACTATTTTTATTATTTCTACCACGACTGCAATACAATTTATGTATATACATGCATAATACGACATACATATATAAACGATTTTTTATAATACGAGTCATATAAATTATCTATATATAAATTTGTAATTATAATATATAGGCGATTATGTTACACCCCGAATTAATTTGATATTTAGTAGTGAAATAAATATTTTCTCATCTCTCGACACAGTGATATATTTTAAAACTTTTTTCTCTCAAAATTTGAGATGTATAAAACCATATCTTTACATGATATGTTCAAAATATAAAAATTAATATTATGATAGTAGAACATTTGAATCAAATTTCTATAGGTTCTTTGATCAATTAGACATTATATATCTGCGAATAGAACGTTTCGAAAGAGGGGGAATAAATATATTTTATATACGGGATGATTTTAATAATTTATTTTCCTGAATTAATTATAAAACAAAAACACGTATAAACCAATACTACAATGAACTAATAATGACCAAGACTAATAGTTTTGCACAGTTACATATGGGTGTGTAGCATTTTGTCACAAAGGTTCGTGTTTTTCTTAAAACGTTGTTTTTCTTATTACGTGGCGAATACATAATAATACATAATACAATTACTTTATACAATAATACAAAGATATTATATATAACGGCCAAATATATCGGTATTTCTACTTTTCGCGTGTGTTTCCGAACTTTTGGACAACCTTGTATAATATTTCCAAGAATTTTCGTCTTATTCTGGGAGAAATAGATCCGTTTGTGAAAATTTAATTCAAAAGTCAGCTTCATTTTGAATTCAATTAAAATACTCATTGCAAGCTAATTTTTCTTTCTTATTTTTTATTAGTGAAGTCTAATCATCTAATAATATAGGAATAATATTAAGAATGATTAAAATGGAAATAGATAAAAGATGCCAAATAGCCTCAAACTCAAGCTTTTCTCCCTGGTACCAAACACACAACTGCAAAAGAGAATTATTTAATCCAAGATAATATATAAATGTGTAAAAAAATAAAATATTTGTAACAAAAAAATTAAAATCAAAAAAGGCATAACCTGACCACGTTCCCGATGAACCTTTGAATGGCAGACCGCCATCTAGTGGAACAGAAATCAACTAAATCAAATATAAGGGAACAGGCTAAATTAACGTTTAGTTGATTTCTGTTCCACTAGATGGGGCTCTGCCATCTAAAAGTTCATGTGAAGGTGGTCAGGATATGCATTTTCTGAATTTATTATATATACAAGGTATGTTCCATAAAAGTTCCTGGACTGGGTCCATAAAAAAATAAATAAATGAAAAATGTAAATAAATTTGACAGTTTATTATAGAAAAAATATCTGGCAACACGGTGGTACCAATATCGAGACGGTACGTGCGCGCGCGCCAAAGTTATTCTAATTTATTTAAAGGTTACACCTTGCGCTGCGGCGATTTTACGATGGAACAAAAATTGAAGCAGAGGATTTGCATAGAATTTTGTGTGAAACTTCAAATATCAGCAACCGACACTTTTTAAATGCTTAATAAAGCATTCCCCAATGACGCCCCAAAGAGATCAACTGTTTTTGAATGGCATTCTAGATTTAAAGCTGGCAGAATTTCCATTGAAGATGATCCTCGTCAAGGACGCCCAACATTTCAAAGGACTGATGAAAATGTGCAAAAAATCACCGATTTGATAAAAGAAAATCCTCGAACCACTTTGCTGGAGCTAGAGCAAGACACAGGCATCTCTAAAACAACGATTGGAAGGATCGTAACCGAAGATTTGAGACTCAAAAAATCTCCTGCAAAATTCATCCCAAGATTCCTCACTAATGAGCAAAAACTGTGTCGGCTTGCAACCTGTGAGGACATGCTGGAAATGACAAGAACGGATCCGGAATGGAAAGACAAGATGATCACAGGCGACGAGACATGGGTCTATGGCTATGACCCTGAAACCAAGCGTCAATCTGCCGAGTGGAGAGGTCAGGGTGAGCCTAGACCCAAAAAATCCAGGATATTGAAATCCAGAAACAAGGTGTTGCTGGTCGCTTTTTTGGATAACAAGGGCATTGTTCATCACGAGTATCTTCCTGCAGGCCAAACAGTTATTAAGGAAATGTATTTGAGCATTCTTCGCCGTCTAAAGGAAGCGATTCGAAAAAAAAAGGCCAGAAAAATGGATTAATGGTGACTGGATCATACACCATGACAATGCCCGCCCTCACACAGCGCACTTGGTGACGAGTTTTTTGGCGAAAACGGGACAGAAATCCTAACTCAACCACCCTATTCCCCAGACATCGCAACAAATGACTTTTTCCTGTTTCTCAAACTCAAAGCAGTTCTAAAAGGAAGACATTTTCACACCAGGGAAGACATAATAGAAAAATCGCTGCTGGCATTGAAGAGCATTCCAAAAGAGGCCTATAAAAACTGTTTCGACAATTGGGAGAAACGATGGCGCTGGTGCGTTGAAGCAAGGGGGGATTACTTTGAAAAGTTTTTAAAATTTTTTTTTTTAAATCTTACCTTTTTTTTTATGGACCCAGTCCGGGAACTTACGGTACATACCTTGTATATGTTATATAAATAAGAATTAGATAATAAAGGCATATTTTGGATTTTATAAAATATTTATTTTGCCAATATTTCGGCTGGCTAAACGCCAACCTTTATCGAGGCATTACATTTTTGTATACACAAAATCAGCGCCGCATAGTGTTATAATATCACAGTTGAAATCAATTAAAATTATAACACTATGCGGCGCTGAGTTTGTGTATACAAAAATGTAATGCCTCGATAAAGGTTGGCGTTTAGCCAGCCGAAATATTGGCAAAATAAATATTTTATAAAATCCAATATATGCCTTTATTATCTAATGAATTAAATATGGATTGCTCTATTTTCAAAAAAATAAATAAGAATGTTAAGATTTCTGTTGATTTTTGATTATTATTCATAAAAATTTATTATTTCATAAAATGGGTATTTAAGGCCAAATTTGCGTAAAGACGCTTTACACATGAAAATATTTTTGATTTCTCAAGAAGCCATTGGGACCAAAAATATTTTTGGTCGCAGTTGTTACAGCCTTCTCCACGCTGACGAGCGCCAACAGCGCGAAACGCGTTCGTTAATCTCATATATCTATGACTTTTCTTGATTTATCAAGAAATTGGGTTGGCCAAATATCACGGAGCGAGCTAAATAAACGTTTAGTTTATTTTTGCTCCACTAGATGGCGCTCTGCCATCTAAAAAGCACATGTGCTCGTGTTCAGGAGATGCCTTTTTTATTTTTAATATCAACTCCTGACCCACTTATCTTTTATTTTTTTCTATTGTTTTTTCATATATATATATGTTATATTGAAATATTTTATTTAAAAATGTTATATATTAAAATGTTATTTTATTTAAAGTTATAATTTCATAGATATAAATACTCTGTTTTAATCGACCGCCAGAGGTCACGCTTCTACTATATAAACTCATTGTTGTTCTTCCCCGTTGGCCGACCAAAAACTTTGTAATTATGTAAATAATATGTTGTTTTATTTATTCTTACGCCTTAAGCCAGGCAGTACTTTTACAAAATTATGTTTATCTTATAGCTCAATTAAAGCAATTTTTAATCTATACTATTTTTATTATTTTACTTCCAAGAAGATTCATGCCACGACTGCACCACCATAGCATAATCATCAAGATGATCCAAATCAACAAATAGTTTGTTTTTTTATATAAGATATATATATATATATATATATATATATGCGTGGTATTTATACATCCTCTATATATATACATATGTGAATATGGATATAAAATATGTTCTATTGAATAGAGATATGTATTTATCAATGTATAGAAAATTGCCGAACATTAGATAGGGATGATATAAGTGTTAAAGACCATGGACCAATAGCCAATTATAATAGCTAATTAACACTAATCTGTTTAATGAACCTGGAACTCTATAGACTTCATTATATTATCTAAGTAAGTAGAGGCACTATAGCTCTTTACGACATTTCTTTAAAAAATTAAATATTCTTTAAGTGTAACAATTGTTAATTTATAAAGGTAAGGATGGATATGAATTACTTATGCATTCATATGCATTCAATCTTACCTATTTAATTTCAATTTATTTAATATATATTAACTATATTCACACATGTTCGTAGATTATTTTACATATAATTTCTATTTGAAAATTGCTTATTAGATATGCATTAAAGAAATTTTGAGATGAAGAAAGACATTAAATATTTATTTCGCTAAACTGACAGAAATAAAAGCAGTGGATACATTTTCTAATCAGAAGAAAAAACGAAATCTCAAAATAAAAGGCGAGAAAAGGAAAATAATCATTTGACAAGATCTAAGCTTAGCTTTATACTTTGATTGGAGATATAGTTATACGTTTATAAATATACTAAATAATCATGTCTTTATTATATTTATTATTTAAATATTCACTATTAGATAATAAAAAGGCATATATTGGATAGAATTAAAGATTTATTTTGCCAATATTTCTGTTGGCTTAATGCCAACCTTTTTTAAAGCATTACATATTTGTATAAACAAACTCAGCGCCGCATAGTGGTATAATGTTGAAATAATATTTAAAAAGACAAAGTAGATATAGCGTGAAAACGCCCTTGGATCCTTAGAATAATTTTCAACTCCTTGATAAATGTTTTAATTTTTGTTTGCTCCTGACGAGTACAAAATATTTTGTCGAAACGTCGAGGAAATAAAAAGATTTTCTGGCCAAAGTATATTTAATTTCAAGAAAGTAGGTGGGGGAGGGTGGAAATTTGTGCATTAAAAATTATTATAATAGTTACAATAAGAAAAATTTAAATATCTTAAAATATTATAGGAGAAAAATAATGAGGTCTATTCTATTTTCAATATATGCCTTTTTATTATTTAATGATTTAAATATGTATTGCTTTATTTTTAGAAACATTTACTATTAAAAATATATTTTTAGTCGAATATAAATATTGATTTTTTCTTCAACAACCTCCCATTCGCCACTAAGAAAATTCGCGATCAGAAAATAAAGTTAGGAATATATTTGAGTGTAGATATTTTTATTGTATTCCTCATTCTTATTTTTCATTTCTTTGAACTAAAATATATATTTTATATCCATACGAAATACAATAAATTTCTACCATGTACACTTATCAATAATTTACAACCAGGTCTCTTCTTTGGAATACAACATTGTTCAAACTTGCTATATAAATATTTAATCATTACTAATTAATATTAGAATAAATAAAAGGTTTTAATTTTTTTAATGTTATAATATATACATATTTTAGTTGAAAATAATTTGAAAAATGAATATTAGAGAAATGTGTTATTTATTAATATATTATTTTTAACTTTCCTTTCATGTCCATTTTGTCAATTGTGTGTGTGAAAGTTATTTTTCAAATTAATGTTATACCATATAAATATTTTAGTGGAATATAATTTGAAAAAAATATATATTCCTTTTTGTGAAATGTGTTATTTTTTATATATTATTTTTACCTTTTTTCAATTTTATCAATTGAAAGTTATATTTCAAATGAATTCTTAATTATTTATTTAAATGTGAGAAATATTTCGTGTTTTATTTAGGCACACATTCCTTTTAAGATATTTAACTATAATTGAAACTAACAGATATCAAAAATATTTTCCATTTATCCTTTTATCCAAAATATCAAATTATTCAAATTACTATTCAAATATTTGAGGAGATATTTACTCCTTTATATATTTCTCCCTTTAATAATAAATGATGATATATTATAGAATTTAAATGTATCTCATAAAATTATATTTGATAAGCTGAGTTTGATAATAATAGTTATATAGATAGAATTTCATAAAATATAGTAGAGGTATTCATAATTCTTGATTTATATTGTATAATATTTATCGTTCTTTCTCTCACCGGTGGCGGAACCCCGCGGTGGGCGCCACCAATGACTACTTGTATATATTATATACTAGCGGACGTACCCGGCTTCGCCCGGGTTTTACCCGAGTAAAGGTTTGTCTAACGAATCTCTCGATAAAGTGAACATTTTTTCCCGGTCCCTTGAAAAATACTCGACAAGTTGAATAAAACCAATATTAATTGGTTCCCTCGGTAATTGGAAGTTAAAGGAATAGTATCTTGCCTATGCATTGTATCATTATTCTTGTCTCAAATAAATTGCCGTGTCATCCTGAATTTTGTGTTTCCTAATTTTCTACTTTACAAAATCATCGTATCATTATGATAATATTTAGAGCAGATTGTTGAATTATAACAGATAAATTAGAATATTTATCTTGATTATTTTAAAGCGAAAAGTTATTTCAAAAATTTTATTTGCCTTAAACCTTCCCAATACTATACTAAATAACTTCCCAAAGTTTCATGGCGTTCCAATGAGTGGTTTGGTCAGGCATAAAGGACACACACACACACATACACTCATTTTTATATATATAGATATTAATATGATTATTTATCAATTTTATATTTTGAATTTATCTATCTATATTTATCCATATTTATTCATATTTATATTCATTCTGTATATAACTATATATAATCTTATATGTACGTTGTAATAAATCAGTTTCAATCTCAATCTCTCTCTCTCTTGGTACCATCTTGTTCTTGAGTTGGGTAACGCCAGCCAGCACCTACACCTGCCTACTCTGTGGGAGAGAACTCTCGCAGTCCATCGTTGGCGGAGTCTTTCCCACGGTGGGCACCACCAATGAAGACCTTGTATATATTTATATATATTGTTGCACCAGGTTGCGGCTTGGCAGACTCTTCAGCCTTGATTCTCTCCTGTGCTGGGTCTTGCATCTTACCAGAGCGTGTTTCAACCATCCTACAAATTTATATAAGGGAATAATGAGATAACTCTACTTTAAGTAGCCTCCAGAATAATTTATTTATTTCTCACACCAAAGAGAGCAGTGAAGTCCCACGTGTACCTAAATACAAATGATAATTCTATAATACATATATTCTGTTTATAATACATATATTGTTTAATAAAATAAATAAATATAAAATATAATTTTGAATTTAAAATATATTAAAAATAATATTACAAATTAAAATAAAATAAAATAGGTTCATTAGCCATGATGCAACACTTCCCCCTCTCCAGAGGTCGTCACGTCCTCGTGAGTTACCTCATCAATTCTCTCAAAATAGGGTTTGAGTCTTGAGACATGGACAATCAATGGGTCTTGGCCAGGATTATCTTTCGGCTCGATTAAGTAATTTACGTTAGACAGCTTCTTTAATATTCGATATGGGCCAAAATATTTTCTCAATAGTTTTTCACATTTTCCGATTTTCCTGACTGGTGTCCAAACTGCCACTAAATGTCCTGGTTCATAGATTTTCTCATCGTTTTTTTGTCATAGTTTCTTTTCATTCTTTCCTGAGTCTTCTCTGTGTTGTTAATGACTACCTGTCTCGTCCTTGCTATTTTATCTAAGTAGTTTTCTATATATTCGTCGTAATCGTCCATGTTACTGTCCGTTGGGATATTCTCGTCGTCTAAGAGGGACATGGGTTCCCTTCCAAACAACAGAAAAAATGGAGAGTAGTCTGTGGTTTCTTGAATCGTGGTATTATACGCGTGGGTGATAAAAGGGAGGATTTTGTCCCAGTTCTTCTGGTCTGTATTCACATACATGCTGATCATATTGATTAAAGTTCTATTTAGTCTGGGGGTGGTAGCTCGTTGTGAAGCAGAGTTTAACTTTGCACATTTTCATTACCTCCTTCATCAAATTGCTAGTGAATTGTGAACCTCTATCGCTAATAAGAAATCTTGGGGCCCCGTGAGGTAAAATAATATGTTCGATTAAAAATGTAGAGACTTATTTAACGGTTGCTTCTGATACTGCCTTTGTTTCAGCATACTTGGTATAATAATCAGTCAACACAATTATCCACTTCCTTCTTCTTTTCGTTGATGGCAAGGGGCCAACAAAGTCAATTCCGATTCTTTCAAAAGGGTAGTTAGCTGGGGGGATAGGTTGTAAAAGTCCAGAAGGCAAGTGATTTGAACCTTTCCGACTTTGGCAAAGGTGACACGTCTTTACAAATTCTGAAACATCTTTCAACATGGAAGGCCAATAGTATTTATTCTTCAATCGGTAAGTGGTTCTGGCGACGCCCAGATGGCCATTCAGCATATGGTTGTGGTATTCACTCATGATTTCCTTCCTTCTCTTCTTTGGCACTACCAGCAACCATGCCCTACCTTCAGGATTTGGATTTTTCTTGTAGAGACACCCATTTTCTTCTTTGAAGTTTAGTGTAATTGAACGCTTGTTTGCATTAAGGTTCTCCTTAATATTCTCAATAAAATCATCCTTTTCGTCTATTATTTGATTCAGAAATAGTCTTTCATAATCTTCGTCCCATTCGTTTTCCGGTAAGGGTCCTCTAGATAGACCATCAGCGTCCAGATGTTTTTACCCGATTTGTGTATAATTTCGAAATTATATTCCTGAATCTTCAGTGCCCATCGTGCTAATCGGCCGGTCGAATCTTTCAGATTCTTAAGCCAGCATAATGCGTGATGATCAGTTATGATTTTGAAGTGCCTTCCATATAGGTAGGGTCGTGACTTGGACATTGACCACACAACAGCTAGACATTCTTTTTCGGTAGTCGAATAATTTTGCTCAGGTTTGCTCAGTGTTCGACTTAAATATGAGATCACCTTTTCTTTATCGCCGAACTTTTGGACTAATGTTGCACCCAGGCCGATGTTAGATGCGTCAGTATGAATGCAAGTAATTGCATTCGGATCAAAGTTCCCTAAGATTGGGGGATTTATCAATGCTACTTTAAGGGTTTGAAATGCTTTTTCTTGATTTTCTGTCCAGGTAAAAGATACATTCTTTTTTATAAGACTGGTTAATGGATCGGCAATTTTTGAAAAACCTTTGATAAATTTTCTATAATATGAGCACATTCCTAAAAATGATTGAACTTCTTTTATCCTTTTGGGCCGAGGAAAATCTCGAATAGCCTTGATATTATGCTCCGCTGGTTTTATACCATGTTGATTAGTTATATGGCCAAGAATCTCCAGTTCTTCGAAAGCAAATTGGCATTTTTTGTTGTTCAATTTTAAATTAGCCTCGCGAAAACACCTTAAAACAGCTTCTATTCTCTTGAGATGTGTTGAAAAATCCGAGCTATAAATGATTACGTCATCTAGATAACATAAGCAAATTTTCCATCTAAGATTACCAAGCATATTTTCCATGTTCCTCTCAAATGTAGCAGGGGCATTGCATTGACCAAAGGGCATTACGTTGAACTCATATAGGCCATGTGCTGTAGTGAAGGCTGTCTTTTCATTATCTTTCTCCTCAACCTCTACTTGCCAATATCCTGATTTAAGGTCAATTGCTGAAAAGTATTTGGATCCTTGAAGTGTATCCAATACTTCATCAATTCTTGGAATTGGGTAAACATCCTTCACTGTTACATCATTCAATTTTCTGTAGTCAACGCAAAATCTGTACTTACCATCTCGCTTCTTGACCAAGATTACAGGAAAGGACCATGGACTCGAGGATGGTCTAATTATGCCGTCTCTGAGCATTTCATCAATTTGCTCTTTTATGTTTTCTCGCTCTTTCACGCTCACCCTATACGGCTTGTGTTTGATCGGTTTCGCGCCTTCTGTATCAATCCGATGTTTCGCTAAGTATGATCTTCCTAATCCCGACGAAAACAAATCCGCGTACTTTTCCAAAACTTGTTTCAATTGCTCCTTTTCCTTATATGATAAATTTTCGTTTATATGAAATTGGGGTTCTTCATGCTCTTTTGGTTCACTTTCTTCTATAAGATTCATTTCGGCTGGCTGGCTTCCAAAGCACAATGTTTGGTTTTTTAATATTTTTAATGGTCGAGGGTAAGGGTTTGTTATCCAGATATATGTTTCCTTATTCACAACATTTATTAAGTTTCTCGCTAGTCGAAGTCCATTTGTTTGAAACATTTTATGGTTCTCCTCGATGATGTATTCGCCATCCTCTGCTTCTACAAATGCATTAATCAATTTAATAGAAAGTTCTGGTATAATGGCATCCTTTGCACTTTTTATTTTCTTCTGTTGATATTTGATTACGTCACGATTTTCTGTCAAGTCATATTTGATTATTTCACGCTGACAATCAATTTTTGCGTTCATTTTCTCAAGAAAATCTCGTCCAAGTATAAATATTCGCAAATGTGTTCTCATTATCACAAATTGATGTGTAATTGTTTTGTCATCAAATTTTATATTTAAAATAATATTTCCTACGATATCTAATTCTTTGCCATCGGGTCCGGAGCACATTTTATCAGGATTTATTATTTCAAGACCTGTGTTAAGAGCTGTACTAAGGTCGACCACTGAAAGATCGGCGCCTGTTTCAATCAAAGCTTCGCGGATACCGATTCTATCCACGTTATTGTTTATTTTATATTTGGGGTCCAACTTTTTAATTCCATTTATGGTCGACTTGCTTTGATTGACGACTCAGGCGTGATGCTTAGTTTAAATCTTCTAATGCGGCAGCGTAGAGTAGAGGTCTCGACTTCTCAGTTCCATTATCCATTCGGATTTCTTCTTCGACCTTGTCTTGTGTAACTATGGGGTCCTCTTCCACAATTCTCACAACTCTGACTCTGCAATACCGCGCTACGTGTCCTGGCTTGTTACACTTGAAACATATTGGTCTCCCGTCTTCTGTCCTATTTCTGTTTGAATCTGGACTCTTATTGTATGTTTTCCTTGGGTAGACCGGTTTTGGCTCAGGATTGGGAGTGTAAGATCGACTAGGGGCAGATACCTGGGGCAGAGGCTTGTTCTGGTAGTACCTCGGAGTGGGGGCCTGGGGCTTGGAGGTGTCCTGGTAGTACCTCGGAGCGGGGGCCTGGGGCTTGGAGGTGTTCTGATATGGTCTTCTGAACGACGTAGCATTCTTCCATTGCTCTTGATGATGGGGACGAGGAGAGCGTGGTCCATTATATAGAGCTTTTGATTTTTCTGCACGTTCTTGGTAATTCTTTTCGAACAAATCCAGCTTTTTACAAATTTCTAGAAGTTCGTTTGTATTTCTAGGAGGGTTGAGGTGGAGGGCAAAAGAGTATTCCTTCTTTAATTCTCCAATAACCCAGTCTATTTTAATCTCTTCTTCCATTTGGGGGTCGACCTTGTTGCACAGTACAAGGATATCCTCTGCGAACCTGATTGCAGGTTCATTCCACTGTTGCATCCTGTTCAGTCTCATCTTCATTTCTTCTTTGTTGGCGTCTGAGGCAAAATCCTAAATTAGGCGGCTCTTGAAATTTTCCCAGCTGGTGAAACTTATCTTGTGTAGGTTCAGCCAGGTTTTGGCGCTACCAATCATATTCATGGCAGCATAACGGGAGATAATGTAGGTTGCCCAATGGTACAGGAAGCCAATTTCTTCAAGAGATTCAATCCATGGGCGAGGGTCTTCCGTTCCATCATACTTGGGGATGTCGATGTTGGGGTTCAGGACAACTGGGTCGGAACTTGCATCTCTACCAATTGTTGCACCAGGTTGCGGCTTGGCAGACTCTTCAGCCTTGATTCTCTCCTGTGCTGGGTCTTGCATCTTACCAGAGCGTGTTTCAACCATCCTACAAATTTATATAAGGGAATAATGAGATAACTCTACTTTAAGTAGCCTCCAGAATAATTTATTTATTTCTCACATCAAAGAGAGCAATGAAGTCACACGTGTACCTAAATACAAATGATAATTCTATAATACATATAATCTGTTTATAATACATATATTATGTTCAATAAAATAAATAAATATAAAATATAATTTTGAATTTAAAATATATGAAAAATAATATTACAAATTAAAATTAAATAAAATAGGTTCATTAGCCATGAAGCAACAATATATAGGCATTTATATCAATTATTTTCTATCTATTTATATCTATTTATTCATATATTTATCAATTTATGATCATATCTCTCTCTATAAATATACAAATAAAATATACATTTATTTAAATAATTTGGCATATTTATTTAGCGAATAAATCTAGTTTAATTTTTATAGTACTTTAAAAGTACCGTATATATCAGCAGAATATTCTATTATAAAATTAAAACCCTTAAAACTAGTATGGCTGTTTGAACTGGTTAAACTGCCAAGAGGATATACCGCTTTTGGTGAACCACCAAAAGATGGTCGAGGCTTTTTTTATATTAATATTTTTTATATTTTATTAATATTGGTTTTCAATATTTATATTTTATTTTATAAATGAGGCAATAAATCCATGTATATCTATTTATTATAAACATTATACAAGCGCCATCTGTAATTTGATATCTAATCTATTTTTTAGAAAACCCGTTTATATTTAAAATGATAATTTCTCTACTTCCCATACTGCAATGATAAAAAATGGCATTGCGACAAATCCATCAGTGGTTATCTCTGATAACGGTTTTCCAGTTTTTCGACTATATTGTTTTAATATTTTATCAGGATGGTTTGATTTCAAACATTCAAACATTCAACAAGCGCCATCTGTAATTTGATATCTAAACTAGTTTTTAGAAAAACCGTTTAAATTTAAAATGATAATTTCTCTACTTCCCATACTGCAATGATAAAAAATGGCATTGCGACTAGTCCATCAGTGGTTATCTCTGATAACGGTTTTCCAGTTTTTCGACTATACTGTTTTAATATTTTATCAGGATGGTTTGATTTCAATCCGGTATCCGAATATATATATAAAGTCAACGTATGTATGTATATATTTTTATCGGCCATGACCGTCATCAACAGGTAAATAATTTTCGTTATATATAGTTGAATCTGAAAAACTTATAGTCAAATATTCATGTCTCTATCTCGAATATATTTGGATTTATTTACAAATTTGCCAATTTCATTCGCAACAGGCGCCCCAGTGCAGTTAATAGAGAATTATCTCAAGGACGTGTACAGTGACTGAATTCGGAGATAAGTTTCGATTTTTGAAGAAGCCTTCTGCATATTCGAAAAAAGATAATTTACTAATACAATTGTCGAATATCGTTGTGAAAATTTACATTTTTATATTTCAAGGAAACACCATTTTCAATTTTCCCCCAACGTTTGTCGTATATTTGACCTTTACTTGTCTTTAGTTAAAATATATCGAAATTTGCAAAAAAAAAAATAAAAAAAAAACATCATAATCAAATACTGACATTCGTTTTTTTGCTTTTAATTATATTTTCAGCTTCCTTTGCTAGTTCATCTGCCATCTCTTTACCCCCGATTGCAACATGGACAGGAATCCATTGTAGAATGCAGTTCTATCTTAATTTTTCTAGTTGTTTTAGAGTAAATAATATATGCTTTGCGTAAAATATGAATTACCATTCTGAATTGTTTATAATGATTTTCTTCTTATTTCTTATGTCCACTCGATCATATTAGTGAATCAACCTTGTAGACCTTTAGATGGTGTCTGTCGGGTGAAGTAGAATGCATCTGTCTTTAAAACTGGGAGCATTACTCAGTAGCAGGACAACCTAGCTTTAATATGAAATGGCCGCCTTTGACAGGAGGAACAGAAGCCATGTGCAGCCGTTCCTATCATAGAGTACAGACACTGCTCATCTTGTTTCCCAAGATCAGGAGCCCTTACAGGGTACTATCAGCCAAGTTGTCCGAGGGTTTTTAGCAAGCTTGTTACTGCTTCACCTCCTACTTTTTCTCCGGGCTTGGGACCACCAAAGGCGGAGTTATTGCTTATACTAAATATCCAGAGTCACTGTATAGTTTAAATATTTATTTCTTATGCCGGAGTAGGTGATGAAAGCATTCTTCCAGTGCTTTTCAGATAACTATCATTCCACGAATGAAGTTTGATAAAATGTCCTGTATTATTTCCTATCTCAATCCTTTGTACGCGTATTTTGTAAATTCATGAATATATGGTTAGCTATATATAATCTAAGGAATTACTGAAATAAATAACTAAAACACATATTGCTAATATCATAATAATCATTTCGGTAGAATTACAAATTAAAGACAATTCGCTGAGGACAGAGTTTCTTTTTTATACAACGGCAATACAAGATACCATGTGTAACAGCTCTTCGAAAGGTATAACTACGCTACTAAGCTTATACTTGTCGAAGGGCGGTTGAGCCTTAAAGCTTGTATTGCCGTATGTAGAAAAATAAACTCCTTCCTTAGCGAATTATTTTATTTATAATACACATTTATATATTTAGGTTATCCACAGTTGTTATATTTCAAAAACACGTTTGAATTTTATAAAATTGAATCTAAATTAACAATAGCCTGAAGGTAATAGATGAAGGATTAGGAATAAATCATCCAAAACTCGATATTTCAAATAAAGTTGCGTTACAATTAAAATAAATTAAGTTCCCGAGGTGAAAGACCAAATCAAGGAATCGATTACTAGAGCTCCATTTTAAAATGCTAAGCCATGTAATGAATCGGCATATTTTTCCAATAATTGTTTTGGAAGACAAATTGTGGCCCTTAATTGCGTGAGTGACAATGAACACCAATTAGTCTCTGATCTTTTTCACATTTTAAATCTTTATGAATATTTTAAACTGATGGACCTTTGAAAATTCTATATAAAGCATTTAATCTTCCAATTAATTTTTGCATTTATAAAAATAGAAAAAAATATTTGCCTCAATTTGAGAAATAATATTTTTCTAGAATTTACATTTATGTTTTGTTATTTTATCAAATTCAATTTAGTGATATAATTTAGTAACAAATTTAATTTTGATTTTATATTTCGAACAATATTTAATTATAGAGATATTCACATATATGCATATATCAATTGCATATATCTATTTGCATATATCAATAATATTTGTTTAACATTTCCTATATTATTAACACGTCAATAACACTATAGCAGCAAGAAGACGGCTAGAATTTTCTTTTTAATTAATTTGAATTTTCCTACAGTCACAGGCGTGTTTTCAACATCAGAAATACATACTAAATAAAAAAAAAATACTTAGAAGATATCACCACACCTAACTTGACCCAATTGTTCAGAGACAAGTAATAATATGAACAGCCATGTAAAACTAAAATTGAGAATAGCAATGGGATTCCTAAAACCTTTAAAAAACAAAGGAACCCTGATTGCTAATCAAATTGACAGCCGCATAGGTATAAAAGGCCTTGATAATTCAAACAGAAGGTGGAAGTATGCTAGTCTTTCAAGGCGAAATGCCTCAGAAACATATAGTATACTATAAACGAAGCAATAACATCAGGTTTGACAAATAAGAAATCTTACCTGTGGTTTCGTTCAGGAGAGGCTTTGATCTCATGAGATAAACTAGGGATTCATTAAATCTTCCGACAAAAATGTATTTAGCTGGAAAGTGGCAATACCATTTCTGGAATAGAAATATAAAAATACCATAGATAATATACAGGGTCCATTATGAAAGTAATGAGCATAATGTTATTGTGACGCGACAATAGATGGCAGCATGGTAAAACCGTGGGAAAAGTGGTGGAGGGATATGCCCTTTCAATCCATCCGGTCGTCAGTTGAGTTCGAGCAGTGTGAGGGGAGATACATGCCTCCGCTTGAAGTGTGTTTTCAACTTTTGTAACATAGCGCGATGGAGCGTTCGCTTGAACAACGATACGCCATAAGGTTTTGCGTGAGGCTTGGAAAAAATGCAACCGAAACATTCCAGATGCTGCAAAAAGCCTTCAAGGACGATTGCATTTCAAGATCACAGTTTGGGTAGTGGCACAAGGCTTTAAAGGAGGGCCGGGAGGAGGTCGCCGACGAACCCCGTTCAGGACGCCCAACAACGGCCAGAACTGACGAGAACGTGGATCATGTGCTCGAAGTTTTGCGTACCCACCGTCGATTAAGCATCCAGAAAATTGCTGACACATTACACATGTCCACATTTGTGGTACATGGGATAGTGACCGAGGATCTGCAAATGCGTAAGGTTTGTGCGAAGCTTGTGCCGAAAGTGTTGACGCAAGCCCAGAAAGAACTTAAGTTTTGCGCTGTAAAGAATTGTTGGATTTGATTCAAAATGAACCGGGCTTTCTGAACTCTGTAGTAACCGGAGACGAATCCTGGAAGTTTGAATACGACCCAGAGTCGAAAAGGCAGGGCTGTGCATGGCACACAAAATCATCCCCACGCCCCGAAAAGCGCGAATGAGCAAGTCGCGCATCAAAACGATGATCATTGTCTTCTTTGACATCCGAGGAATAGTCCATTGTGAGTTTGTTCCGCAGGGACAAACTGTAAACTCAGTTTTTTACCTGGAGGTGCTCAGGAGATTGAAACGCCGGATCGCACGCGTGAGGACTGACATTAAAGACACGGTCAAGCCCCACCATGACAATGCCACCAGCCACACAGCGTTCATCATTACCAACTTCCTTGCCCGAAGCAACACCTCGGTGATCTCTCTCTCTCTCTCACCCCCCTTACAGTCCCGACTTAGCTCCATGTGACTTCTTTTTGTTTCCGCTACTCAAGAGAAATATGAAAGGAAAACATTGGGAAACCGTGAAAAACATCCAAAACCATGTTACAACGTTACTGAGAAGCATTCCTGTCGAGGAGTTTCAGGGTGCCTTTCAAGCGTGGCAAACGCGTCTCTGCAAGTGTATTGATGCAGGAGGAATGTATTTTGAAGAATATTGAACATTTGCACAAATTACGATCAATAAATGTATTTTGCCAGTAAATGCTCATTTCTTTCATAATGGACCCTGTATTAATCAATCAAGATCATATCTACCATCGAGAATGACGTTAGCACAAAGTGCTATATTAATATGTTATAGCGCGACATCTGTTATATGAAATTCAAACTATATTCCACGCGCATCATTTTTTTTTTTTGAATTAAGATACTTTTCTACTGACCTTAATGCAAAAATAAAATAGTGTAAGGGACTAGCTTATCACTAGTGATCCCTCTCATCGGTTTCGATAGATTATTCGAGCATACTGCTGTAATATTACGTTTAGCTGTTTTCCTTCTCTATACCGATACTGAAGTTGATTTCTTGGAAAGGGCATTTTTAATGAACTATAGACATATTTTTTGAAGAGTTAGTATAAATACATATAAATATATAAAATTCTTCGAGCTGAGCAAACTCTCTGCAAATTATCGGAATCTGGTATAGACACAGCCGCAACACCAGCTATGGCAGATTCAGAAAGCCTAACTGATGATCATAGTTTTTTCTAATTGTTCTTTCGACCAATATGAATGTGATAATTCACCAAGACCATCAATATATGACGCATTGTGGGTCTTATGAATCTAAACTTACCCTTGGAGTTACGAATGGCATTATAACGAATTTTCGTATCCAGTGGACATTCTGAGGCTGCCAATCTGAGAAAACTGTCAATAGACGGAACAGAGCTTTTATTTCAAGTTCAAGACAGGAAATGATGCATTTTAATAAAGAAAATCAAACAGGAAATATTTCATTGATATATATATACGGATCTGTATATATATAATAAAATTTGAAAAAAATAAATAATGAAAAATTCAAAATATTTTAGGTGTTGATATTAAAAGAATCTCTTAGGAGAACTTATCCTAGTCTCTCAATCCGATAGTCAACAAATATATAATTGGATTAATACAATGATGTTTGATCAAGGTCTTCTCTTTGAATTATATAAATTCTTCAAAGCAGAAGTCACTATTCGGAGGAGATTAATAGAATCGCCGAAATTCGTGGTCCATTTGTGTGAGGAAAACGAAGACTAAAACGCGGCTGATTCCACATCCGCCTTTTCAGTGATATACTAACCTATGCACGGTGTGGCCACTGGACATGTGTCGGACCTGGAGGCTGTTGGGTTCATCGCTACCTGAAGTATAGGTCCATCTATGCTTCCTTCCTGTGGTGAATCTGTATAAGCCCGATGGTCTTAATAAAACTGTATGTGAGTATGTGTATCATATTAAAAGCAAATTAGGCATATCCTGACCAGTAAAATGAGCGCTTTTTTTGATGGAAGAGCGCCATCTAGTAGAATAGGAATCAACTAAACGATGATATAACCTGTTTCTTGATATTTAGCCAACCCATTTTCTTGATAGATCAACTTTTAATTGATTTCTGTTCCACTAGATGGCGCTCTGCCATATAAAAAAGATGATAATTTTAGTGGTCAGGAAATGCCTAATTTTATTTTAATATAATGAAATATAGATTGAAGGAGAGAGAAAATATTGTAATAGCATTTGCATTACTTTTAGTGCGTATATTATGAGGATTACATCAAACATATATATGCGTAGAATATATCTATTGTAAAAATTCCTAATTATTAACTATATGGTTCACAATCGTCTGAATTCTTATTATATAATTCTTTGGATAATAAGCACATATGCCAAAAAAAAAAGAGTTTAACTAAAATTGATTTCTTCTGATATTTAAGTTTAATCACATTATTTTGGAATTATATTGAATTTATTTTATTGTTTTCTTAAACTAGTTTCAAAGAATTCTTTCCAATTATATTATTCAAAGAATAAAAGGGCATCTAAAGAATTTAAGGAATATTCAGGAATTCGATGAAAAAAACAAATTTTTGAGAAACTCTCAATATAATTATTTTATAATTATTATTAGTAAATTATTATTATTATTATTTTTTATTTTTCATTATTTATAAGGATTTATATCTCGATATAAAATTATTTTATAGTATATAATAGATTAAGTATAATAACTATATTAGAATCCAAATAAATCAGATTAAATGCTAATATATTTTGTTTTTATCTCACATATTTTGCATACCTACTACTAAAAACAAACAAATTAACAAATTTTGAATTCAAAAAATATTTTGCATACCTTGACGGATCGTTGATGTACATTCTGCACTGCGTTAACAAGGGCCAATAGCCCTACACGTCTAAATGGTTTAATATTAATAATATATCACGTAAATTGGTCGCCTATTAGTCTGAAGCAATCCTAAATCAAGTTTATATCATGTAGAATTGTTAAAAGATATATTCTTGGATCGATTGATTAACATTTTAACAATACATATCGTTTTTATATATGTAAAGATTGCTTCATATATACATATATACCCCAAATCTATAATTATAATGTAATATTACGAAATTGAAAATACATGGGGTTTTCGAGTGATTTAAATGGCTTTTAAAGTTATACTTTCGTTAATTATACCCGCACGTATGCAGGTCAACATTTGGTATTACGTATAGTATGTATTTCTCAAATTGACATTGTTAAGCCAGTAGAAGAGTATATTTTACGTAAGCTATCTTTTCCATTGAAAAAAGGATACATATTGTTAAAAAAATTATTCAACTAATCAAGTAAATTTCGGTTAAATTGAGTTTCACCATATTAAACATTAAAAATGTATGCTTATTTATATTCAGTAAAAAGTATATACGTATACACAAATATGTTTGAAAAATAAAATTATATACATTATACCGATGTTTTTTCCCCCCATTCCTTTCTACCTTTCTCAAATAAACATAAAGACTTGTTGATATTTTCTCAGAATCGCCGAATGTCGTCGTTTATATGGATGAGGAACGCAAAGACTAGAATGCGGCTGATTTCACACTTGTCTTTTCGGTGATACGCTAACCTTGAAATATGCAAAAAGGAACGTTTTTTTTACTAGAAATGCATCGGACATATAGGCTGTTGTTGGGTTCTATGCTGCCTGGAGTAAGGGAGCTCCATCTATGATTCCTTTCTTCCTGTGGTGAATCTGTATGAGACCGGTGGTAATAATAAAGCTCTGTGTGTTTATTACCACTGTTGGACTCTTTTTCTTTTCATATATATCATTTTTCCTTTTCCTGTTGATTCAATTTCGAAATATGTTTTTTAGAGAGAGAGAGAGAGAGAGCTTTGTATAATTTTATTTATAATTAGAATGAAATCTAAATATATCAAATATACGCCTGTATTTATTTTAAAATATCCTAAGAACTTAATTCTCTATACTATGCCATAGATTTGGCCTAGGTACTTTGCCAGTTAAACATCTCTTTGGCAGATTCTGAGGATTTCATTGGGTTCCTTAGGGATCTCATGGAACAAAGTTTGCCTTAGACTGACGGGGACCATTAGCCTGAAACCATGGTCTCCAGTGGACGCTTCTGAGTTTGCCAAAGCTGATTTTGTGGTTTGTCACCGACAGCTATTTTACGGCGATAGCCAATAGATGGCATTTAGCTTTGACGTCTATTGACGAGAGACCTTTATTTCGGCAGAAATTTCATCTGAATGACCCTTATGTGATGAGCAATTTATTTTTCTGAAGAGTTATCTGGGAACCTTCTATATTTTGATGAATCTTCTGCAAGGAATATTTACTTAGTACAGGGAGGCGTTGGATTGAAATTTTCTATTCACGAATATTGTTTTTCATCCTATTTTCAATACACTACTATGCGACTTGTTTTACATCAATCTATCTAATTAATAAGTTACTTTAGAATATAACTCATTGTAAATAACTCAACTTAATCAACTTTCTCTCTCCACGATACTAATTATCACAGATAACTTTATTAAATCAACTTCCATCAGTGCTAAGCATACTGTAAATAACTACCATCGATTTCTTCTGTCTGATTATGATGTTGCTTATTTGTTTAATGTATATGTTTATTCGATGCTTTTTTTCTTTTTGATAATTATTTTACCTATTCTACTACAATATGAATTATTGTAAATAGTTTCACGCGCAATTATCCAGATCGGATATAGCGTGTCTTGTTTGCAACTGGTAATAAATAAAAATAATCCTATTTTAAAATATTCGACATTTGAAGTTATCTTTGAAACGCGAGTTTTGTATAATACATGTCTCTCTTTATCAGTCAATATGTATTAGGTTATAAACCAGTTTTGAATAAATATTTTAGTAAAATTATAAAGTTATTTATTACACGTTATAATGATTTGGGTACTAAACAATTCAATTTATTATAATATGATCACAAATTACTTCGGTGTAAAATAGACACTTCGGCCAGTTAGAGTTTTTTATTTTCTCAACGTTTCAACGAAAATATTTTGTCATCGTCAGGAGAAACAAATAAAAATAAAGCATTTGGCAAGGCGTTAAAAATTGTTTTGAGGTTGCAAGGGCGTTCTTACGTGATTTTACGAATTTATTACAACATCAGAAGCACGAGTCAAAAACAAATATTAAACTTGTCAAAGACTATGATCTTGGAAATAAATAAATATATAATAATAAAATTATATTTTAATTACTTATTGATTAATAATTTTTAATCATATTAAAGGCTTTAAAGAATACTCTATTTAATAAATAAATGCATATTCCCCTAACAAACATTGAAGCAATTGAATTGGAAACAGTTTGTTGTACATTTAAAAGTTGAATAATTTGTATCCTACATGTCTTCTAAAGTTTGTAAATAGGCAATAGACAGATCTGGTCACGCAGAAATGGTAGATACGACAATTAATATTCCTTATCTGAGCTTGTAGCAGAAACCGCTGGCAGAGAGCCAGTACCATATGGATTTCAAGGCATTGTGGACATAGCCACACAGCTCGGCATTCTGACAAATGACAAACACATTGATGCGGAAAAGATAAATATTAGCACAATCACAACAACGAATCGATAATATAACTTGCCACTATTTTTATCATAAATAACCATGTTCATATATGTATATTATTGAATTATATTATCGAATTTTATTTATACAACCATTATTTATTTTGTTATTTACGTTATTATATTTATTATATATCTTTGTCGTGTGTGTCCATGCTTCCTATTATAGAAACATGTCCTTCATTCATACAGCTCGATATTCTGACAAATGGCAAACACATTGATGTAGAAAATATGAATATAAACACAATCGGATCGCAAACAATTGATAACTAGCCAATTATAGATATGATATTAATTAATATTATCTACAAAAGCTTCAATTAATTTTATTATTTACGTTATTATATATTTCTGTCTCGTGTCCATGCTTCTTATTATAGAAAATGGCCTCCAATCACAAAGCTCGAAATTCTAACAAATGACAAATACATTGATTCGGAAAAGATGAATATTGACACAATCCCAACGCAACTAATCAATATAATATAACTCAATCCAATAATCTTTTCTTAAATAACGATGTTTATGTATGTCTATTATTAATTGTATTATCACATATTTATTATTTTATCTAAACAACCATTATAATTTTTTGTTATTTACATTATTATAACTATTATATATTTTTTGCCGTGTGTGTCCATGATTGATGCGGATGGTTGATGGATTTCATCCATACAGCTCGAAATTCATGACAAATACATTGATGCGGAAAAATGAATATTAACACAATCGCATTCCAACCCTTCAATATAATATAAACTCTAGGCAAATATTTCAAAATAAATATTCATGTTCATGTGTGATTATTATTAATTTATATTATCATTTTTTTATTCAAACTACAAAAGATTCAATTATTTTTGTTATTTACGTTATTGTATATTATGCATTTTTGTCGTCCATGCTAATTATTATAGAAACATGGCTTCTATTCACTCAGCTCGAAATTCTGACAAATCACAAACACATTGATGCATAAAATATGAATATTAACACAATCTAATAGCAACCAATCGATAATATTGACAATATTTTATTATAAAAAAATTCATGATCATATATATCTAATATTAATTAATATTAACAAATTTTATCATTTGAACCAGGCCTGGCCAACCCGCGGCCCGCCGTAAAATATTTTGCGGCTTGCCATTTAACTTTATATTTGTTTTGTACCTTTCATTTCTCGTCTGTATATTCAAAAACATAAAATATATTGGAATAAAGCTAAATATATTGAAATAAACCTAAATATATTGAAATAAACCTAAATATATTTTTATTTAAAATATGTCCACAATTTTTAAAATACATATTTGATTCCATAAAAAGGGAGAAAAAAGTTAGGAATAATGGTAAATATTAGAAAAATATTTTTTAATTTTCAATTGTTATTATTATTTTTATTTTAAAAAGCAGCCGAAAAATAATAAATAAAAACATTAAGCATCAGGAAATATTAAGTTTTTTTTATACATTTTAAAGTTAAAATTTTGATATAGTTAAAGTTTTTAGACCTTGTTTACGATTCGAAAGTCAGGAAGTCAAGGTAAATTTCGGTTTTTATAACCAAATATAATATATTATTAATAAACAAAAATATACAATATATTTACTCGCAAAAAATCATTGGCATAAATAAATGTAGTAATACTTTGCAATTAAAATTTAAATAAAATATTTTTTTGCGTTTCAAGATGATGAAAATAGAATATAGAATAATCGTTGGGAAACGGATTACTTTTTTATAAATGAAAATACTAAATTAATGTTTTAATTTGTAGAGACACCGTCTCTGTATTAAAGGAACACAATGTTGAAAGGCATTATGAGACGAAACACTCTGAAATATTTTCATGTCCATTTCTTGTTGAGGTGGATAGTGTTCATGAAAATTTGCAAATGGAACTAATTGAATTGCAAAGCAACAATGGATTAAAGCTAATCTTTGATTCTACTACAAAAATTAATTTCTATAATAAATATATCACATCTATGAAATATCCCAACATAAGAAATTTGGCACGAGTTCTAAGTGCTTTCGGATCAAAGTATATTTGTGGAACATTTTTTTTCCAAAATGAAATTTGCAAAAGGTTCATCACGTTCTTCGATAACTGATATTAATTTAGAAAATCAACTTATATGTGCAATATCAAACATAAATGTAGATTTTAAAAAGTTAAATGGAAAAAGAAAAACAAAATTCACATTAGATAAGACTAAAATTTAATTGAAACAATAAATAGTTTATTCGTAAATTACGTATTTTATTTCTTTTACATTTATTAAAGCACATCTCCTTAAAATTCGGCCCTGTAACATTGCTCCTAATCAAAAAGGCCCGTGGCGTCATTCAGGTTGGCCAGGGCTGATTTAAACAACAAAAAATTCAATTATATTTGTTAAATTACGTTTTTATATATTAAACATTTTGTCATCAATACTTCTTATTATAGATATCATAAAAAGGGAGACCTTATTGCATTTATAGAAAATCTACTTATATAATTGCCTTATTCTGTCTGTCTGAAGCTCACGGATAGAACCTCCATGAGAGGACACTCACGCTAGAGGACACCTCTCTATAAAGGACAGTTTTCTTCACCAATACAGTAGAACCTCCATGAGAGGACACTCACGCTAGAGGACACCTCTCTATAAAGGACAGTTTTCTTCACCAATACAGTAGAACCTCCATGAGAGGACACTCACGCTAGAGGACACCTCTCTATAAAGAACAGGTTTCTTCACCAATACAGTAGAACCTCCATGAGAGGACACTCACGCTAGAGGACACCTCTCTATAAAGGACAGTTTTCTTCACCAATACAGTAGAACCTCCATGAGAGGACACTCACGCTAGAGGACACCTCTCTATAAAGAACAGGTTTCTTCACCAATACAGTAGAACCTCCATGAGAGGACACTCACGCTAGAGGACACCTCTCTATAAAGGACAGATTTCTTCACCAATACAGTAGAACCTCCATGAGAGGACACTCACGCTAGAGGACACCTCTCTATAAAGGACAGTTTTCTTCACCAATACAGTAGAACCTCCATGAGAGGACACTCACGCTAGAGGACACATCTCTATAAAGGACAGTTTTCTTTACCAATACAGTAGAACCTCCATGAGAGGACACTCACGCTAGAGGACACCTCTCTATAAAGGACAGTTTTCTTCACCAATACAGTAGAACCTCCATGAGAGGACTGCTATTTAAACTATTCTTGTACTAAAAACTAAACCATATCCAGATCGTGCAACTAAAAGTTGCTGATGGCTCTCTGTCGGAATAATCAGCAACTTTTAGTTGCACGATAAGGATATGCCTTTTTCTTAATTTATACACTTGTTCCAAGTACAATTTCACTTTTTGTACTATTTTTCAAAACAAAAACTTAATGTTAGAAACGGTTAATTTATTCGATATTTTGATATACAATTATATATATCATATCGAACCTATGTTTTCCCGGCCAATAACACTCAGCCCTTATTTAATTGTAAAAGTTATAGTAATATAATTACTTTATTATTAGTACTGTAGGAGTGGAAACTTGGAAGCCACTAAATGCTGAAAGAGCATTATATCTTATTTTAGAATACATAAGAGTCATTTTACAAAATAAGTGTTTCATCTACAATGAAAAATAGTAATTATAAATATAGTATTTATAAATTTAATTGCCATCAATCGATAAAATTTATAATATTAAAAAAAATTAGATGCATGATGAGGAAATGCCTTTTTCTTAATTTATTCATCCTATTCCAGTATAATTTCACATTTGTGCTATTTACTCACATTTATTATTTTCTCTTTGAGTTTCTTTTCAATAATATCTTGAAATATAAACTCTACATATACCCCTTACAACAATGATAAAGGCCTCTCATTGAATAGAATTTATCATTGCAGCAAGGTCTGTAGAGATAATATTGGATGATATTATTATAAAATAACCTAATTGCTAAAATTTTAAACGTTACAAATAATATCAATTTGATAATAATTGTAATTACATTTGTATTTTGGGCTTTAAAATTTCAATACTTCCCCTCAACTAGTAATATTAACATGTATATATCGAAAGATATATGCCATTTCATATATTGCGGGAAGCTCTTCATATAAAAATGATTATATATTTTCGCCTATACGATTTTTTCAACGAGTAATGAATAACATGTTTACTTAAAGTTTTTAGAAACTCTATATCTAATTTCTATTTAAACTTCCATATTGAATAAAATAAACAAATTGATGGCAAATATTAGTTTCTAAAATTACATTTCTAAAAAATATTATTTCTTTTTCGGCCTGAAATATTTATATTGATAAAAATTGAAATTCATTTTATACATTTGGAACTAATGGATTTCATTAGAGAAAAAGGTAACATATCATATTCTCAAATTTCAAATTGGAATAATATTTACCAATATATATATATATATATATATAAAATGCTGGAGGTAAATTATTAGATGCGAGAATTTAAACTAATATTAGCCTATATCTCAAGGTTAGACAACAAATAATCTCTTTGAATTTATATAAATAAATGTCCACGTCTTTTGTTGTTAATAAATGCCAATTTCAATTATATTTAATTTGTTCTCTAATATTTTTTAGATTTAGGGTTAACATTATATAATATAGAAACCTGGTTTCTACATTAATAGTCATGAATATTAACCTTTCCTTCTAAATATTTGTTACTAAAGAAATGAAGATATTGTATTTTTTTATAGCAGTAATATAATCAGAAGAACTTAAGAATGTATTAGTTACGTATAAAATAGTTAACCCTTAACATAATTTCTAGAATTTCTTAGGTATCCAATTGTTGATGTTTTGAAGCTGATTGTAAGTTAGTAGGGATGTCTTTTGGCATAGTAAAACTACCTTAAAGTTGTTTAATAGCTGTCAGCCCAAACCTCAATAACCAATTTTCAAAAAGATGAGATACCATTTTGTTACTAAAGAAATGAAGATATTGTATTTTTTATAGCAGTAATATAATCAGAAGAACTTAAGAATGTATTGGTTAAGTATAAAATAGTCAACCCTTAACATAATTTCTATAATTTTTAGGAATCCAATTGTTAATGTTTTGAAGCTGATTGTAAGTTAGTAGGAATGTTTTTTGGTATAGTAAATCCACCTTAAAGTTGTTTAATAGCTGTCAGCCCAAACCTCAATAACCAATTTTCAAAAAGATGAGATACCATTTTTCTTTCGTGTAGCGTAAGTAATATTATTAATAATCTAAACATAAAATATTATCACGCCACCTATGTATGAGAAAATAAAATATATAGAGCGATTAATTTTATTTTTCGAATAAAACAAAATATTGGTATCAAATAACTTTTCGAAATATATTTTTGCAATATATAACACAATATATATGCAATGTATGTTATATATACCACAATTTGGATTTCCTAAAAACTCTCATTATGTGGTATAATTATATTATATTTCTTTTTTCCATATCTATGTTTTATTTATTAGAACAAACATTTATGTACATATAAGTTTCAATTTATATGCAAATTATATACTTGCTCTCAAACATATGAAAGTGAAATTACGTGTTTGCATTCAAATAAACATTCACAGATATTAGTTGTTACAATAAATAAACCTCAAAGTATATATTTCATAATATTTGAATTTCTACACTTAATTTTAAAATAAATGGGAAATTTTCCGATAGAGAATGAATATCTATAAAAATAAAGGCTACTTCTACCGTCAAAATTGATGTTAAATAAGGAAGCTATCTCTTGACAGCGGCCGCAAACAAGAGACCTAGTGTCGGTGATAACGCTAAAAATACATCTTTTGAAATTGATAAGCGAATTACGAAGCTTTCATTAGAATCCTTGCGCATTCAATTTAATAAAATCCGTCCTGGACTGAAAAAGGCCATTAGATGAAACAATGGTCGCCAGGTAGACGCTTATTAGTGAGATAAAGCTGATGTTGTGGCTTTGTCACTGACCAGAGGCAGCACATTTGCGGCGACTGTCAATAGATGGCGTCGAGAAAACACAGTAATGGATTGAGCTTATTAGTGGAACAAAGTTCTCAATGTTTCAACTCCTTTTTTTAATCTCTATTCAAATTTAGTTATAATTATTAGTATTACTATGGAATCTTCCGAAAAGTGAAGGTGAGAAAAAAAGTGAAGTTTTTAAAAATAATATGAATGATTATCATTTCATGAATCTATTTGAAATAATATCAGTTATTTTCTATGTGTATGGATTAAAAATACGTCTTCAGAGCACAATTTTATTTGCTATTTAATCAATAGGATTAAAATTACTATTATATTCTCACAATGAGTATCACTAAATCGCTCTTCAACGGGCTTACAATAATATTGTCTTGATCCCACCAGAAATATTTACAAAAAAACAAACGCGCGCAGCGTGGATATTTATAACTGAAAATTTTTATAACTGCAAATTTTGAATTAGTTTGTAATTTAACTATTTTAACTATTTTATGGAATACTAGACGGGTGACCCGAGCTTCGCCCCGGGATTGACCCGTGTGCATATCTACCCGAGTGATATATATTTAGATAATATATTTCTTATAATTGTTTGTTATTAGCATTATCTATTTGGTTGCATCAGCATAATTTAATCTAATCTTTGATAGAGGGGGCTGTGTAAGTGAGCTAAGTAGAATATTTTGAAAAATAGTTTTAATAATTGATTTATATATTTTTTAAAATAGCCTATCGTCTTCACCGTATTTCTTTACCTAAGTATGGATATTTTGGTTTGAATTAGTGAACTACTGCAAAATTCGTATAACGGACATACAAACAAACAAACATACAAACATTCATTTTTATATATATATATGTCTATTTTAATGTTTAGGGCATCCAGAACCTATAAAATTTATCTATTGATTTCTTTTGAGATATCGGTTTTGTGATGGTAAATTACAAATTATGGTAATAACAATTTTCAGTTATAAAAATTTTCAGTTTTAAATATCCACGCAGCGCGCGTTTGTTTTTTGTAAATATTTCTGGTGGGATCAAGTCAATATTATAGTAAGCCCTTTGAAGAGCGATTAACGCTTGAAAGCTAGCGTTTTTTTAAATAAAAAAGAAACTCATTGTGAGAATATAATTGTAATTTTAATACTTTTTCACAATTTTATCATGAATAGAGATTAATCAATAGTAATTATTTTTTATCAAAAACAAAATAAATTTATTGTTACTATTTTATATATTTTTAATCAAATGTGCATATATTGGATCAAAAATTGGCTGAATGCCAACCTTTTTAAAGGTATTATAAAATATTAATGTATGTCAACCACACAAACTAAGCGCCACATAACGTCAACAGAATTAAATTTTGAAAATATGTTTTCTTATATTCAATGGGGAAAAAAAGATTATATATATATGCATTTATAATATGGACAAATATATTTTGTAGAATAAGGGTGTGTATATTTTGAATATTAACAATACAGCCTATTTTATATTTACAATTATTTGTACTATGTGTGAAAATATTTTTTATATAAAACAAGATAAAAATAACAAATTATATATAAAAGAAATATATAGAAACCTATTAGGAAGCTTTATTCATTTTATTATATATATATTAAAGAATATAGAACCTCTCTTTTGAAATGAATAGTTTATTCCTATTTTAATAAAAAACATGTCAATGAATAAAAAAACTGACAAAGAAGCAACCCAAAGACCAATTTATAAATATTATAGTTGAAGAATGACTTTGGTCTTCAGAATGGATGGGTAAATAATGGAATAAGTCATGTTTGATAGGTAAATATAACAGCCACCTAAACATTAATCTCGAAAAATGAACCGCGAATTTGTACTGTACTCTAATGAAAAATAATGAGCAGAAGTTCGCGTTAGAAGCAAACACTTCCAAACGATATATCAACCTGTTTTTATAGTTCGTCTGAAATTTGTTCCGTCGGCTGAAAGACTCTAATCTCCCATGGGAACCTATGAAGCGTTAACCTGAAGTAAGTCCCCTAAGAAAAATGTGACAATAGATATTAATTATTCTAATAAATATTAAACTTAATTTTCAACCAATTAATTTAGCTTTGAAGAATTAATTTACTTTATTAAATTTCGCACTTAAAATTATTCAAATTGAATACAATTGTTATATAAATATTTGAAAGAATATATATTTCATTTAATTGAAAAAATTATATAATATATTATATAATTTTAATTTAAAATTTTTATATTATATTTTTATATATATAAAAACGATATTATATTTTGTTTTTGAGAATATATATATTGAATTTTTATAATAAATAATATAACATATATAATATATTATGATGCATTAGCGCGTCATCTGTTATGAAATTCGAAACTATAATAGACGCGTATGATTTAAAAAAAAAATAATACAATTTCTACTGCCCTTCCATTAAATTTTCCATTGCGGTAAGGACAGTAGAAATTGTTATTTTTTCGAAAGATTCATACGCGTCTATAAAGATTTCGAAAATATAATATATACTAATATAGGAATATCGAATATATAAATAAACAGGCTAGCTATTATACATTCTATATATTCCCTAAACATAATTTCATTAATTTAGATTATAAATATCATAAGAGTTTATATATTAAAACACTGGAAATATTTAGATATTATATTTAGCTTTAAATAACGCGTACGAATCTATTTATAAGTATTATAATGCCTTTATAAAGATTTGCGTTCATCTTACCGAAATATTCGCAAATAAAATTTTTATTCATTCCAATATATTACTTCTTATTATCTCAAATTTATCACTATACAGTGGACCCTCGGTTTGCGAGCATAATCCGTTCCAGAGCCATGCTCGTACTCCAAAACGCTCGTAGTGCGAAACTAATTTCTTATTTTTAATAATTGAAACTCGGGCAATTCTTCTTGCCACGAACAATTGCACAGTTTCCCACATTTTACATATTTCCCGAATCTGATCTGAAGGGAGGGATCCCAGTGAATTTTCATCCATTACGATTACGGGCAACCATCACGAGTTGCTCGTAATGCGAAATTTCACTCGTAATCCGAGGTAAAATTTTTTAAAAAATTTTGCTCGTACTGCGAAAAGCTCGTACTCCAAGGTGCTCGTAAACCGAGGGTCCACTGTATTAAACTAATTCATCAAAACTTAAATTTTGATACCTATCGTAACATTGAAAAACTATATATTAACCCTTATTTTTGATATTATCTTTAAAGAGATATAAAAAATAATCTATTTTCATGAAGGTTTATTATATAAATAATATAAAATTTTAATATTAAAATTTTCTAATCATTTATAAATAAATTTAATGAAAAGAGAGTAAAGAATTTTAATAAATAATGTATAATATAGTAAATTCACCCTATATATAAACGGATTGTATATCTTATTTTTATCAAAAGAAACCTTTATTTGGGGAAAAAGATAAAATATATTTACTATTTTTACTGTAAATAGATATATAGGCTAATATTACATCTTTGCATTAGTATCATCTTTCTTTGTTTCAGAAATATCATGTTAAAAAGGCAATTTTAAAATGAGACAATAGAATAAGGTCGAATATTATTTATCTATATCAATATTTTTGTTTCTCTTTATTTATTTTTATTATTATTTTAGAATGACGTTCGGCAATTTTACCGCAAATATTTCCCTTGAACGAAAAATCTTAATTTATTTTAAGGACAAATAACGACTATTTCTATCCTTAGGGATGAAGTATGAAAGGATGAATTGTGAAGAGTAATAATAAACGGAAAAATAAAAAAAAATCCCATCCCTGGACACTTTATTTTTGCGTTTATCATTAATTTTCACAATTCATCCTTTCATACTTCATCCCTAAGGATAGAAATAATCGTTATTTCTCCTTAAAATAAATTACGATTTTCGTTAAAAAAAAAACATTTCCTGTAAAATTGCCAAACGTCGTTCTACAATCATAAGCCACATTATATTGTATTATAAATTATTATTGTTCTTTTAATAATTTAACGAATATATTATATATATTATATTTAAGCTTCTACAAAAGCTTTGTATCATATAGAGAAATGCTTAAGATAGAGGTTGCCTGGCCAGTATTCATATATCTGTGAAAATAGAGGCCATTTAGAATTTTTATCAACGTTTCAACAAGAATTTCAACAAAACGTTACTACGCCTTTCCAAATGCTTTATTTTTATTTATTTCTCCTGACGAAGACAAAAAAACTTTGTTGAAACGATGAGAAAATAAAAACCTCTAACTGGCCGAAGTGTCTATTTTTTCACAGAAACATATAGAGAAAGTTAATATATTTTCCAAATCAATATTTTAAAATTTTAAATTATCTCAAATACAGATTATATATTGTAGAAAGATATTAAAATAAGTGTTAAAATAAATATCGATTTTTCGTTCAAAAGAAACACATGCGGGATAATTTTCAGATGACGTTCTATAATCATAAGCCGCATTATATTGTATTACTGATTATATATGTAAGTCGGAAAGCAATGGTGAAAACATTTCATTTTATTAAATACGAAAACACACGAATTTTCAATCTTCAATATTTTTCAATAGGTTTCAATAACTCTAATAGATATTAAAATAAAGACGATTTTATGGGTATGATAAATAGAAAAAATAAAATTTCTTTTTCATTTTCTCTATCGCTTCAAGATTATTTATGCTATCCAAGATACACTTATATAACTAAGAAGATTACAAATTAGTCAGACAGATTAATTACTATAATAAAACATATAACACTTTCAACACATATGATTGAGGTAGATAATTTTTTCGAACCAATTTTTAAAAAGGAGTTTTTTTACAATCAATTTTTAATAGTACAATAAATATAGGATTTTTATAATACAATAAAATGCGGCTATTCTTATAGAATACTTTAACAATATTTAACGTAAATGTTTATTTTTACAGAACGAAAAATCGTAATTTTCATTATTTAAAGAGAAATAACGACTATTCATATCCTTTGGGATGAAGTATGAAAGGATGAATTGTGATGAGTAATTATGAACGGAAAAATAAAAGGATTGGTGGTTTGAGATAGTAATATTAATGAATCCGATAAGAAATTTAAAGAATCTTAAGTAAATTTCCGCACAGTGTTTGCTCTCGTATAGAGGGACCTACAAAAAGGATTTATGTTTGCACTTTCAAATATTTAAATTTGGTATGGGAGCACGCACTTAAATAAATCAACCTTCTACTAGAACATACTGAAGCCTTTTATGTATTTCTAATGAAATGTTTGTATATATATATGTTACTTAAGAAATTCATTTCATTTCAAAATTTAATATTCTAGAATAAAAGATATTATATAAAGTCGACCGCCAGATATAGCCGATTTCTCTATATAAACCTATTGATGTTATTTCCCGTTCGCCTGCTCAAATCTTTCTGTAGATATGTAAATATGTAATCTTTTATTTTCTTCTTCAGTTCTCAAATCAAGTATTTCTCCCCTTATTATGTCTATCAGCACAATTAAAACTAAATATTTTTCCAAGGTGATTTTATTATTTTTATCATGACTCCAATAAACAATAACGTAAAATACTCATGTATCCTCAAAACTAGAAAAAAGTATCATTTTTAATCTCAAATATTTTATAACATATATAAACATTTTATATGATTCATTTTATTTTAATATAATGGAAATAATATATAATACAATATAATGCAGTTATGCTTATAGAACGATGTATAAAAAGTTTTATTTCAAACGTTTCTTTTTACATAACGAAAATTCGTAATTTTAATTATTTAAAGGAAAAATACGACCATCCATGGATACTTTTATTTTTCCATTCATCATTGCTCTTCACAATTAATCCTTTCATACTTCATTCCTAAAATAAGAAACATTCGTTATTTCTCCTTAATATAATTAAAATTACGATTTTTCGTAAAAATAACTTTTTATCAACAAACAATAATTCAGTAATGAATAAAATATATATATTGGTGAAATATAATTAATAATTAAATATAGAAGTGAATGACACTGCTCCTTTAATTGATAGTTTACTAATAAAGGAGCTACGGTGTTATTTATTTCTATCGTTACTGGTCAAAACAACGTAAATTTCATTATCATATTCCATTGATTATCCTGTGAAAGAAATGAAAATTGTTTAACTTTGTAAAGTTATCAAACCGTACTGTGCGGTTTAAGTGACCCAAATATAAATAATGAATATTTCCTAATATTTTATTATATTTTATAATATTTGAATCATATCTTCGATAGTAAACGTACAATCAGGTATATAAAAGTAAATGATTATTTTGAATATACATTTGTAATAAAGAAGAAGCCTTTCTATTTGATTGAGAATAAAACATAATACCTATAGAGCAATTTATAAAATTGGTGTGCATTCTAAATTAATATTGTTATAAGATATATAATTTTTGTTTGATTGTATTTCTTCCGAAAGAAGGAATGAGATATCCATTCATGATATAGAAATAGACAGTAAATATGAAATGTAATATATGTATGGAATAAATATATAATTGTTTCTCAACTCCTAATATTAAGAAAGAGTTTTGAATCTTGAAAATGGATGAATTATTTCTAAAAACCAATGAAACATTACAAAGCTTTTTCCCGTTTGGAATTCCAACATTTTTCCGTTCGAATTTTTATAATTCTCAGTTTACAACAAACCATTGAAATTTTAAGGGATTTTTATCAAAAATTGGAGCGGTTGAAGACTCTAGCTGTCATTGTGGCAACGAATTCCAGGATTCAAGACACCTACTTCTGGAATGCCCACTCTTTTCTAACGCCAGACAAGAGACAAATAATGTTGTAGATCTATATCAATTTGTAAAGAGCAGAGAGAATTATCATAGGTTTAACTATTTTTGTGAATATATTTATGATTGTCTTTCGGGCCTGAGAAAGGTTCAGGTTCCTAATATGTATTATTTTTTCTCTTTTTATTTTTAATTCCTTTTCTTGTATAATATGTTTATAACTATTTCTGTTAAAAAAAATGTAAATCGACGCAATTATCCCTATCCGGGATATCGCGTTTTATGTGTTGAAATAAAATAAAATAAAATCACTATAAAATCAAAAATTATTTCGTAGAGCGGGCTACAAATATAGCAAGCATACCATGTTGCTAGGCACGGTTCAGAAAATATTATTAATTGTGATATATTACATACAATATCCTAATATCAATTAAAATACCTTTTTGAAAAAAAAAACTCAATATAAAAATGTATGGTTCTGAATATAGAGCAACCCATATTTAAATCATTAGATAATAAATAAGCATTTATTATATTGAATAAAATATTTATTTGACTATATTTCGGTTGGCTGAACGCTAATCTTTATCAAGGCATTACATATTTGTATAAACAAACTCAGCGCCGCATAGTGTTATAATCTCACAGTTGAAAAAATTTAAGTATTATTCTAAATTTTTAAATTGACCTTCATCCAACCGAAATATTGGCAAATAAATATCCTATTCAATACAATATAGGCCTTTTATTTATCATATATATATATATATATATATATATATATAGTATAGGTATGAAAAATTTTAAGATTAATATTTTTTTTTATTCAATTTAAATGTGTGAGGTTTGTTTTTTAATTTTTTTTTTTGTAATAAAAAGAAAAAAAAAGTAACACCAGCAAAGCATCGGCAGTTACGCTTCATAGGCTGGGTGAAAAAAGGAATAAGCGAAGAGAAAGTTTAAAGAGAAGAGCAAAGACAGAACCATGATAATAATTTTCCAAATATAAAATAAAGCTAATTAGAGAGAGAGAGAAGTATTTTTTGCTCTATTTTCTCTCTTGATGAGAGAAGATAGATTTTGTTAATTTTTATTTTTTTTTCGGGAATTTTTTTTATATAAGCTTATTTTAAAGACAATCTAGTTTAAATGTGGAGGACACGATATAAGATAATATATTAAATTAGGAGGGATGAAAACCTTAAGGGTTAGACCAGTTGAAAACCATAAAGGTTAGACCAGATGGAAAGAGGATGGTACTCAGGTGGGCCTCTTCAGATGAAGACCTGAGCAGCAGTTTCGGCCCTTACTCCAAATACTCAAAATTAATTCAAAATCTGTTGTTCTTAATATTTTAATTTCCCTCTATTTTCCAAATATAAAAAAATAATATATATATATATATATATTTTTTAAAAAGATTCATATATTGGATTCATAATTATTTAATGTTCCGAATATTTCGAGGGGCAACTCGCCTCTCTTTATCGAGGATGATTGTATTTTCACTAGAACATGCGAGCACGCGTACACCACTCTCGTTCTACAAGGCCAATGGAAGAATTTTATCTTTGATTAAACAATTGTATTCAGTATATATACACCAAATAAATATATTTAATATTATAGATTATTATTTTATCTATGAAAGAGATAGAGGGATTTATATATTTATATTTATTTATTCTATATAGGATTTGAATAAACAGATATTTATCTTGTAACAATCTGTGTTTTGAAAAAGGTTTCCTGATTAGAATTCTAAAATAATGGCTATTGCACTAGATCCTCTCATTATAGACGTATGAAGCATACGTATATACAATATATATTTTCCATAATTTATGCAATAATATCCTAATATAGAAATATTATAATTTAACAGGTAATCCGATTTGGGTAATTTATTGTTTTTAGTAAATACTAATATATTATTTCACATTTTTTTAAAAACGGAAAATGCTGCTGGAAATTGTTTCAATATAAATCCACTTTATAATAATAATTAGGTTGTTAAATTTCAACCTATAACACATTTCAGAAGGGCGTATCAATATGAACATGGGCAGATTAAGAAGTCATGCTAATGATAAATATAATGGTATATATTTGGATTAGGAAGATAACGATGACCAAAACACTGCTGATTCCACACTCGCCTTCTCAGTAATATGCTAAGCTATGCATGGTGGATTCTGTGGCCACTGGACATGCGTCGGTCTTTGAGAATGTCCTGTGATACCTGGAGTATAGGAGCTCCATTTAAGCTTCCTTCCTGGGGTGCATCTGTATAAGACCGATTGACTTAATAAAGCTATGTATATGTAATCATATAAATATAATATATATATATATATGAAAATTCGAAACTATTATAGACGCGTATGATTATTTGAAAAATTAAACAATTTCTACTCCATTACTGCAATGGAAAAATTAATGGGAGGGCCTGGCTCATCAGTAGTTTTATATTAAACTGGCGAAATCACAGGGAGGTTTCACCAGTAAATATTGTTTAATTTTCAAAAGAATCATACGCGTCTATAATAGTTTCGAATTTTCATAACAGATTACACACTAATGCATTATAATATAAATATGTATATTGCCAGAATTTTCAACACTTACAAATATTTGATATATCAACACCATATGTATATAACATAAAATATCGAATTCAAATAACAAAAAAATCTTCAATTTACAAATTGAATCCACACATTAACAAAAATAAAATATAAATACACCTTTTACTTAATAGATATCATAATACATGATATTAAATATCAAAACAGTATCATCCAGACATATCTAAACTGAAATTCTATATTAAAATGTTTGAATATATTAATAAATGGGAAAGGTTTAAAGATAGTAGGTGTTGCTGAGGCGGATAAATTTATGTTAAAACTTTTTCCTAACCGGCTCTCAAGACTAATTACCATAACAGTAAAAATTGGTAAAACCGATAATCAAGTTTCCAAACTTGACGAAGGTGTTTGCTTAAAATTCAGAACTTTGGATAATTGGTTTATATATATTACGTCTAACTATTTCTTTATATAATATATATAAGAATTATATTCTTATATGGAATATATACATATTCAGTTTTATAAATACTTTATATAATATTATAATACACATTTTGTGTTTAATATATATTTCATATATTAGAGAGAGATTTAAAATGCATAACATTCATTTAGTCTAAAACTATAAAATATATATTCCACCTCAACATTTTGTAGTTTTTAAAATAGGGTGATGAAGATATTTTTATGGCGAGTGATTATTTTTATTATAAATAATTATAGTCCTTATTTCAGATTTTATATTAGCTCATTGTTCTTATAACGTATTATATTAAAATTTTATTCACATTTAGTTGTTATTTGTTAATAATTTGACAATTTTTTTAGCCGATATAAATTTTGAAATATACCTAGCCTTCTTTCATATTTTTAAGAATTCAATTTCAAATAAACAAACGTATTATGCTGGTTAGACTCATTTATAACATAGTGAGGCTATAGGATTCTATATTTCATATTTCCTTATTCTATTAATAAACGGTAATATTTATATATAAGTAATTTAATAAATACATTTTATAAAACTTCAAAATATTTGTATGAATAATCCGATAATTTTAAAGGTAATATTTAATCTATTTTTATTTTCATTGAATATTAAGATATTAATTGTAATGTGTGTGTGTATATCTAAGATAATAATACGTTATTGGAAAGAGAGAACAAGAATTTACATTTTAAAATATATTATTAATCACAAGAAGTACGTTCTACTTACAAGATTAATGTGACATAGAAGTTACTCACAAGGTGATACGTTGTGTAAACTTCAGTAACTGGCAACACTGGAATGGTAGGCAGACGAGAAGTTTACGAGGCAAGTTGTCACGTCAACCAGACGTTATTTTATTTAACGTGTTGGCTTGGAATTTCTAAGCTTAAATTGACCTTCAACACGGAGGAAAAGGACGTACTTTAAACACATTGTATATATATTTAAGGTTTTCCTCTTAAATATTTGAATCTGTTTTACCTACTCTTTAATATAATTTAAATTAATACTATTTAATATATTGAATAAAAACCACATTTTTTGAACGTCAATATTATATATATATTTTGTGAGAGATAAATACCTGAATACTTTTAATTAAAATTCAAATTTATAAAATCATATTATTTAGTATATATTTTATTTAAATATAATTAAAATAAGAATGAAATGTCTCCATTATCAATATATATTTAATAAGAATTCGCGAAGAAATTATATTATGCCTATATCGGTATAAAATATAGAGTTCTGAATAATACATGGGTCGCAAAAATGAAATGTTACCCTATAAATAAAAGTCACCCTTGTATAGAAAGAAATCGTAAAATGGTACAAAAATTATTTTGTGAAAAATAGTACAAAAGTGAATTTGTACTTGGATCAGTTGGATAAAATGATAAAAAGGGCATTTACTGATCGTGTAACTAGAACTTGGAACGGAAGCAGTTCAACCTTTATACTTACAAATGTGTCAGTCGAGTTTACTTGCACCTACTGGTGGTGGTGGACTTTTACCAGAACCGGGGGTCATTTAAACAATTTTTTTTTCAGAAAAAAGTGCCTAATGCGGGATTTGATCCAGCGTCGTGGCTGTTGAAAATTGTAGGTACATACCAATTGTCCACCAACCACCTATTATTCCGTATAATGCACATAAACATTACTATTATGACTATTCGAATGAAAGGTCATTTTGATTAAGAATTCGATTTTGATAATCTAATCTTCCCATTTGAATTTTTTTTTTCTCAATGATATCTGATATATTTAAAATAAAACCACATATTATCTAATGGCTATATCCACAAATCCCCTTTTATATCTAAGATATTTATTGATAAAATATCGGAGAAATTTGACCATTTTTTAAAAGAAATATATTTCTCAAGAAGGAATTCACTTCTCTTTTGTCAACGCTTTGGCGCCGTTTAAAAACACACAAAGGCAAAAGTGACTTTCAACAAAGAAAGTAAAAAAACACTTGCTCTTTGAGTTGAAGGAATAGAAATTTTCAATTTTAAACTAAAATATTTTACCCATTTGTTAATATATATTTCTAAATGTGATACTTAAAATATCAATTCGATATTCAATTTTTTCTTAACATTTTTTGTAAATTAATTTAGAATATTTAAAAAAAATCTGTTCGAATATTTAAATGTTTTTAGACAGATAGAAGAAGTTAGCTCATTTGATTAGCGATTAGATATTTCTCTTAAAAATACTAAATTTATAACAATTCATTTTTGATATTTTTATTCAACAATTTAATATAGACTTTTTACCCATTACGAAAAGGCTATAAATGCATGTTTACACACTAAAAACAGCTTTATTGAGACCAGCGGTCTCATACAGATTCCCCAAAGGAAGATAGCATAGATGGAGCTCCTATACTCCAAATAGCACAAAACCCAACAACAACCTCCAGGTCCGACGTATGTTCAGTGGCCACAGATTCCAGCGAACATAGGTCAAGGTTAGAGTATCACTGAAAAGGCGAGTGTGGAATCAGCCACGTTCTAGTCTTCGCTCTCCTCATCCCAATGGACCACGACATTCGGCGATTCTATAGATCTCCTCCGAACGGTGACTGCGGTCTTGTAGAATTTAAGTAAACAAAAGACCATGATTGAACATTGTTTCATCAATGATAAAATATTATTGCATTCATCCAATTATTTATTTGTTGACTATCAGATTTAGATAAGGATAAAAAATGCATATTTATGATACAATTGAAACACTAGACGAATAACGTGTCAAATTTATAGGTTTTTCCCAATGCTCATTTTCTAGAGTGTATAGAGAATGAAGGACTTTTTCTCCTAAAGTCTAAAGTGATTTATTAGCTTATTTTCCAGCCTACAATTATGGAATTATCTTCGAATATTTTAGTCTTATATATTATAGATAAAGTATTTCTCACTCCCGCTGTATAAAAAATCATTTGGAAATTATTATAAATTGATATAAAAAATTGTGTATACTAAGATATCACGTTTATCTTGAGTATTATGTGATAATCAAGCTTTTCGGTTTTAAAAATATTGTGAATCTATGTATTTTGTATATATTATCATAGGAATATTACACCTAATTTCATAGAATATCAATCTTTTTCCCTTAGCGTATAAATTCAAAACGAAATTTTGAATTATAACATATTGTTATGCCATGTGGTGCAAAATTTGTAATTACAAATCAAATACTTAGTTTTTTTTCTTGCTAAAATTTGATGCTCAGCCAGTCTATATATTGTTGTGAATAATTTACGATTTGATCTAATGAATGGATATAATTATATTTATTTTAACATAAAGGTTATCTAAGATTTGTATTCATATACTAAAAGCTGGCACCTCTACGTTTGAAAATATAATAAAATAATATTATACAGGTTGTATTTTGCCTATAATTTCCAAAACTGGTTTCATGTTTAATTCTTCATTCTAGGCATTACATTTTGTACTGAGTATTTAAGCAAAATGTATTATTTTAATTAATACATTATATGTATTATTTTAATACATTTTTCGAAGGAGATTCGAAGGAGAAGGCCTCTTTTGGTACACATATATCATTCTCATGAGGAGAGTGACAGGTCATTATTCATATTATCATTATTCCAGAATTGACCAAATTCCCATTCTTGATTAATCAGCCAACAACAACTTTGAGTTCAGCACGAAAGGAGATGCCTTTTTTCTTTTATATACACTGCGTGACATTGAAAATGGAACACATAGAAATAGTGGCCAGAAAGTGATGAAACTCGGCAGACAGAGAGAGACAGGGACGAACAATAAGTGATCTTTATTTCAAAATGATAGTCATAATACAGAGCGAGAACGGCGTCGGCTTAGTAGCAAGTAGGACCACCGCGGACGGCGATGCACGCAGCAACACGTCTAGGTAGAGAGTCAATCAGAGTACGCATGGCGTCCTGAGGGATGGCTTTCCATTCCCTCTCAACCATTTGCCACAGTTCGTCTTCTGAACGCGGGTGTGGCAAGGCATGCAAACGGCGTCCAATGATGTCCCAGACGTGCTCGATTGGTGAGAGATCAGGAGAGTACGGTGGCCAGGGAAGCATCTGCACATCTTGCAGGGCTTATTGGCTAATGCGAGCAGTGTGCGGTCGGGCGTTATCCTGCTGATAAAGGGCATTGGGTACCCCCTGAAGGTAGGGGAGTGTCGCCGGTCGCAGCACATCATCAACGTATCGTTGGGCCGTCATAGTGCCCTGAATACGAAGTAAAGGTGACCTGGAATCATACGTGATTGCGCCCCAAACCATGATTCCACGTTGTCGCACGGTGGGGCGTTCCACAATTGCTGCCGGATTGGACCTTTCTCCACGTCGACGCCACACGCGTACACGGCGACTATCACTGGACAAGCAGAAACGCGACTCATCTGAGAACACGACCCTGTGCCATTCCGTCATCCACGTCGATCTAGCCCGGCACCATTCCAAACGTTGGCGCCTATTCGGTGGGGTCAATGGCAGTCTTCTTAGCGGACGGCATGAGTGCAAGCCATTAGCAACCAATCGACGGAAAATGGTTCTGGTCGAGATGGAATGATCTAGGGTGCCTTGCACATGTTGTAGGATGGCGGTACAAGTGGCTTGTGGGGCCGCCACTGCTTGTCGAAGGATACGCCGATCCACACGTGCTGACGTCACTCTGGTTGCACCGACATTCCTATAAATTGCCACATTTCCTTGTTCCAACCATCTACTCCACAGTCGGTGCACCGTGGACGCACCAAGGTGTGTATCAGCTGCGATTTGACGTATGGACAAACCTGCCCTTTTCAGTCCGATCACCATGCCCCTCGTAAAAGCGTCTGTCTGCTTGAACCGCCTCCGTTTACGATGACCTGGCATTCTCTGTTATTACACGTGTCTTTTAACACAAGAACAAAATTTCTACAATGATTTTCCTTGAAGAAATAACGACACGAATACTGTCCTTTCTGCAAGTTCCTTCCCTTATATCTTACTCCATGTGCGCACGAGGGCTGCGCATTTTACATAATTTGCATAACTCGGTTAGGCGCGTCTACCCTGAAATTTGCATAATTTTCTGGCCACTATTTCTTGGTGTTCCATTTTCAATGTCACGCAGTGTATATTAATATACTTTTTATTAAAATTATAAATAAAGAAAAAATATTTTATATTTATTTTTATTTTATATATTTATAATTATTTATTATAAAAAAATATTTTCTGCTGATTTTTGAATATTATTCATAGAATTATTGATATTTTGCTTATTTATTTATTTATCAAATTAGACGCGATATCCCTACAAGGGATGCTTGCGTCAATGACAACACTAAATTCAGATACTATATTACAAAAAAAAAAGTTAATAATTACAATATTTGAAAAGATAATATGATATATATGAATATGTGTTTTGATATTGCAGTCGTGGTAAAAATAATAAAAATAGTTTAGATCTGAATTAGATTTAATTGAGCTTAAGGAATATATAAAATAACTGAATTTGATGAAGGACTGTCTGATTTAAGACTAGTAGAATAAAAAAATGAAATACTTATTTACATAATTACAAAAGATTTAAGCCGGCCAACATGAAACAACAACAATAGGTTTATATAAAGGGAGGTCGCGACATCTGATGGTATACTTAACAGAATAGTGCAATCTATGAAATATAATTGGAAATAAGATAATATTTTTATATGACATATATATATATTAAAAATAAAGAAGGCATTTCTTGACAACGAGCACATGTGCTTTTTAGATGGCAGAGCGCCATCTAGTGGAGCAAAAATAAACTAAACGTTGATATTAAGATATTATTTAAAATGTTATTTTATTTTAAATATATTTCAACCAGAAGACCCATTTTGTTCTTCGAACAAAATATTACAAAAAACGATATTCTCGTACATTTTAGATTTCAAATATTATGTAAAAGTAATTGCAACGTTTCGGCCTAGCCTTGGCACTCATCAGGTTAAGGGCATTACTTAACCACGTGCTATCACACGGGTTAGAAGTTTTCCTTCTTTTATGTAGATTTGAATGGGCACGTAATAGTAGTAGTAGTATATAGTAGTAACATCAAGCCCTAGTACAGTGTACTAAGTACACACAGCAAAACCACTGTTGCCATTGAAACGATATTCGTTCATAAAAACATTCCTTGTAGTAGTAGTAATAACAATTGACAAAGTACACACAATACACAGTAACGTATGTAGTACTGTTGCTATTGCTATTGAAACACTATCCCTTCATAAAAGCATTCCATTCACAAAAGCAAACGATGACAGAATTGATGACTATGATACTTGCATATTTTAATAATAATAATATAAATGAGTTTTCAAAATTGTAAAAAAAAAAAAATGCATCGGCCGGGAATCGAACCCGGGCCACCCGCGTGGCAGGCGAGCATTCTACCCCTGAACAACCGATGGTTATAAGAAATGACCATATTTGGGTATTTATTCCTTTCACAAAAGCAAACGGTGACAAAATTGATTGATTGTTGATTATGACTCTGATACTTGTATATTTTAAAGATTCAAATATTCTGTTAATTCGACTGCCAGAGGTCGCGCTTTCCGTTTTATATAACCATTCGTTGTTTCCCGATGACCAGCTCAAACCTTTTGTAAATAAGTTTATTTTTTTAATTCTTACGCCTTAAGCCAGTCAGTACTTTTATTAAATTATATTTTCATATGTTCCTTTAGTTCAATTAAAGCAATTACTGATCAACACTATTTTTATTATTATACTTTCAAGATTTTTACAACGGCTGCATTACCAATACCATTTAGTACTAAAAAGAACGAGAAATAATTTCATAGCATAATCCTCAAGATAATCAAAATCAACAGAAAATCTTATTTCCTAATATATATATATATATATAGTAATTTTGTACCTTATATTGACAAGGATCAATCAATTGTTTCATAGAATAAATGAAACTAGAGAGCCAAGAGAAAGATTGTCCCAAATTATTTCATTCTTTCCAAGTTTTCCTATCTTCGAGAGAGCGAACAAGCCACCGCGACAATTTGCTAATTGCAATTAGTCAAACAAACCCGACACCAAGGAGTACTGGGGAGAAACCAACCATTAAAGCAACTGTGGTGGATGCAAATGAGCTTTCTTTTCAAGGAACCTCTTGAAAATACTTCAAGTTATAAATATTAATTATGTGAACAGCTAATGTGCGTCTACAATTAACGGTAACCATTTGGCTGTTTGACTTTTTTACAATCTCTTTCTGAAGAGTTCTTTCATTAACACGCAGAAGTACTCAAATCTATGGTATTCTTAGTAAAAAAACAATATTTAATACAGACTTAGTAAAATTAACAAATAACATAATCATAATTAAGGATTTTAATACAGAAATATATTTATGTGAGAAATAGTTACCCAGATATTATTTGGAAAAGTGAAAATAAATATCAGGTAAAAAGTTTCTTTAAATTTTCAATTTGAAAGCTTTCGAGCAAATATACTGCTCTTCAACGGGCTCATACTCTATGTACAATCTCTAAATGATATTGATGCAAAATAATTGAAACTGTCTAATGCACGCCCATGAGAGCACATGTCAATAACAAAGGTTTTCAATCATTTTATATAAATATCATTTAGAGATTTTACATAGAGTATCAGCCCGTTGAAAAGCACTACATTTGCTCGAAATCTTGCAAATTTAAAAATAAAAGAAACATTTTACCTGGTATCCATTTTTACTTTTCCAAATGTATTTATTATTTCAAAAATATTTTGGACTATGAGTATAAATTTTTTCAAGCACAACGTACTTTACTTTTCTATAACATATTAATTTTATGATTGAAATAAGTACTAATATTATCTACTACTAAAACATACTTTCTATATAATATATTTCATTATAAATATATATAGTTAAGAATAGTATTAATGGTGATTAATAGATAAAAATTATATCACATACAATTTGATACTTCCTATTAAATTATAATTTGAATAATTTTAGGCATTCTCTGCATATTTTATTATCAATCAAAATAAAATTTGAAAAATGGATTGCTATTTTAGTTATATAAATAATTATTCAAATATTATTTTTCATATTTTAATATATTGCGAACAATTTTGAATGCGTTTAATTAAAGCAACATTATTCATTCCGAATGAACACATTAATTATTTTTAAAAGCGAAAATAAATATAATAATTTTATTATTTTTCTCAATTTAAAGCACTAGAGAAACCTGCGCTGACATACATGTACGTGTCTACATTTGTCTATATATCTACAATTATTTAAGGCCGTAAAGAATAGTCATAATTTATAAACAGGGAGAAAGAAAAAAACAGGATATATTATCATCAAATATTCACAACAAAATTAGTTTTACTTTTTCAAAAAAATAGTTTATTTATCATCATAATTAGAGTAGAAGAGAAGAAAATATGTTCACATGTAAGAGTGCGAATTAAAATTGATAATACCAATGTGATTAATTTGATATATTTATCCTTATAGCCAATTAATAATCGTTCTCAAGAATCCAATTATCTGAAGAAACCCGAAACGAGGACGAAGAATAGCATTTCCTTCAACGTAAAATCAGATTGTTTGTGTCGTACATCTTTTTTCCTACGAAACACAAATATTGTCTATATATGTAGGTTTAAGCACGAAATTATGAATATAGAAAATCATTTACAATATTTGAAGATATTCCTGTTTTGAATACATTTTATTTTTTCTAAAATTATATTCTTTAAAAAGGAATCCGTGGAGTCGACCTCCAGATAACGCAGTTTTACATCATATAAATTCATTGTTTTTGTTCACTTTTGGTTAGCATAAAACCATTGTAAATATGTAAATACGTAATCAACACTTTAATTATATTCTTAGCTCCTCAATTCAGGTGATGTATTATGATATCAGCTTAATTAAAATAAATAGTGATTTAAAAGTTCATTTTATTATATTTATCAAGGTGTTACGACTGCATACCGTTAACATAATACTTGAAAATACATAAATATTTCCTATCACAACGCATTATAATATACATATGCATATAAAGCTATATAAATGCATAAGGCGCCTCTCCCAACAAAATATGGCGATAACTAGAAGCATCTATTAACCCTCGCCTCAAACTAAAAAAATGTCAAAATTGGTTTAATAAATTTGTTATTTTATAATTTGTGAATGGCTTTGTGTTGATTGAGGAAAAATATAAATAATCCATATTGGTGAGTCTTCAGAATAATTTTGTTTTAATAACAGTATAACAATGATTTTTGTTAAATTTTGAACTAAACAATTCCAGAAAACCAAATATTTATATATCCAACTAATTAATTTCAAATAACTTCATATAATTTAAATTGCGGGAAGATGGTATTCAAGTACGCTAAGTAAGAGCCCTGCTTTTAGTACATAAATATACGTGTTAAAATAGATTTTCACCCATTTTGATAAGGTTTGGATATTACTGATATTAAAAAAAATAAACATAGCTAAAGTTCAAAGATCAATATCTGATTTATAATTAACCTGAACTAATAATTAATATTTGCATTCCTTTGAAGAAAATTATGGTATATAACACACATATGGTGTTTACTTTTTCTCTTCAAATGAAAATCTTCAAAATGAAGATATCAGATAAATATTGAATAAACTAATCTACAGGATATGTCGATATTTATTTTTACATCGATTTAAATAATTTATAATAATATAAATAAAGCTTCCAGGGCTAAGTTTCCTATGAAAACCTTTTATTCTCAAGTTTTCGGACTTTTCAGTCCTTCAACAGGATTATCACATTAACAAATTAATTATCATTCCTATTTTTATATACAAATTATTATTTACATATTCAAAAATAATTTTTGAATATATTTCTTTCGATATAATAGGTATTCAAAATATGTAAAGAATAAATTGTATAAAATAGAATTTATCATCAATTTATTAACGTAATACTCCTGTTGAAGGACTGGCAAGTCCCAAGGCTTTAAAATAAAAGGTTTACCCGAGAAACTTAGCCCTGGAATCTTTATTTATTTTATGATATTATGAATGAGAGGGAAGAATATTTATTTTGAAAATATATCCTACAATCATATTCTTAAAAAGTAATATTCATTTTAGTATTAGTTCTAAATGTTTAAACACCAGAGCATCTTTTGTTGGCTTGCCCTCTGACAAGCCAAACTATACTTGCATACTTTGACATAATGGCAAATTATCTTTCTGTATATACAGAAATGAAAACTTTGGCAAGTTTAGAACTAGTTGTACGCAAATTTATAATCGCTACTAATTCATCGTGTAAATAATTAAGGATATATATGTAAATAATTCTAATATAGCACAATAGTCTGATAGACTTCGTGTTTCTGTAATAATAAAATAAAATTTAAAAAATAAAATATACATAATTATTATATAAAATATTATCGCTAAACAAATTCAGATATAAATCATTATTTTATTTATAATATATAAATATATACTATAGTTTATTTAAATTTTATACACAACACACAATAAAACTTTTAGAAATATATAATATACTAATATTTGTAATATAAAAATGAATTTAAAATATATATAACACGTATTTGTTTTATATTCAGGTAAATATTTTACTTTTTTCTGTTTTTCAAAGTTTCTTCCATATAAACGAGTGGATTTTTTTTCTTGTATAAAACTTGTTTCTGAACGTTCTTTAATGTTTCTTTAGGGTTTTTCCGATGTTTTTCGGATCTGTGATTTTACTCTTCTATAGGTTGTTTCAGGTAATAGCATAAACCTACTGTATCCCTTCTGTATTTGATAGGAAATATCAAATAGTAATTTTAAAAAGCAGATTACCACTTTTTTATTTTACATTAAAAGGTTACACATTTTCAAAATAATTTACACCCACATTTTACTAAATTTATTTTGTCCATAATATAAAAAAAAAATATGTATATATATATGTTGACACGTTTCTGAATTTTGTAATTAATTTTTCATTGATTTTTAATGTGTGATCAATAACTCTTATCATCATTGGAAAAAAGAACAATTAATAAACAAAAGAACAACAACATGGTAAATTTGCCTCTTTATTTATAAACAAACAAACAAATTTGATAAAGATTTAAAATAAAACATTTCTTTAAAAGTTAAAGCAAAAATAAAACGTTACATAAAATATTTGGCGCAGCTACGAAAGGATTAAAACATAAATCAAAAAAGGCTTCGACGAAAGAAAAAGTAAGTACAATGGCAGTAAATGTAAACAAATTAGAGAAATTTAGCGGTGATAAAGGTTCAATTCGGCCTGAATCATGGCTTAAACTATATGAATTGGAAACTAGTAAACTAGATGAAGTCGATAGAATCAATAATCTAATTTATTATTTATCAAAATATGCTTTAGAATGGTTTGCTGATGAAATATTGAGCAACGCATCCATTAAAAAATGGGATACTGTTAAACTCAAATTAATTCAGCGCTTTGGTTATAAAGTTGAAAGCCCTATAGTTGCAGCATCAAAAAGAAGACTTAAAAGAGAAGAAACTGTGGAAGATTATTTTAGAGATAAAATTAGATTATTAAATCAAACAAGCCTCAATAATGTCGAGAAGCTAAAAATGTTAACGGATGGATTGCCATTAGATTGGAAAAATTATCTCGTAACAGCCCAGCCTAAAGATCCATCACATTGGATGCAGATTGCCATGGAGATTGAACAAAACAATAATCAAATAAGGCAACAACAGAGAAATAAAACCAAGGTTTTTAATATAACTACACCTACAATCTCAAAAAATTGCCCATATTGGTGTCCTATTTGTAAGAAAAAAGGATTGTATTTTAAACATTGGATAAGTGATTGCAAAGATTATGATCCTAATTATAAAGACAAGCTTAAACACCGAGCAACTAATATCACCACAGATGTTAAAAAAACCATAGCTGATTCACTTTGCATAGCAAATACCAATTTTCCTTATAAATTTGTTAATGTTGAAGTTTTACTTAATAATATTCCAGTTTCATCTTTTATTGATACCGGGTCAACTATTTCATTAATGAGCTGTTCGCTTTTAAAACAACATAAGTTAAAATTGAATGTAAACGATAGAATCAAAATTAAACAAGTAGATAGTTTTGCATATACTTTAGGATCAGTAGAAGTATTTTTTAAAATCCATTCTAAACTTGTCGGGTGTAAGCTTCATGTAGTGAAAACCTTTAGCTATCCATTGCTTATTGGACTTGATGTAGCAGTAAAAATTGGATTAATAATTGACACAAAAGACAAAGCGGTGTATGTTAAAGGAAATGAATGTTTTTATATATCTCCTGAAACGCATCTTCCATCTGTTCAGCAAAAAGAGCTTAATCAATTACTTAAAGAAAATCAAGCATTGTTCAGCCAGCATGAAACTGACATCGGAAGGATTGCTGTTCAACACAAGATCCATACAATTGAACATCCACCCATCAGTTGTAGACCATATAGAAGACCACTTGCCGAATATGATGAAATAAAAAGACAAGTTGAAGAATTGAGTAAAAAGGGACTAATAAGAGAATCTCAGTCACCTTGGGCCTTCCCCGTAGTGCTGGTCTCTAAAAAGGATGGTTCACAAAGGATGTGCATAGATTACCGAAAACTGAATGCAATTACAATTGATGACAAGCAGCCTCTTCCATACATCCAAGATATGTTTGATCGCTTACATAATGCGAAATACTTCACAACACTTGACATAGCATGGGGCTATTGGCATGTTGAAATGCATCCAGACTCTGTTGAGAAAACTGCTTTCATTACAAATGACGGGAATTATGAATTTTTGGTTATGCCATTTGGCTTGAAAAAATGCTCCAAGTACTTTTCAGCGAATAATTCAGCATATTATTGGAAATCTTCTTTGGAACGGTGTTTGTAATTATCAAGATGATATTCTAATTTACAGCAGTACTTTTAAAGATCATATTGAACTCATGAAGAAAATATTTGACAAGCTTAAAGAAAACAATATCAAACTCAAGTTGAAGAAATGCTCCTTTGCAAAACAAGAAATAAGATATTTAGGTCATATCATAGGACATAACAAGATTAAACCTGACCCTGAAAAACAAAGGCAATAAATGAGTTCCCTCAACATAAAACAGTGAAGCAAGTAAGGCAGTTTTTGGGTTTAGCAGGTTACTACTGGAAATTTATTCCTAAATTTAGTGAAATTGCAGATCCTTTAACAAGCCTCACAAGAAAAAAATAAGTTATTCAAATGGACTACTGAAGTTAAAAAATCATTTCAGGAACTAAAGTCTCATTTATCCACAGATCCAGTTCTTTCTACATATGATCCTTCATTACCATGTAAGCTTTATACAGATGCATCTAAACTGGGAATTGGTGCTATTTTAGCTCAAATTGGAAATGATAATCAAGAACATGTAATTTCCTATTATTCAGGGAAACTTCTACCACATCAACAGAACTATTCTGCATTTGAGTTGGAATGCTTTGCTGTAGTTCAATCAGTTGAATACTTTGAAGTTTATCTTGAGAACAATACATTTGAAGTCATTACAGATCATTCGGCTTTGGAATGGCTCTTCAACGTAAAGAAACCAAAGGCAAAATATCTCCGATGGATAAATGAATTATCAACCAAGTCAATGAAAATAGTTCACAGATCAGGATCAAAGCAAACGCATGTTGATGCATTGTCAAGATCACCAGTGTCATTTCATATATCAATCCCCACTCTTCGACTACACCAACAAAAAGCGGATCTCAGTTTTGTAAAGAACTCTCATATTCATCGAGATCTTATTATGGTGAAACATAATGGAGTTCTAAAAACAGTTGTTCCAGAATCATTCCAAGAAGAAATTCTCAAAGAATACCACGATAATCATTCTCACCCCTCAATTAACAAGACAGTAAGATTGATAACACCATTTTATTGGTGGCCGAATGCTATCAGATGCATCAAAGACTATGTTCGCTCATGTAAAATATGTCAAATAACTAAATGCAGTCATAAACTATTTATTGGAGAATATAGATTGAAAAAACCCTGTACAATTTATAAACGAATAAAATAAAGCATCAAGGGCTGCGTATCTTTATTAAAACGACAATATTACGAGCTTTCGGGCACATACGCCCTTCTACAGGAATTAATAATATAATAATAATCCAAATAGTTTGAAATAGAATTTATATACACGTAGGTATTGCCTTGCATATCTGTTTAATTAGAAAAAAAATAAAATGACCGAATTTAAATGCAGGTGCAATGACCTGGAAAAACGAATTCTAATTTATATGAGGTAATATGATACATTTTGATTAAAGCAAACTTATTTTGTATTTTATATACATATTTTACAAATTTTACAACTTGCAAGGAATCCCATTAGACATGTGATATCTTATACTATGTATGAATTTGTATTATCTTATAGTATTTAAGTCTATTGAATTATATGCTTCTGGTAAATCAATTTTGCGATTTATACTGTTGTATTGTTTAGACACTATTGCTTCAATTATTAATCTTTGATATTTGTTACTGATATTGTTGTAATGTGCTTTAGGTTCATTTAAGTTGAATGTGTGTCCTGTTGAATTGCAGTGCTGTACTATTAATGATAAAGGGTCATTTCTGTTTATATTTCTTCTGTGTTCAATGATTCTATTACATAATTTTCTTCCCGTCTCCCCATATGTTGCACCAAACTCTGATCTGAAACCACTGGAATTAATATCAATGGATACTATTGTGCTAGGCTCTGCAGCAAATGAAACCAAGCACAAATACATTCAAGTAATAATTGACCACCTAACAAGATTTGTTTGGGCTTTCCCTACTGTCACCAACACTTCTCAAGCAGTAATTCAATGTTTAGACAAAATCAACAAAACTGTTCCCCAAATCAAATGTATTTTAACCGACAACGGAAAGAATTTTACATCAAAAGAATTTAACAAGTTTTTGAATGAGCATCAGGTTCAACACACCTATTCGACGCCATATCATCCGCAGAGTAATGGACTGTGTGAAAAGATGAATGACACTATACTCACCAAATTAAGAACAAACCTTCAAGAAAATCCAAGACTAAAATGGTCATCATTACTTGCCAAAATTGTGAAAGATTATAATAGCACACCCCATGGTGTCACTGGGTTTTCTCCAAATTTCCTACTTTTTGGTGATTGTGCAATACCAGAATTTTCTGAATCACCACATTTCACCATAGAAAATGCAAGGAAGAAAGCAATAGAAAATAGCGCAAAGCATAGAGAAAAGTGGAAAGCACGACACGATGCAAAACATCCGCAGTCGTCATTCAAAGTTGGTGATCTGGTCCTCCGTAAAATAGCTAGTAATGATCCAAGTATGGTCAAAACATCCCCAAAGTATGAGGGTCCTTTTCAAATAACAAGAATAATATCTAGTGTTACGTGTGAATTATTGAAAGATGATTCCTCCTTGGTTAAAGTTCATGTGTCACAATTGAAACCATTTATTTTGCGAAAATAAATCCTTCAAGCCGAGGGATATGACACGTTTCTGAATTTTGTAATTAATTTTGTAATTAGTTTTTCATTGATTTTTAATATGTGATCAATAACTCTTATCATCATTGGAAAAAAGAACAATTAATAAACAAAAGAACAACAACATGGTAAATTTGCCACTTTATTTAAAACAAACAAACAAATTAGATAAAGATTTAAAATAAAACATTTCTTTAAAAGTTAAAGCAAAATAAAACGTTACAATATATATATATCAAATATTTTTCTCCCCATTGAAATAAAAATATAACAAAATATTTTTAAAACTTAATTCATAATTTTAACACCTTGATAAAAGTTGGCGTCCAGTCAACTGAAATATTGGTAAAATAAAAAAAAAGATCCATAATATGCCTTTTTATTTGAGGGTTACAAATTAATCCATCTTTTTAAAATTTATTTTCTCTCTTTCTCTCAATTTAAGATATATTCGAATTACTACTCTCTCAAAATAATATATGGTCTAAAGATATATAAATATGTATATAATAGAAAAGCTGAAACAATGGAACCTAATGGAGATCGTTTGAACGACTTGAGGAATAAGAAACAACAATAACATAAATATATAAAAATATTTATAATTCCACTACACATATAATAAATTATATATATTATATTTGTTTATTATAAATTAAATAGTATTAAAATATGAAAAAGGCATCTCTTTTTCGTTCAACTCAAAGTTGCTGATGGCTTACGCCATCTATCGGAATAAATTTTAACTATTATCGTTGAATTTTAATTATTCCTGAATTGGCCAAATACCCATTCTTGATTAAATAAAGAATATCTAATCATGGACGCGTTTCTAGCTGTTGGCCCTCATCAGCATGGTGCAAGCTGTACCTCAACGACCAAAAAACGGGTCATTTAGGCATTCTGAAAAATCATGAAACGGGTAGTTAAGGCCAGAATTGGGTGAGACCGCGACCCAATGTGAAATAAATAGTACAAATGTGATATTGTACTGGGATATATCTTGTCACATCTCTAGGAATAATTATGAAGATCTTGGGATTGGGTTTTGAACTGCCTCTCTGTCTACAAAACTAATGAATAGACTGATGTTAATTGTGAAGCAATATAGCCTATATATAATGTTACTCATCAAATAATTTAGGAAATTTCAGAAACTCGTAAATTGCAATTATTGTCAAGGAAAAAAAAATATATTTCAAAAATGGAGAAATACTTAATCATATTTAATAACTCCTGGACGATATATATATATAATTACACAATTAATTATTAAATAATAAAAAGGCATATATTGGATTTAATAAAGATTTATTTTGCTAATATATCGGCTGGCTGAACGCCAACCTTTATCGAGGCATTACAATTTTGTATACAATAATGCCTTGATAAAGGTTAGAGTTCAGCCAACCGAAATATTGGCTAAATAAATATTTTATTAAATCCAATATATTTATTTTTAATATCTAATGAATTAAATATGGATTGCTCTATTTTCAAAACAATGAATTATATGAAGTGATTATATATCAATAAATGAAAGGTATATATAATAATATGAACATATATTACAATGCCCTTTCTTTTTAAATGAATTTTACATAAATAAAGCGTCATATTATAGAGGTATAAAACATAACAAAAAATACAAAGAGAGAGAGAGATTGAGATTGGAATGGATTTATTACAATGTCCATATAAGATTATATAAGGTTATATACATGAATAAATGATGATAAATATACGAATGGATAAATATAAATATAAAAAATATATATTTTGATAAATATACATAAAGAGAGACAGCGCGCGCTATAATAGTAACTACATACATTTTAAGACAAAAAGCATATTAATAAAAAAGGAATTTTTTTAAGCAATATGCATTTAACATTTTCTCACTCATGATTGATGAAGGTAACTTATTCAAATAAAAAACCCATTAATATGATAATAAAGGTTAAAAGTAGAGTTTTAAAAGGTACTTGTCCACATATTCACATTGGGATTCTAGAAATATCTTATAACTATTTTATATAAATAATAGTTCACTTTAAAATTATAATCTCTAGAACAAAACTGTCTGTAAAGTCGACCGCCAGATGTCGCGGCTTTTCCTATCTAAAAATAATTGTTGTTGTTTCTCGTTGGCCGCCTCAAACCTTTTGCAATTATGTAAATATGTATCTATTTTTTATATTCCTAATTAAACAGGCGTTATAAGTCAGGTAGTACCATCTTAAATTATTTTTCAATACTTTATCAGCACATCAGCACAGTCAAATCAAATTGTGATTAATACTGGGTTTATTATATTTTCAAACCAGTACCAATAACTTTCGAACTCAAAATAATCAGCATCATCAAGTAATAATTCTATATCTCAATAATATTCTAAAATCAGCAGAATATATTTTATAATATATATATATATATGGTAATTTAAACCAACAACCCTATATTGTATAATTACTTATAACAAGATTGTCATGTTGTATATAGAAACACATCTATAAATAATTATATGCATGATTAATCTGTGTCATTGCATCACCATATGTAATGTACTTTGTACAAACTAAAGACAAATAAAAAAACTATGTAATAGATTAAGAGCTGAGTTAAAGCGAGATTGATAAGTTCAAAAACGTCTAAAACGAGAGAGAAATCCAACAACCCTGAAAAGGAATTCGGCAGCCCGTTGCCATCTGGTCCAAAGGGTGCGGAATGCCGCAGACGTTTAAAGTCCAACCCCCCCCCCCTCCTCGGGAATGGTATATAAACACCTCGGTTTTAGCCGAGCCGAGTTAGTCAGCAGTCACCCCTTTCACCGTCGGCGTGAGCCCTTGTCGGTCTTAGCCAGGACCACCTGATCACCATGTAAAACAATAAGAACCCTTCTGACTCCATCTTGCTTTTAACTCAACTCCTTTCTGTTCATGGAACTTTCCTACTACAGCTGTGTCTCTTCGTTTTGTGTGTGTGGACATTCCCAAGCTTTCCACTCTGCCTCGACCACGACTGCCTGTACTCTGTGAAAACTGTTAAAGGTCTTCCAAAGTGCAGAGAGGTACTGGAAAACTCTCCACGCCCTGACTGTCCCTCTCGGTTACTACAGGTTTGACCCTCGGTTACCACAGCTATAGCGAGAGTCGACAGGATCTCATCATAATTGTTATCACATCAGATCTAGTTCATTGGAAAATGTCGTTACCCCAGTTTTAACCGCGACACAAACTGCGACATATTCCTCGACCCAAAATCCATTACATACTGAATGATAAATATATATCCCATTTCAATATTTGGATATCAAATTGATTTGTTTATAAACATTTATACTGAAATCTTCAATATTTCATATATAATATTCATATATCATATAACTCCATAAATTATTCTATATATTTTAAAACTTTCTAGAAAGCATAAACGGTTATGATATGAAAATATATTTCTGATATTAATATGCATATATATACTTTATTTTAGAGAAATATATTCATTCAAATTTAAAGTATCAATGATGGATAAAACGATAAGTCGACAGCAACTCTTTATCACATCTAAGTCGACAGGATCTCTTTATCACATATACATTTATTGAAATGGGAAATTCTGCATTGAATAATGTTTGATTTAATTGGAACAACTACTTTGGCCAATGTTCTTTTGGCTGATTGAGATATTTAGTCTCTCCAACCATCTGGATATTTCAAGCAATAAAGCACTAACGTGTATTTTCCAAATAGAAAATCTTTCTACTGTCATAAGTCGATGAAAATATTAGAATGGACCTGGCTCATCAATTGGAAACCTTTTTTGCTGTTTCGCAAATTTTGTTCTACCAGATCGTTTTTAGAGCTCTGATACTGTTTTGGGCGATTATGTACAGGTTATGTATGGTAAATATATATGCGAATATTAAGGTGTAATCCTAGTTATAGTGTTCACAAAAACTATATGCATATTAATTCAGAAGAGTAGAATTGTATGTTTGATATTGTATACTGTACTTTTATAACGAGATGTCAGCAGGTTTTCTACAGTCTTTAACATGAAAATTCTTATTGGGAATTTAAATATTCTCCTTTTATTCTTCTCTATCGCACAGGAATGTTCCACACTGTCCATTTGCCTTCGTAAACGACTTTAAAAGAATGTTTCCAGTAGGATACTGTAACTCTTTCCAAATTCATAGTTTTGATTATGAATCTAGCCAGTCAAAGCTTTATATTTAATATAAATAGTATATTACCATCATATATACATGCACCTCTTATGTATGTATATATCTTTGTAAAATAATCTACACAGTATATATATAGTCTACATTTGAACCACAATAAACTCTACATACAATCAATTGAGTTGTTGTTGTGTTCGCTTTTCTCATAATATTTAAAAAACAAATCAAAATTTGAAGCAGAGAAAAGGCAAAAATATTAAGTTCCACATTTCTGTGATTGGAATTGGACGAAATCATCTGTTCCCATATACATATTCAAGGATCTGTTAGCTTAGAAGTTCAAGGTTATTTGATATTGGTAATTTCCAATTGTCTAAGGCTGAAGCGATTTAAACGGCTATACAGAGCTAAATATCCACACAACACAAACACAACTGTTGGAAGATAGATAACAAAAAATATTAAAAAACAAAAATTCCAACGACGAGTAGAATCCATCACAGCCAAATTGTTGTCACATCAGATCTAGATCATTGGAAAATGTCGTTACCCCAGTTTTAACCGCGACACAAACTGCGACATATTCCTCGACCCAAAATCCATTACATACTGAATGATAAATATATATCCCATTTCAATATTTGGATATCAAATTGATTTGTTTATAAACATTTATACTGAAATCTTCAATATTTTATATATAATATTCATATATTATATAACTCCATAAATTATTCTATATATTTTAATACTTTCTAGAAAGCATAAACGGTTATGATATGAAAATATATTTCTGATATTAATATGCATATATTTACTTTATTTTAGAGAAATATATTCATTCAAATTTAAAGTATCAATGATGGATAAAACGATACTGGCACTATTTATAAACATCCATATGTGGAATTTATTTTGAATAAAGTAAGCATAAGTCACAAACCTCTTTATAAATTGTTTCATTATTTACATTTATATAAAGAGAAACTATTCAAGAAAAAAATTGAAATTTGATTGAATTATAACTGATAATATAGGAATAATAGAATTTTAAAATACGTTAAAAAAAATAAAAATAGGATCGTTAAAAAATATGTTTATAATTATAATCGATTGATGGCTCAAGTTAAATATGATATTTTGTGAGCAGGAATATCCGAATATAAAAAAGTAATTATTAAAATAAAATGTTTACAAATTACAAACATAGATTTCTTGCTGTCGTTCGGTTTGGTCATAGACACATGAATACAGCTTCTTACACCAAAACGGTGCAAGACTAGCCCAGTGTTATTGGCCTGATAAGAAAAGTAAAGGATCTGTAAACCAGGCCTAAAGTAAACCGTCGTCTCTAGGTTCAACCAAACATCAGTTACTGCAGTTATGAAAGAATTGTAATCGTCCCACTGTAGACCCTGAGTGAATATTTCTGGCGACCAAATGAAATATAATGTTTGGAAGTATATTCTGCAGAATGTAGACGAAAGTAAGCTTAGTGGTCGCCAACACTATCTAGAGGAAGTGTTATTCTACGATTATCAACATTACTCAGTCATTCTGGCACCATTATAACATTGTGGATCTAAATCAATTTGTAAATAGCAGAGATAATTATCATGGATTTAACTATTTTTGTAAATAAAAAATAAAAATGGAATAATATATGGCATAAATTGGGTTGACCAAATATCAGGGAACAGGTTAAATCAATGTTTAGTTGATTTCTGTTCCACCAGATGGCGCTCTGCCTTCTGTAAAGCATATGTGCTCCTGGTCAGGATACGCCATTTTTATTTTTGATTTCAACACCTGACCTTTTTATCTTTTATTTTTTCATTTTTGTAAATATATTTATGATTATCTTTCTAACCCAAAAGGTTCAGGTTCCTAATATATATTATTGTGTCTCTTTTTTATTTTTAAATTATTGTATAATATGTTTATAACTGTTTCTTTTTAAAAATGTTAATCGACGCAATTATCCCTAGCCGAGATATCTCGTTTTGTGTGTTCAGATAAAAGATTATAACGTAAGCATAAGAGTAAAGGAAAAAGGTTCAGTTTTATTACGATAATATTAAATCGTTTTAAATGTAATTTGAGAAACACCTGTAGGAGAACCGAGAGGTTTGGAACCTATTGTTTCAACGTTATCGTTATATGGAAAACCTGTATCCATTACTTTTATTCTTTCTTGTATGCTATAGTATCTCCCCTATTATATATACCTCTTTGCTAAATACCATTCACCATAGATTATTAAATGAAGGTATATATGTTATTTCAACTAATATATAGATCTCATGATGTGACGAGTGTTTAAAACTCTCGATTCCCGAAAACCATGAACCTAAATCGAATCCTGCATTGGACACTTTGTTTAATAAGTGAAGAATCTTCGCATATTATTCATTGTTGCAATCATCTGAAACTAGGTTGCTCTTTTTGAGCGTTATTTGATAACGTGATTTTGTTGTGTGGAACCAAACAAAAAAAATATATCTCAAAATTGTTTATAAATTCGATCATCATATTTCTCGGTATATTGTCTATTTTCTTGGAATAACTCAAATTACGTTGCCTAGAAGTTTTCTGTGAGAGAAGAAAGTAAAATATATTAACTCTCTATAGCCGATTCTAAAGTTTTCCTTTCTTTATATCCCAGTCATTCGGTTTTTTCGCCCCATTTACATTACTCGGTAGGGTGCGTCTAACATGAAATTTGAATATTTTTCTATATTCTTTGTTTTGTTCAATTTCATATCAATTTTAATATTTAAATGATATAAACATACCTATGTCTGTCATTATTTAACTCTATTTTTCATCGTAAAGATAGAGGCTGCCTGGCCGGAATTCATAATTTTTACTAATTAAAGATATTACTAATTTTTAATGCTTTGCTAAATGTTTGATTTATTGTTCGCTCTTGACGAGGACAAAATAATTTTGTCGAGATAATAAAAAATATTTTCTGGCCGAAGTATCTTTGAATTGAAGATTCTATTATTCATATAATTATGATATATTAATATTTAAATATAATAATATTAATATAGTAATACACTACAAAATATACTATACATATATTATTATTTTATTGATAAGCTTTTTAATATAGTGTAACAAGTATATTCTGAATATTACGAAAGTTGCGCTTTTAATATTTTAAAAAATATTCTAGAATATTTAAATAAAGAACTTGATGCATCATTTAAAATCTGACAAGTTTGGAGAGGCGTGCGGGGGTTAAATAAAAGTGAGGCGTTGAAAAGCGTTCAACAAAACGATGATGGATCGATTGATAATTTAAGAAGTTAATCATATTTCGGAAGGCGTACTTACAGTTCGCGGTGAGAGTACGGAGCAATCCCAGAAATAGAGTATGATTAATTGTAAATCAATTGCTAGATGGAGTTTCTGTCATTCCCAGTACCGGAAACATTTGAGTGGTCTGTTCGAATAGACTCAATACCCAACTAAGATTTCCGTCCTCAATCTAATAGTTAATTATTGTGTTAATTATTAATATAGTTTGAAATTCTTCTAATATAGTTAATACTTGTGTTTCTAATCTCTTTGCATAATAGCTAAGTCCTTGAGATAAATTTGTAGAGCCATTCATATTAATAAGATTTTAAACTGTGTATGTATGATTGTTATTGTTTGTGGAATCTCAAATATTTCAATTATAATCTTGAATTAAAAATAATTTTATATTTTCGATATAAATGTGTTTAAAGATGAATATTATATACTTTATATGGTTGTATGTTAAATATTATTTTTTATTTATATCGTTTGATAACTTTGCATATAGTTTTTTTTAATATTATAGAGAAGTTTAAGACACGGAGTTAAATTCTGTTTTTATAAATTGTATCAGATAATTTATTATTCTATGAATATATTATTTTTAAATTTCGATATTTGTATTTTGATACACTGTAAAATTCTTTCAGTGCCTCTCTGCTATTTTATTAGTTTCATTTTGTGCTTACTTTAAATAAATAGCCATGTTTGTATTTCCGATTTTTCTACGTGAAAATATATTGAATCAAATTTTTGATATTTAAAAAAATAAATTACCACAGCGAGTACTAATTCAAATACAATAGTTAAAACTAAACTATATAATATAATAAACGTTGAATATTTTATAGCGAAATAAATTGAATAAAGAATTAAACATTCATTCAATGAATTTACGTACATTTTATCAAATACTTCTTAGTTATTATCAGTATATAATATATATTTCTCTGTGGGTAATTTTATATAACAAACTTTTTTTGATAGTCACATAAAAAATCAATTATAATTGATTTAAACTTAATTAGAAATCAATTTCTTTGAACTTTAAAATGAATCTAATAATAATTAATAGTCAAATAGATTTTTGTTTCAAACACATAAAAATATACAATCCTATATAAAATATAATGGGCTAAGAAAATATAATTTTCTATGGTTTGGCTGTAAAACAACGTTTAGTTGATATTTAGTATATAGGATTATATATATATATAGGATATATAGTATTTAGGATATAGGCGCTCTGCCATATAAAATGGTCATGTAACTCTTTCGAATCTGCCCTTTTATATTTAGTTAATTTATATAGAAAGGAACATTTCAGGAACCTTATTAAAGAAATTTCTTATTAGTATTTTCAATACAAATTAAAATTTTAATATAGTATAAGAGAGCAATTCTTCTTTCCTCCAATGTCTTCCTCTACTGAGGATGGACAAAATAGCCTCTTCATTTCTCCCTCCTTCAATGCCTTCCTCTACTGAAGGTCTGCCACATAGTCTCTCCATATCTCCCTCCTTCAATGCCTTCCACTACTGAGGGTGGGTCACATGGTCTCTCCATATCTCCCTCCTTCAATGCCTTCCACTACTGAGGGTAGCTCACATGGTTTCTCCATTTCTCCCTCCTTCAATGTCTTCCTCTACTGAGGGTGGGCCTTATGGTCTCTCCAAATCTCCTTCCTTCAGTGCCTTCCTTTACTGAAGGTGGGCCACATGGTCTCTCAATATCTCCCTTCTTCAAGGCCTTCCTCTACTGAGGATGGGCCACATGGTCTCTCTATATCTCCCTCCTTCAATGCCTTCCTCTAGATATGGAGAGACCATGTGAACCACCCTCTCTAGAGGAAGATATTGAAGAAGGGAGATATGGAGAGACCATGAGTCCTACCTTCAAAAGAGGAAGACATTGAAGGAGGAAATATGTAGAGACCATGAGAACCACCCTCAGTTGAGGAAGGCATTGAAAGAGAAGGAGGATGCATATGTGTCTTATTAAGATGTCTAAAGTATGCTTGAGAAGAGATATAATCTACTAACGACAATTTAAAAAGTAAAAACCAGCATGTTTCGACATCTTTTGCGAAACTTCGAGTATATGAAAGTATTTATAGATGGAATAATGAAAGGAAGATCAGTAGATATGGGAGAGAATATAATTAATAATATGAACAAATTCGTAGAAAAACCTCTCTATCATTATAATTTATTATCACGCATATATTTTAATAAATTCAAACTATCTTTGATGCTTATGTTTTTTTACAAGGGTAGTAGAAAATTGTTTTATTTGAAAAATATATATACACGTTAAAAAAAATTCAAATTTCCTAAAGCCTACCATATTATCAAAATACAATCCATATAAATGAAGCTCTCAGAGTATTAGAATAAAGTCAGCCACATCAACCTATAAAGAGAAATATTGTTTCAAAATATATATTTGAGCATTTACTGGTATAAAATATCACATTTAATTTAGTTATTAAATAATCTTAAATTTTTCAAACTTGATCATGAGAATATATACTAAAAATATTTACAATGCTTTATATTGTATTAAAAATGTTTGTTTCAATTTAACTAGAAAGCATGAATAAAAATAGAGGGATTCAAATTTTGCTTAGCATGCTTAAATCCAGTATTTATTTTCTAAATTAATTTATTTATTACAAAACAAAGCATGTCTTATGTAGATATTTTATTAAAAGAGTATTGGAATATATTTGACTAATATAAATATTAGCACTAGCAATTAGCTTCTTTATTAACAGCTTAATGCCAAACAATAAAACGATTTCTATCACATTTTAATGTTATATATCAGTATAAGAGCCTTGTGTTAAAGCTCCCTTGTGTTTAGATGTTAAATAAAGATATACATTCATATAAAATTTGCCTGAAGAATAAGGATGACCTCTACCGTCAATATAGAAAACAGAATTAGACGGTCAATAGATAACGTCTAGTTTTGACGTCTATTTGACGCTAGAGGGGACCATTATTTTTTAAATTATGCATTGCTACTCTAATATTTTAGTCATATATTATTTATAAATTCTATTATTTTTCAAAACAAAGTATTTATGTAATTATTTTCAGTATTCTTCTAATATTAGAGAGAGAAATATATTATTCATAAATGTTTTTCACAACTATTTTATCGACTAATTTGTGCATCCTTTAGCCGGCAGGATCCCCTTATACATCCAATTTGCAACGCTACGTTGATAGAAATGAATTTAACTGCGCATGCTCATCAGAACAAAGAAGAGCCGTGAAGAGAGGGAGAAATAAGATTAATATTAGTATTTATATTTGAGGTATATATATATATATTAAAAATAAAGGATGCATCTCCTGACCACGAGCACATGTGCTTTTTAGATGGCAAAGCGCCAACTAGTGGAGCAAAAATAAACTAAACGTTTATTTAGCTTGCTCCGTGATATTTGGCCAACCCAATTTCTTGATAAATCAAGAAAAGCCATCCACGATTTATCAATAAATTGGGTTTGCCAAATATCACGTAGCAAGCTAAATAAAGGTTAGTTTATTTTTGCTCCACTAGATGGCGCTCTGCCATCTAAAAAGCACATGTGCTCGTGGTCAGGAGATGCCTTCTTTATTTTTAATAACAACACCTGACTCACTTATTTTTTATTTTTTCTATTGTTTTTTCATATATATATTATATTACATTAATAATACAATTATATATTGTAAAGATAGAGGCTGCCTGGCCAGAATTCATAGTACTTCAAATTAAAGATACTTCGGACAGTAAATATTTTTTAAATTTAAATTTTAAATAAATTGAAAGAATATTTTTTAACGCTTTGCCAAATGTTTAAATTTTTGTTCGATCCTGACAAGGACAAAAAAATTGTATCGAAACGTCGAGACAATAAAAATATGTCCTGGCCGAAATATGTTTTTTTCGAAGAACAATTATTTATATTGAAGAAACTAATAGGGGAATATATAGGTAATAGATAAAATCCCTAGAGGTGAGAACAAGTTCTGAAGGATATATCGAAAGATGCAGAAATATTCTATCAATCCGGAATATCTATAGCTGCGATAGAGATAAAATCTTCTATTTGAAAAACACACTTTTTCTTTGATCTCGGATGTCGACTTCTCTCTTTATCTCTCGGCTTCGTTTCTTTTATTATCTTAAATAACTGAAAGCAATATACCACTTTGAGAAAAATGGGTAAATTTTGTGCAATTCATACTGTACTTATAAGCAACTTTAATTTTGGGGTGAAATTCTCGAAAAAAATAGAATTCATAGGAATAATTAGAGACTATATAATATATATATATATATATATTAAGAAAAAGGCATCTCCTTATCGTTCAACTGAAAGTTGCTGATGGCTGGCGCCATCTATCAGAATAAATATCAACTATTCTCGTTGATTTTTAATTATTCCAGAATTGGCCAAATACCCATTCTTGATTAATCAAGAAAAGCTAACCACGGACGCGTTTCGGGCTGTTGGCCCTCATCAGCGTGGTGCAAGCTGTACCTCAACGACCAAAAAATTGGTAATTAAGGCATTCTGAAAAATCATGAAACGGGTAGTTAAGGCCAGAATTGCGTGAGGACGCTACACAATGTGAAAAAATAGTACAAATGTAACATTGTACTGGGATAAGGTGCATAAATTAAGAAAAAGGCATCTCCTTATCGTGCAACTTAAAGTTGCTGATGGCTGGCGCCATCTATCGGAATAAATATCAACTATTCTCGTTGATTTTTAATTATTATATAATATTATAAATAAAGATAATTTTCTGCTTGAATTTTGATTATGTTGAGGATTATGCCATGGAGTTATTTGCTGGTTCTTTTTTGTACTAAATGGTATTGGTGATTCAGTTGTGGTTAAAATCTTGAAAGTATAATAACAAAAATGGTTTTGATCAGAGATTGTTTTATTTGAGCTAAAGTAATATATAAGAAAATAATTTGATTAAAGTACTGCCTGGCTTAAGGCGTAAGAATAAAAAATGAAAAGTTTATTTACATAATGTACAAATGTTTTGAGCCGACCATTTGGATAAAACAACAACGAGTTAATAGGGGAAGAGTGACCTCTGGCGGTCGAATTAGCAGAGTATTTGATTCTATGAAATTATTTTTCAAAATAAAATAATATTTTTATATAACATATATATTATAAATTAATTTCTTCTGAATTTTGAATATTATTGAGATATAGAATCAATACTTGCTGATGCTTATTATTTTTTTAAACATGAGTAAGTTTTTGATATTGCAGTCGTGGTAATATTAATAAAAAAGTTTAGATCAGAAATAGCTTTAATTGATCTTATAGAGAGAATATAAAATACATAATTTGAGAAAGTACTACCTGACTTTAGGCGAGTAGAATAAAGAAAAACAAAAACTTATTTACATATCTACAAAAAGATTTGAGCCGGCCAACGGATAACAGCAACAATAGGTTTATATAGGGAAAGCCGCGAAATATGGCGGTCGATTTAAACAGAGTAATTTTTTATAAATTTTTTAATTCTAAGATAAAATAATTTTTATATAACATATATATGAGTTACGATTGGAATTCCATTTAATTTTATTTATTCTGATTTGACTAAAATTATATTACAAAATTATATACATTTACTGCATGTACAATCCTTAAGAGTCGATAAAATTTCTATTTTTTTTTTAAACAAGTTATTATTCTTCCTCTACCTATATATATGTATAAAATTCAATAAAAGCTGAACATTTAGCCTTTAAACGCCAACGTGTAATAGTAAACCATTCCTCAGGAGCTTATAAAACAAAAGTTTTGAATATAAGATTATTATTCTGGTTCAGTAAAATTGTAATTTGATAATATTTGGGGTATAGGAAAATTAAACCTTTTTTTCTAATTGTAAATACCTGTGGTTTTAACGATTCATTGAATGAAATATTTTTTTTATAAAAATAATGCCAGCCGATAAGGCAAGTCTATACTTAATGAATAGGCACTAGATACAATTACATGATTTTTTACGTTGGCAGCGTATGGTTTAAATAACATAATGTTATCATACATCGTGTATTATTTCTATCCATGATAACAATTTCATTCACATAATGAATTTCATTTTTTTATCTATTCGTATTCAATTTAAATATTTGGGGCCCTCAAGAAACATGATATTAATACCTATTAGACCAACTTATTGAGACCAACGATCTAACAGCCTCTATAACAACAACAAAAAGGGTTCTATAGATATATTGAACAACCTCATCTATTCAGTATCGTGCAGTGCTGTTCTTCGCTATATTTTTTGCATCAATTTACAGCTTTGCAGGGTCGTCGACCTTTGTTTCCTCCTTCTTGGTGTCATACCCGTTTCCCGAGCGGGTTTCCATAATCAAAGAAAATAAAGAAAAGTAAATTACCTTTTAAAGTTATTGTGTTTATTTATTCCTTGTCTTCCTCGTACGATGTAACCTGCAGTCTTCGTCGTTTTTTTCTAACATTTTTTACCTAGTTAAATCTTCATTTTATAAATTCTATAACATATATGTAGTATTTAGCGAAACTTTGTTATCTTTATACATATGTATTCCTCAATAGTGTTTCATTTGGATATTATTATCAAACTCTTATATGCAAATAATGGTATTATACTTATTATACTCTGTTTTTTTTTTTTTTTTTTTTTTTTGTAGCGTCGATCCATGAATTAGTTGAAAGAAATACTTAACCAAAAGGTTCTGTAATTTCTTCTTCTGTCTACTCTAGCCATCTTCAATTTGTTTCTCTTTTTTTTTACTCATGTTCCGATTCTAAGACGGGTATCTGCCGAAGCTTCAGCGTTATTTTGAAATATTCCTAATTTCTTACTTAGAATAAAAAGAGTTAAACCTTATAAATAGTCATATTCTATTTTCCTTTCAACTTTCTATATATGCTTATATAATGATATACAATACTACTTTCAGAAAAGAATATATATGAATATATATTTTAAAAAAATTTGAGTAGTCAATTATTTCTCAATTTCAAATAAAGAAATAAAAAATTAGGCAACTAACAAGCGATTTAATATAATTAGTTCAATTTAAAAATAAATCAGTTTAATTTCAGCATAATTGGAAAGACCAGGTTGAATTTCTCGTTTTTTTACGAGAGAATGTTTCAATTAAATGAATATATGTTTGATGAAATATATTATTAATATAAATTAATAAATATCGTGCAATATAATTTATTTGGATTAAATTAAATGCTTGAGAGAAAAAGAGAGCGAGATTTTTGTTATTGTAATTACACCATTAAAAAAATAATATTAATTAATTCTGAATATCCCCTCTTTTGTGATAAATTTTGTCTCTACAAATAACTTATTTTTATGATTTTTATATAAAAAAAAATAAAAATGTTGGTATTTTACCACAAAAATATATTAGAAGATGATAAGATTTTTGATAATTATGATAAGAATTCATGATAATCTTTATAAAATGTCAAATAATTTGAAACGAGTGAATGTGTGCATGTGTTTGTTCTTATAGGACAAAATAAGTCTACAATTTCACCCACATATATATACATGTAATAATTAATAATATGTCAACAAATATAAGGCTTGACAATGGTTGTGATCGAGATAGGTTGATATTAATATTGTCAGCTCACTAACTAATCTATAAGCAATCTACTTTATATTAATAAATAATGCGAAAAGACGTTCCGTTGTTAATGATTCTAATATATTCAGCCAAACTATCTCAAACTATATTTAATATCCATAGTGTTTTCTACCAATTGGTTAGCTCAAATCTCAGATACCATAAACGATTAGCTTTTTTTGACAAATTTGACTCTCTTCAGCACACACCAACAATATATATATCCCTATATATTTACACATTTTTTATTTTCTTTAATGCAAAAATACATATTTGAATATTTACCATATCCTTCTTCAAAAAAATAATTAGCATGTGTATGTGGAATTACTACAAATATCAAAATACAAACTGCGTAAATAAAGTGCGAAGTACTTAATATAGGTTGATTCTTAATACATTTAAGATAGCTGTTTCTATCAAACAATTTAAACAGAATAACAATATATGAACATTCACATTTTATAAAGGAAGCAGTATGTTTATACAGTAAACTCTCCTATAACGCGATTAATGTGTTCCGTGTTGTATGAAATCGCGTTATAGGAATTCTCGTTGTACAAAATAAAAATTGTGCAACGCGAATGTTGTTAGGGTAAATTGTTTTATTTTATAACGCGTTATACGAAAATTCGCCTTGTATAAATAAATTTGTCGCAATTTTTTTATCGCGTTGTAAAAACTCGCGTTATAGGAGAGCCACTGTAAATACAACCCGTTATAAATGTTGAATTAGATAGAATATTATTTACTTCGTTGATTTTTCATAAACGTATAGAAGTTTGTCATTTTCTTAGAAAAAAAAAAAGATCTAGAAAAGCACAATAATCAAACTTTCTTGTGTGATAATACTATATTTTCTTTACTAATGAGTGTAAAGTTATCAACAAGTGATTTGAAAAAAATATATAGGAAAGTTAAATATTCGATTTGAAATATTCAAAAATAAAAGTACAATTATGTTACAATCTCAATTTCAAAGTACTAATCGGAATGAAAACTTGAATATATCGCCTTCCATTTTGTTAAAGATAGTGAAATTAAATGTTCCGTTTGAGAAAATAGATAGAGAGGTAGAAACATAAAGCACCCTTCTATTTCTAATATCTAATCTCAAAATAATGATTAGTATAACACCAAGCATAGACAAAAGGCTAAAACACTAAAGATAGTTTTGAAAATAGAGCAATCCATAAATTCCATAAACATCCAAATCCATTACTAAAGATAATATAGTAAAATATTCATTCTGGAAATGAATAAAATAAAAGGACTATAACATTAGAATACGTCTTAATGATATTAAGGTTCAATATTTCAAAATAATATATAAAGTAGCACTATATTTACATCATATGTGATTTGAATAAAGACAACAAATCTTTTACAAATCACTATATAAAGTACACTATATTTAGACCATATGTGAATTGAAAAAAGACGATAAATTTCAATATTTCGTCAGTAATGTTAGTTATAATAATAGACAAAGATCAATACTTAATTACGAATTAGTATAAAGACGGGACGACCAGTGTAAATAAAGAAGGTAAAACTCCAGTGAGGCAATTATTACCCGTTAATATAAAAAAGAAAAGTACTATTATGTTCTCAATTTCAAAGTACAGATCAGAATAAAAACTTTATCACCCTACAATTTAATAAAGATAGTGTAATTAAATATTACTTTTGATAAAATAGAGAGAGAGGTGAAAACATGAAGCCCCCTTCCATTTTTAATATCTAATCTCAAAAAAGAAAAAGACGACAGAAATGAATATTTCATAAGAAATATTAGTTACACTAAAAAAGATCAATACTTATTTACGAATTAGTATAATTACCGGAATAAACTACCAGTGTGAATAAAGATGGGAACACTCCTGTAAATTAAATATTACCCGTTAATATAAAAAAGTAATTTTATGTTCTCAATTTCCAAGTACTAATCAGAATAAAAATTGAATATATCACCTTCTATTTTAATAAAGATAGTGTAATTAAATATTCTGTTTGATATGTAGCGGCTCCCAAATATTAACTTTTCCTATTTTCATTATAAGTTTTAATTTGTCTAATAATTATTCAATTCAAATATTAAAATTATTCATCTTATAAATATATAATGCTTATAAAATATACTTTATTAAAATTATATGAATTAACATTAATATCATATTAATTGTTGCCATATCAATATAATAAAGTAATTATACATCATTCTAAATATAAATCATAAATAATATGAAATGTAAATATTTATCTATAATATATCAAGCACATATGTCTAACATTATATAATCTAGAATTGATATTTGACCACACACACATATAAACAAAAATAACTTCAACATGTAGTATACACCAATTTAACCCTTCTGATAATTTGTATAAATAAATGTGATTAAAAGTTGATTTTACAATAAATAATTTGTTATCTGACTCCGCCTAGAATTCCATGCCACCCACAAAATGGTGAGCCGGTAAACTTTAACGAACATTTGAAAACAATCAAACAAGAATTTCAATTCGATCAAAAGTGAAAAATAAAAATACTCATAATATCAAATTATAAATATTTAAGAAATACATATTAAATATTTATATTTAAAACAAAAATTATAACATATTTCGCAATATTTAAAAACTACGAAAACGTACATCGTTTGGTATTTAATTCAAGGCAAATTTTCAACTTAAAGACAAATCAGATATCAAATATAATTTTAAGAAATAAATATATATATATATATTAAATAAATTCAAATACACATTAAATTGGCAATTAAAAAATAATATATAACTTACAATTTAAAAATTATAACTTGATAATATATTCAAATATTTTTTCTTATCAAATAAAAAATCAAATATAAAATTTTAATTCTGAATTTTAATAATTATAATAATCAGAATTTTAATATCTCTTAAGGACATATAATTTTTTAAATACAATATATTCTCAAAATGGATTCAATTAAAGCACCCGAATTTTGGCCAAACGATCCAGAATTGTGGTTCATAACATTGGAATCACAATTTTTATTGAACAAGCCAAGTCCAATTACAAATGATGACACCAAATTTTCTTATCTAATTTCACTTTTACCTCCATCAACTGCCATAGAGGTACGTGAATTCATTATATCACCTCCACCAGACAATAAATACGACGCGCTAAAGAAGGCCATAATTAAATGTACCGCTGACAGCGAATTTAAAAAACTACAGCAATTGTTGACTCAAGAAGAACTTGGAGACAGACTGCCTAGCCAATTATTACGCCACTTAAGACAATTGATTGGAGAAAGCAAAGCCGTCAGTGACACAACATTAAAAATGCTCTGGATGCAACGTTTACCTAAAAACATCCAAATAATTCTGACAACGCAAGAGCAAGCATCACTAAACTCTCTAGCAGATTTAGCTGATAGAGTGACGGAGATTACTTCTTCACCATCTTCAAGTACTTCGACTTTAGAAAAGGAACTGGCATCTTTGCGTGCGGAAATTTCAGCATTGAAAATTGACCTTAACAAGAAGGAAGAAAGAATACCTCGTTCAAGATCCAGAAGCTCATCTTCATCTCGAAAATCTTCCCCAAACAGTTATAGAAAGTACAATCCAAATGGCTCTTGGTGCTGGTATCATTTTCGATTCAAGCACCATGCAAGAAAATGCATCTCACCTTGTACTTTCAACAAAAAAGCAAAGAACCAGCAGGAAAACTCCAACAACAATCAGTAAGCCCGGTGGTTACTGATTGTAGCAATAATAAAAGCCACCGTCTATTTATCACTGACTACCGCAACAAAATTAGTTTTCCCCTTGACACAGGTGCAGAGATCAGTGTCCTGCCTCCTCGTCCTGAAGATAGACGGCGTGGTCCAACAAAATTTACTCTCACAGCAGCAAACAATTCACCTATCAAGACTTATGGCGAAAGATTCCTTAATCTTGATCTAGGTCTTCGTAGAGATTTCAAATGGAGATTCATAATAGCAGACACAAACAAAGCCATTCTAGGAGCTGATTTTATGGAACACTTTGGAATAATTCCAGATATCAAAGGAAAGTTTATAATTGATTCTTTAACGAAGCTACGCAAGCGTGCATCAATTACAAATTTCAACTCACTTTCTCCAAAGTGCTCAATAAACAGCTATGAAGACAAATTTTTGAACATTCTCTCTCATTATCCCTCTCTAACTAAGCCTCCATCATATTCCACACCAGTCAAGCATTCAGTCACTCATCATATTACTACAAAAGGGCAACCAACATTCTCCAAACCAAGACGGCTGAATCCAGAAAAATTTAAAATTGCCAAATCAGAATTTGAGCACATGATGGAACTAGGTTTATGCAAGAGAGGAGACGGAGCATGGGCATCACCTTTACATCTAGTCCCTAAGAAAAATTCTATAGACTGGAGACCATGTGGCGACTACAGAAGACTAAATGCTGTGACCCAACCTGATTGTTACCCCATTCCGCACATTCAGGATTTCACCCAAAGCCTTCATGGCAGTACAATTTTCAGCAAAATAGATCTCGTGAAGGCGTACCACCATATTCCAATTAACCAAGAAGACATACCCAAAACGGCAATAACTACGCCATTTGGTCTATTTGAATTCACGCGCATGAACTTTGGTTTAAAAAACGCAAGCCAAACATTTCAAAGATTCATGGATGAAGTAACAAAAGGTCTAGATTTTGTCTTCGTTTACATTGATGACGTTTTGATCGCCAGTAAAAATGAAAATGATCACATTCAACATCTACATATAATCTTCAAAAGACTTTCCGATCATGGACTAACAATCAATATATCTAAAAGCGTTTTCGGAAAACCTTCATTAGAATTTCTTGGACACATCATTGACAACAAAGGAATAAAACCTCTTCCTGAGAAAATAAGAATCGTTAAAGATTTTCCTCAACCTAATTCGACCCGTCAACTCCAAAGATTTATTGGTCTTGTAAATTTTTATCACAGGTTCATAAAAAATTCAAGTCATATTTTAGCTCCGCTTTATTCACTTTTAAAAACTAAATCTCCCAATGCATCATTAAATTGGACTTCAGACACATTAGAAGCTTTTCAAAACATCAAAAATGCTCTTGCAGAAAACACACTTTTAAACTACCCTCAACCCAATTCTACATTAAGTGTACTGGTTGATGCCTCCAACGTTGCTGTTGGTGGTGTCCTCCAACAACTGAATGACACTGCATGGGAACCAATTTCATTTTTTTCAAAAAAGCTATCCCCAGCAGAAACGAAATACTCAGCATTCGACCGGGAACTCCTAGCTGCATTCCTCTCTGTTAAGCATTTCTCATACTTTCTTGATGGAAAAATATTCATGCTTTTTACAGACCACAAGCCTCTAACGTATGCCTTCACATCAAAATCTGAACGTTCACCTCGTCAAGAACGTCATCTCAACTATCTTTCACAATTCTCCATGGACATACGCTATGTTAAGGGAAGTGAAAACATTGTAGCTGATACCCTTTCAAGAATTGAAATCGAAACTTTCAATCACACGAAGGTTAATCTAGATCTTAATGCATTCCCTGAAATTCAAGAAAAGGACAAAGAACTAAAAACTCTCATTGATAATTCAAATTCTTCACAAACAATCAAATTAATAAAACAACAAGTTCCTTTTTGCAATAAATTAATTTACTGCGATATTTCTACTGGAAATCCCAGACCTTTCGTGCCTGAAAATTTCCGACGACAAATTTTTAATTCTCTCCATAATTTGTCTCATCCAGGAATTCGTGCAACAAGAAAACTAATAACTCAAAAATACTTTTGGCCCAAAATGAATCAAACAATAAATCATTGGTCAAAGTCCTGTTTAGATTGTCAGAAAAGCAAAATTCACAGGCATACAATTACAAAACACGGAATTTTTCCTCTCCCATCAACTCGCTTTGAACACGTTCATCTTGATTTAATAGGCCCCTTACCCCATTCTGAAAATTGTACCCACATTTTGACTGCTATAGACAGATATTCAAAATGGCCTGAAGCCTTTCCGATTTCGGACAAAACTCCAATAAGCGTAGCAAAAGCTTTTTTTCGCGGTTGGATTTCTAGATACGGAGTTCCAGCAACAATAACTACTGACCAAGGTCGTGAATTTGAATCACATCTTTTCAAGGATCTCACTTCACTCATTGGCACCAACAGAATACGAACAACGGCATACAACCCTGCAGCAAACGGTCTCGTCGAACGCTTGCATCGTCAAATTAAAGCTGCAATCATGGCAAGCGGAAATACTATTAATTGGATAGATGCTTTGCCTCTAGTACTGCTAGGCATCAGAACATCCTACAAAGAAGACCTGAAATGCACTGCTGCAGAAATGGTTTTCGGGACAACTTTAAATCTTCCAGCTAATTTAATAACCAATTCAGAATTTAAAAACCCCGATCCATCAAATTTTGCCACTCAATTAAAGAATTATATGAGTAGAATTCGACCTCAACCAACAAGACAAACAAAGCAAAATAATATTTTTTCTCATAAAGACTTAGACACCTGCTCACACGTCTTTGTAAGAAAGGATTTTGTAAAAAGAGCATTATCTCCACCATACGAAGGTCCATTTCCAGTGGTATCAAGATCTTCGAAGACATTTACAGTTAAAATCAATGACCAAAACAAAGTCATTTCTGTCAACAGACTAAAGCCTGCATTCATAGAAAACACCCCTCAAAGTTTCCACGATTCTTCAATTCTGCCACCTATGCCCGACGGTGCTGAGGAAACTACACCGAAGACAAGTAGCTACACCACTCGCTATGGACGCCACGTACGTTTTCGACTTTAAGTCTTCACTGGCGGGGGAGTGATGTAGCGGCTCCCAAATATTAACTTTTCCTATTTTCATTATAAGTTTTAATTTGTCTAATAATTATTCAATTCAATTCAAATATTAAAATTATTCATCTTATAAATATATAATGCTTATAAAATATACTTTATTAAAATTATATGAATTAACATTAATATCATATTAATTGTTGCCATATCAATATAATAAAGTAATTATACATCATTCTAAATATAAATCATAAATAATATGAAATGTAAATATTTATCTATAATATATCAAGCACATATGTCTAACATTATATAATCTAGAATTGATATTTGACCACACACACATATAAACAAAAATAACTTCAACATGTAGTATACACCAATTTAACCCTTCTGATAATTTGTATAAATAAATGTGATTAAAAGTTGATTTTACAATAAATAATTTGTTATCTGACTCCGCCTAGAATTCCATGCCACCCACAGATAAAATAGGGAGGAAGGTAAACACTTAAAGTCCCCTTCCATTTTTAATAACTAATCTGAAATTATTGATTAGTAAAACACCAAATTCCCAAATTCCCAAATTCGTTTGATGTAAAATATAATTAGACCATATATGATTTGAATGAGACGACAAATTTGAAAATTCATTCAGAAATGTTTGCGAGAGTATAGACAATGGTCTATAACACTATAACTCGTATATGCTATAGTCAAATATTTATTCTAGAAATGATTATTGGAAGAGTACTATACTATTAAAATACTTCCTAATGATATTAATTCTCAATATTTCAAAATACTAAATAATGTAATACTATATATTTACACCATTTGTGATTTGAATAGACATGACAAATTTGAATATTCCATCAGAAATGTTAGTTACAATAATAGACAAAGATCAATACTTAATTACAAATTAGTATAAAGACTGGAATAGATATTAATGTCTAATCTCTTGAAATACTATATAAAATAGAAGTTCGTTTTATGTATAAAAGAAACATTCGCGCTTTTAAATCCTTTTATTTTATAAAGTAGCACTATATTTAGACCATATGTGATTTGAATAAAGACAACAAATTTGAATATTCCATCAGGAATGTTAGTTACAATAATTAGTATAAAAACGGCACACCAGTTGTGAATGAAGTCTGAGCACTCCGGTAAGGTGAATATTACCTGCTAATAACAAAATAAAGTACTATTATTTTAGAATCTCAATTTCAAAGTACTAATCAGAATGAAAACTTGAATAGATCCTCTTTTCATTTGAATAAGAATAGTGTAATTATTTTTTCAGTATGTTATAATAAAGAAGGAAGTAAAAGCATAGAACAAATTCCAATTATTAATGCTTAATCTCAAAATCCTGATTAGTATAACATTCAACATAGACAATGGTCTATAACACTAAAATTACTATAGTCACTATTTAGTCTAGAAATGAATATAGGAAAAGTACTTTAACATTAGAAGTAGATAATTTTATACCATTAAAATATTTTCTAATAATATTGTCACGGTAGTGATAACGAGATAACAAAAGTTTAGGTAAAAATAATTTATTTATAAAATGCAAACTATTGCTAAGAATTTATTTACAAGTAATAATATACAAGAATGGTAAGGGGTGATGACTATGCAAATATTAATGATGATATACCACAGAATATTTAAAATAATTATTCAGTGACATTGCCCCCTTCCTAGATGAACAGCGTCCCGCTGTAATTATCACTTGAACAGATCAGCTTGGTCCTCAGGGTCATGGTAGGGTTTCATTCTCAGTACATGGACCAGGTCTCTTGTTTGGCGTCTCCTGGTTGGTTGGTCCACAGGTTCAACTTCGAAGGTCACGTCAGAGAGTTTCCGAGTAACCCTGTATGGCCCGAAGTACCTTTTCATTAGTTTTTCTGAGAGTCCCACCTTTCTTATCGGGATGAAAATCCATACCAGGTCACCAACGTTGTAATCCATTGCCTCGTGCTTTGAGTCATATCTGGCCTTGTCCTTTTCTTGGGCTTTCAAGGTTTCTAATCTTGCTAGCTGCCTAGTCTCTTCGACTCGCGAGGCAATCTTCTGACTGTAATCCTCTTGGAGAACTTCATGCGGATTTGGGAAAAGAGTGTCTACAGTTGTTTCGACTTCGCGTCCATGAATCAGTTTAAAAGGGGTAAAACCTGTCGTATCTTGTTTTGCGGTGTTGTAGGCGAACGTGACGTAGGGCAGGATTACGTCCCAGTCCTTCTGTTCAACACTTACATACATAGCGATCATGTTGGCTAAGGTTTTGTTTAACCTCTCCGTCAGTCCATTCGTCTGGGGATGATACGCTGTCGTGAACCGATGTATCGACGAGCATTGATTGGTGAGTTCCGCAATCAACTTGGATTGGAATACTCGTCCTCGGTCCGTGATGATTTCTCTGGGGGCTCCGTGCTTGAGAACAACATCTTCCATTAAGAACTTGGCTGCTTCCTTTGCTTCCCCTGTGGGTAAGGTTTTAGTAACGGCAAATCGAGTAAGATAGTCAGTACAGACTATGATCCATTTATTACCAGTATCAGACTTGGGAAATCTTCCAAGGAGGTCCATTCCAACTCTCTGAAAAGGGGAGGTTGCAGGAGGTATGGCCTTAAGTAGTCCGGGTGGCTTTTGAGTTGATTGTTTCTTTCTTTGGCACTCTTTACAATGAGCGACATACTTCCGTATGTCCCGGAGAAGTCCTGGCCAGAAATATTTGTTTTTAACTCTTTCGTATGTCTTCGAAAATCCAAGATGACCTGCTGTGGGAGCGTCATGTAAACTTTTCAGTAGTTCTAAGCGTAAGTGCTTGGGAATAACTAAAAGGTGTTGGTTTCCCAGGGGGTCGAAATTCTTTTTGTATAAGGTTCCTTTTAACATTTCATAACCTTTCGATTCGGCACCAAATCTTTCTGTTTCCTCTATCAATTTACTAATTTTAGGGTCTTTTCTTTGTTCAGCCTCGAAGCACGTCAGAGCAGTTATTGAGGGTATATCATCATCCTCATCATTGTATGCTTCTTCCGATTCAAGTTGGAGAGGATTTCGAGAAAGACAGTCGGCATCTTGGTGTTTGCGTCCACTTTTATAAACAACCGTTACATTGTATTCTTGGAGTTTTAAAGCCCATCTTGCTAGTCTTCCTGTCGGGTCCTTCAGTTTAGATAACCAGCAAAGAGCGTGGTGGTCAGTGACGATGACAAACTCACGACCAAAAAGGTACGGTCGAAATTTGTTGATGGCCCATATTGCGGCCAAGCATTCTCTTTCCGTTGTTGAGTAATTCTTCTCCGCCTTAGATAAAGTTCTTGAAGCATAACCAACTGGCCGCTCTTTCTCATCGTTGATCTGTACGAGGACAGCTCCAATTCCATAACCGCTGGCGTCAGTATGGAGCTCGGTTGGCAGTTGTTCTTCGAAATAGGCAAGAACAGGTTCAGACATCAATGATTTTTTCAAGGAATCAAAAGCATCCTGTTGGTCAGAGTTCCACGTGAATTTATTATCTTTTTTGAGTACTTCATGTAAAGGAGCAGCTTTCTCAGCAAAATTTTCGATAAATCTACGATAATAGGAACATAGGCCAATGAAGCTTCTCACATCGGTTATAGATTTTGGGGTCGGAAACTTGGCGATAGCTTCAATCTTTTCTGGATCGGGATAAATACCTTTACTATCGACGAGGTGTCCAAACACTCTTATTCGTTTGGTTCCGAAAAGGCACTTTTTTGGGTTGAGGCGTAGCTCGGCTTTGTCGAGACATTGTAGTATGATTTCAAGCCGGTGTAAATGTTCGTTGAACGATTTGGAATACACCACGATGTCGTCTAAATAACAGATGGCCATCGTCCATTTCAGGCCTTTCAATATCTTGTCCATCATGCGCTCGAATGTTGCAGGGGCATTGCACAGGCCAAAGGGCATGACTAGGAATTCGTAGAGTCCGTCAGGGGTAATAAAGGCAGTTTTTTCTCTATCTGCTTCGTCGACTTCTATTTGCCAATATCCTGAACGAAGGTCCATTGATGAATAAAATTTAGCTCCTTTCAGAGAGTCAAGTGTATCATCGATTCGGGGTAGTGGGTAAACGTCTTTTTTAATAACTTTGTTTAGTCGTCTGTAATCCACACAGAAACGCCAGTTACCATCCTTCTTCTTCACTAAAATAACCGGCGATGACCATGGACTTTCTGAATGACGTATAATCCCTGCGTCTAGCATTTTGTCCACTTCCGTTTGGATTGCTTGGCGTTCTGTAGGGGAGACTCGATATGGTCTATGCTTAATAGGCTGATGGTTTCCAGTTTCAATTTTATGTTTGGTTACTGAAGTTTTCTTTACAGGTTCATTATTTTTATCAAATATTTTTTCATATTGTTTTAAAATTGATAAGATTTGAGACTGCTGCTCTTCTGATAAATCATCACTAATTAAATTTTGTAAAAATTTAAAGTCACTTTTATCAGCATGACTGGCATGATTCGCATTTTTCGCCTCCATATTAAATTCAGAACATTCTGAAATAGCCGTCAAGTTATTTTCTTCAACCCTTTGAATTTTTCCTAGGCACATTCCCTTAGGGACTATTTGAGCTGTGGTGCTAGAATTTACGATCCAAAGTTTTCCTTTATTATGGGAAAGCCTGAATAATGAACAGGGAAGTGTTAACCCTTTTCCTATTAATACCTTTTTCGAAGGTTCAAAAAGTACCTGATTTTGCCCATTAAGCTCTTCACTCATAACATTTATTAGTTTGGTAGATTCGGCTGGGATTACGACGCTTCTGCTAGCCACAACCTTTCCCATGGAAGCTGGTGAATTTAGTACATCTTTGGCCTCTTCCAATCTGATTTCGGCGCGTCCACAATCAATCACGGCATTTGATGCCTCTAGGAAATCCCATCCGAGGAAGATACTTGGGTTACTATTAGGGAGGACGATAAACTCAAGCGGCTGTTCCAATCCATTGATGCTCAAGCTGATTGTGCATCGGCCGATCGATGTAACATTCTTGCCATCAGCAACTTTCAGAGTCATTCCGCTATCCTTGAACATGGTCTTTTTTAATTGTCGTCTTAATCCATCAGAGATAACTGAAAAAGAGGAACCTGAATCGACCAGAGCAGAAAATGCAATGTCATCAATGATGATTTCGACATAATTTTGTTGTAATTTAGCGGCTGTCGACGATGGAGGGTTTTTACACCCGCGGCTTCCCCCTCGAAAGAAGACGCGACGCTTAGTTTTTTCTAGATTGTAGCGGCGTGGGGATTGGCTTGTATGGCGGCCTGGGGAAATGGACTGGCGTCTTGGGGATCTTCCTCTGTTTGGATACGGCGATTGTCTGCGGTAGATTTGGCTTCTTATGGTTTGGTGGTTACCCATTTGAGGTTCTTGGGTGCTTGGTGCATGTCCTTCGGGTCTCTGCGTCCATTGACGGCGTTCTCTACAATATCGCTTAACATGGCCTGGGCGGCCGCAATTAAAACATATTGGGATGTTGTCATGCGTCCTCCATTCATCCGTTCTTCGTTGTGGTGGCGTCTGGTTATATATGGGTGTTTGGGTAGGGTACTGACGTCGTGGAACCTGGTTGAATGTACGTGTTTGGTTGGGGTACGACTGTCGTGGCGGAGGCCTTTGAATAGGCTTCGAAATTGCAGCTACGTTTTTTTCAATCTCTTCTCGGATAATTTCCTTCAGAGAAGAAGGTTCAGGGGTAGTTGACTCCGGATTTAGTGCGCGATGAACTTCTTCACGCACGATGCGTCGGATTAAGTCTTCCATTGATTCAGAGTCTGCTAAATCGATGGCGGCAACATTCGGTAGTCTGTCGAATACTACACGTTTTTTTACACGTTTTTTATTTGAAGCCTCGATTTTTCGGCACCATTTGATGAACTCATCGATACTTGCAATGTCTAAAATGATGATTGACTGATATATCTCCTCCGATATTCCTTTCGTCAAGTGTGCAACTATTTCATTTTCCATCATAGCCGGATTCACTTCTCTGCACAGATGGAGAACATCTTGAATGTAAGAATCACTGGTCTCCTCCTTCCCCTGAGCTCGAGTTTTGAGGTTCTCTGCGAGTTGATCTTTTTGGGTGACATGATGTCCGAAATTCTGAGAAAACATTTTCACAAAAATATCCCATGAATTAATTTTCTCTTCGACATTTTCGTACCATCTGTGCGCTGTTCCTTGGAGGAAAAAATAAACATTTGCGAGGCACATTGAATCATCTCAGCAGTTGTAGCGAGCGACGCGATGGAATTCTTTCAACCATTTTTCTGGATTCTGGTTGCGTTCTCCAGTAAAAATAGAAGGGTTTCTAAAAGGTTGAAAATGGTACTCACCCATTTTTGTCTGTGTCTCTTGCTTGATCATAGCGATGTTTTCTTGAGGTTCTAGTCCTTGTAGTCTTCGGCTTCTTCTAACGGCTTGGGCGGCGAGGGAATATTCCAGCTTCTCCACCAGTTGTCACGGTAGTGATAACGAGATAACAAAAGTTTAAGTAAAAATAATTTATTTATAAAATGCAAACTATTGCTAAGAATTTATTTACAAGTAATAATATACAAGAATGGTAAGGGGTGATGACTATGCAAATATTAATGATGATATACCACAGAATATTTAAAATAATTATTCAGTGACAATATAAAGGTTAAATCTTTCAGATTACTATATATAATGTAATACTATATATTTAAACAATTTGTGATTTGAATACGACTCGTAGAAACGACAAATTTGAATATTTCATCAGAATGTTAGTTACAATAATAGACAAAGATCAATACTTAATTACAAATTAGTATATGGACCGGAATAAACCACCAGTGTGAATAAAGATGGGAACACTCCTGAAAGGTAAATATTACCCGTTAATTATGGAATTGCCTCACGCTAGCCACCTGTAATTACCATTTAGGTAAACATCCTCTCTTCTCTGTCTCTATATACCTATACCACTTATCCTGCATTACCTATACATTGCCTCCGCTTTGGTAATTAAGCTCTTTATACATTCAGTATAACGCTCTGGTATAATATTTACAATACAACTTGATATTTTACACTTTGTGATACATTCTATTTCCAGGATAGTATCAACTCGCGATAAATGTAATGTAGTATAGTACATAAAATTGGCAATACTATGTTATGAAATTATATATATGTTATCTCTATACGATTAAGAATATATTCGAAAGAATTTAATAAAGTGTAATATATTATTAATATATGGTCATATATCTTTGAAATATGTTTCTTTTGGATTCAAATGTTTACAAATTTCAGTAGTATAATTACGAGAAATAACTAAGAATCTCAAATTGGAAATAATATGTTATGAAATTCAATGTATTTTGTTATCTCTATATGAATAAGCATATATTCAAAAGCTTTATATATAGCAAAATATATAATTGATATATGGCCACATATTTTGGAAAAATGTTTCATTTGATATCAAATATTTTCAATAATTCTGAAATATAATTACGAGAAGTGAAAAAGTACTTCAAATTTGAAATACTCTGTTATGAAATTCAATATATTTTGTTATCTTTATATGAATAGGCATATATTTAGTATTTTAATATAGAAAAATATATATTTAATAAATGGCCACATATCAATATCTTCGAAAATTGTTTTATTTGAATTCAAATTTTTGCAATTATTATGTTCAAAATGCAATTATTCTAAAAAGAGCACTGAGCACTTTTTCCTTTTTTGAATAATAAAAAATGCCTCATGGTCAAAAAAGCCAAATGTTCATTTCACCGAATTGTAAATTTGATAAAAATTAATTAGAAAATATATTTTTAAAAATATATTTGTGATAATAAATATATTGAAATAAAAAGTTAATGCATTAGTGTTTCGTCTTTTTGAGAAAAGGCCAACTTTGTAAGCCTAAAGGTTTTTAAGTGAATCAAATTTCGTACAAAAGGGAAATCATCAGGCTTTCAGGGCTAATTTTCTTTTTCGGGCTTGAAAGCTAGAGATTTTAATCTAAATTTTCAAAAATATACTTATCCTTCGAAGTTTGATGAATTCATTTTAATTTTATATAAGGAATTATTATGTTGAAGATTTAACTGCCCTGATCGCAATTATACAAATTTGAGAAGCCTGGCACATCAATTGTGAAACCTCCCAGAGATTTCACGAATTTAATCTTCCATTCCTTTCTAATGTTGTATTGGTCTGATTTATCAAATACTACCTTTTTAATACCTCTTTTTAAAATATATTTTAGAGATTATAAACTAAGAGAGAGGCTAAACCAGGCTCAGTGATCCTAAATAAAGGCTTTTGTTCCTTTTTCTAAAAAGCAATTTACATAAAGGAATTTGTATAAAGGATCAATTTAGAAGTAGTGTATACATTAGAAAAAGAGCCGGATTCAGATATACAGTAGTAAGGCCGAGTCATAACAGTTGATGAGTCAGGCAGTTATAATATTTTATCCATTACAGTAAGCTGATTTGAAATTTGTTTTTCTGAAATATTTTACATTCGAGTTGATAGTTTAAAATTCCAAATAACATTTTATTTCAAAAAAACGTATAAATATAATGCGTTCTAAAGGAAAATATAGATAGAATCTATATTTATGGAGATCTACCTTTATACTATCAGAATATGAAGCTATATTCTGATCGAAATAGATGTTCTTCCAATTATGTGAAAGTCTAGAAAATGGGAGAGTGCAGTTTATAGGGTCAGTAAAGCGGTAGAGAAGATGGGGCCACAAATTTCAAACGGCCCATCGACCTATCGGATCGATAAAGACAAGTCTCTAGGAAATTATTTTTCCAAAAAAAAAAAAAAAGAATTTGAAGCCCTTGTTTAATGGATAAAATGATAAATGAAAGAGATGAACTATTTTGTTTATCAAAGTCCTTGATTAATTTTCTCTAATCGAGACATAACTTGTTCAGTAGGAACATTAAGTTGTGTGAAATAAATGATTAGGTTATTCTCTTACAAATATATCATACATCATTTTTCTTTTTCTTAGTGTTGATTTAATATTTCTCGAGGAAATTTTCAAATATTAAAATAATATATAGCGCGAGTTTTAAATAAACGATTTAAATTTTAAAATAATATCTACGTTCAAAAAAGAAATTGTAGATTCATATTAACTTCTCAAAAATTTAGTATTAATAGTACAAATTATTATTATACACTTGGATGTTTTATATAAAGGTTTCTTTAAATTAGTTAAAATATTAATTACCTTAAATACAAATTTTCGGAAATTATTCTAGATAATATCTTCAAAATAAAGGTCATTATACATCGAAACACAATAATATTATTCGACGCTCGAATAAACCTTTTAAACATATTTAAGTAAAACAATTATATTGAGAGGGTTTAGGTAACATCCATCAATAATAAATTCTCATAAATTACGTAGATCCTTTTAATTATTTTTTTTTTTATTTATCTACAAATATCTATTGACTAAACTGAGTATAGGCATATGCATTATATTGGGTCTGAATGATTTAATTGGAGAACCACTTGATGGATTCAAACTAGACAGTCCAAGTTCTATATATTTTGAATTATATATATATTTTAACACAAAGCAATAGCGCGCCATCTATACATATAAAATGAAAGGATTTAAAAGCACGAATGTATCTTTTATACATAATAAAAACTTCTACTGCACTTACTGCGATTAAAAAATATATTGGGAGGGCTAGGCTCATCTGTGGTGAAACCTCCCAGCGGTTTCGCCAATTTAATCCACCAGACCGCTTCTCAGAGCTCTAATACTGTATTGGACGATTCTGCTTATATACGCAGCACTGAAGGATAGGATCTCAGAAATGGTTTTCAAGAAAACTATGGACATAATAGTAATTCTTCTATTCTATAAGCTTATGTCCATAGTTTTTTTGAAAACCATTTTTGAGATCCTATCCTTCAGTGCTGCGTATATAAGCAGAATCTTCCAATACAGTATTAGATCTCTGAGAAGCGGTCTGGTGGATTAAATTGGCGAAACCGCTGGGAGGGTTCACCACTGATGAGCCAAGCCCTCCCAATATATTTTCCATCGCAGTAAGGGCAGTAGAAGTTTGTATTATGTATAAAAGAAAAATTCGTGCTTTTAAATCCTTTCATTTTATATATCTATTTTATAAAAACATCGTTGAAATTTCAGTGATAGATGGCAGTATATTGATACTATTTAATATACTCTCTTTGATATTTTCTTTACGAATAACTTATCAAAGGTTTCGAAACAGATTCAAAGATTTAGATATATGTAAATTAAAACAGCTTCATAAGGTGGCGTGACGAATTTGCAAATTTATTTTCGTTTTGAAGTTAGTTATGATAGGTGAAGTTAGGTTCAGATAAGTGAAAAAGAATCAATTCGTTATATTTTTGCTTCTAATTTTTTTTTGTCAAGCTATGTTTATCTCTAAATATAAACCGACGCAAATAGTTCTTATGTATAGTTCATTGCTGCTTGGTATTTTATGTTTTATATTATTACACGTCTGTAGCATTGTCCTATCCTTTCGATTTAAAACGTAAACAATATTAAAATCAATAACAACATTCAATCAGAAATTTCGCTTAATATATTAATATAAAAATAAATAAGGCATCTCCTGACCACGAGCACATGTGCTTTTTAGATGGCAGAGCACATGTGCTCGTGGTCAGGAGATGCCTTCTTTATTTTTAATATCAACACCTGACCCACTTATCTTTTTTTTTCTATTGTTTTTTCATATTAATATAAATTCCTATGAATTAAATGAATATTCAAATGTGACATGAAATAACCTCAATTCGTGAATTCCGTTACTGAGTTACATTCACTAAACTATTCATAAAAAATTACTTCAAATTTATCAAAGGAAAAATAACGCACAATAAAAATGTTGTCAACCAGTTAAATATCTCAGATTCATCAACCTTAATTTCCGACTTATTTTTTGTGCTTTACATGTTATCTAAAATAATAGCAAAAGCAAAATTTAATTATAAATAATTTAAAATTTATTTAATTATTGTGTCTACTACTATATCATGCTAAAATTTCTAAAAAATAATTTATATATCCACAATATTGATATTATTTGTTCATATTGGTTTGGTGTGGCTTATAAGAGATAAACCCTTTAATAGGTTTCGTAAATTTTGTCATTTATAAGAGAACAGAAAAAAAAATAATATAGCGCGAGTAATTAATATGATTTCAAAATTATTTAACAATAGATAATTCAATAACAAAAATTGATGATTATTCCGTTTAGAATGTTTTGAAACAAGTTTTTGCAATCACCCTAATACAGAATTATTTGGCGGTTATGAAAAATGTAACACAATATCATTTTTCAAAAAAAAAAAAAACGATAAAATTAACTTATAAGCCATCGTTTCGAATTTTGGGTTTAATCGGTACTGAGGTGGTTCGATTTCATAAGATTCGACAGGTTAACTTTATTAGAATTTGCCCCAATATGATGGTTATTTTATATTAAATTATTTAACAATAGATAATTCAATAACAAAAATTGATGATTATTCCGTTTAGAATGTTTTGAAACAAGTTTTTGCAATCACCCTAATACAGAATTATTTGGCGGTTATGAAAAATGTAACACAATATCATTTTTCAAAAAAAAAAAAACGATAAAATTAACTTATGAGCCATCGTTTCGAATTTTGGGTTTAATCGGTACTGAGGTGGTTCGATTTCATAAGATTCGACAGGTTAACTTTATTAGAATTTGCCCCAATATGATGGTTATTTTATATTAAATTATTTAACAATAGATAATTCAATAACAAAAATTGATGATTATTCCGTTTAGAATGTTTTGAAACAAGTTTTTGCAATCACCCTAATACAGAATTATTTGGCGGTTATGAAAAATGTAACACAATATCATTTTTCAAAAAAAAAAAAAAACGATAAAATTAACTTATAAGCCATCGTTTCGAATTTTGGGTTTAATCGGTACTGAGGTGGTTCGATTTCATAAGATTCGACAGGTTAACTTTATTAGAATTTGCCCCAATATGATGGTTAATGATGTTTGGTTGCTCATTCTTCATCACTACCTTTACGCTTTATTTTTATATTTAATGAGTATAATATTTCTTAAATATTCACATACTACTCTGATCAAAAAGTTTCGACACTTTGCTCATAAGTTTGAAAAAATTTGATTATTCTACCAAATTCAAATTGTCTCCTTCAAAGTAGTCCCCGTTGGCCGCAATGCACTTCAGCCACCTTTTTTTCCAGTCGGCAAAACTCCTCTGGTAGTCTGTTTTCGGGATCGCTTTTATGGCATTCTTCGATTCCACTTTGATCTCTTCTATGCTCTGAAATTTCCTACTCTTTAACTTTTTTTTTTTTTAGCTTTCCAACTACTTTAATATAGATATGAAAATATTCTTCACGTAAAATTCAACGATAATATGTTTCAGACTTGTCCAAAAACTATGTATATTAAATAAATAAAAATAATAAAATACTTTCAAAACTATTGGGTTACTGTTTCGAACAGTCGTTCCTCAACATCTGCCACAATTCACGAACTCTTCAAGGAGGAGGTCTCTATCAAAAAGCAAATGAACGATTTTCAAATGCCATCTATACAACATTACAGACGTGTAATAATATAAAACATAAAAAACAAACAACAATGAACTATACATAAGAATTATTTGCCTCCGTTTATATTCAGAGATAAACATATCTTGACGAATAAAATTTAGAAGCAAAAATATAACGTATTGATTGTTTTTCACTTATCTGAACCTATTTTCACCTATCAGAACTAATACATCTGAAAAAAATATCTTACGGTACATTCTAATAACTGGTATGCGCTATTATTAAATAGAATAGAATATACCGATAAACAGATAATATAGTTTGAAAGTATTTTATTACTTTTATTTTTTTATATCCAAAATTCTCGGAAATGTCTGAAGAATAATAACGTTTAATTTCATCGTTGTGAATATATTCATATATCAAAGTAGAATATATGTAAATATTTAAGCAAATATATGAAAAGATATGAATATAAGACACAAAATAAAGATTATCTCGATAATGTATTCAATTTGAAGATAGAATTTCAAAGGAGAAAGTATAATGCGTGAGTTTATATCGATGGGTATTGCCTGGAAAACTCAAACAGAATTGCAAATTAAGTTTTTCCACCTTCACACTCCATAGATTTATTAGTTTCCACTTCAAACTACTAATTAGACACTTTCCTTTTTCCACCACAACTCGGGGAGTTTCCAAAATTTAACACCTAATTTCTAATCATCTGCCGTGCAAGGGAACATAGCGTGAGACCTTTCTCTAAATCTAGGGAGAAATGACGGAGTATAATTAGATTTGGGATTTAGAATTAGAGAGAGAGAGAGATTTACATCCTATGTTCCATTTATTATATACTATTTAGAACTTTGGTTCATATTATCTGTATATAATATTTTAATATGATAATTTTAATATTATTATATTGCCAACACAAAACACGTTATAATACATCTCTATAATTAAGCGGTAAGGATTTAGATCTTTGAATTTAGATTTTTGAAACAAATAACTTTGATAAAATTGTGGAATTTAGTACACTAATAGTTTAGTTTATTGATAATCAATCCATCTCTATGGATAGAGAAATAAATATATGTTTATATAATAAATATTTCGAATAGACATAAAAAAATAAGTTGTTATCAAAGAAAGATAGGTGAATATGGACTTTGATCAATCTCTAACAGCTATACAGATTCCAATGCGCCACGCTTAGGCTTCAAGACATGTTTATTAGTTCTTCGAAAATGAGAATAGATCCTATGAATATCCTTACTCTTGAGGAAATAATTAGCTAGTCCTATTCTATGTGGACGAGCATTTTGCTGTATATAAAATAAAGTTAATACCTGTGTTGACCTTGGTATATTTAACAGAAGGATCTGAACCTTTTTCTGTATCTTTTAATACTCAAATTTGATCTATAATGCACATAGAAAGGTCTAAGGTTTTTCCGAAATTACACCAGCCCAGACTATGATATTCCTATCCTCAAAGCGTTCTCATCTTCAAATTTTACAGGGATAAAAGAAAGTACCACACAACAAAATCAATATAGAGGCTTTTTGCGAATAAGTGTCGGAAGATAATCCTGATAGTGTCCCTAGAAAGGATATGGGCCCAATGGTACTGACTCCAAAACCGATGTTCATGTTATAATAAGTCAAAGATACTAGAGGCGACCACCACTCATTGTTTGGCTGAAAAGTATTTATTATCTAGCGAGGAGTATTTACATATTGGAATACTGCCATGGATTTGCATAGCGTTGAAAGATAAAACAATATTTACATATGAATGAAAATATTTAATCATATCAAACGGACAAAATGCATATTATATGATAATTTACCATATATCACAACAGTTCATTGTACCATTTCTGTCAGAAGAGGTTGAAGGGATATTGTTCTTTTTGCAAAAGGATCACCCTCCATATTCCTTCTATGCTCGGTCTTTCTTGAAACTATCATTCCAAAGGCACATAAGCCCTAATTGGATAGCTGAGTAGCTTTCGTCAACCTTGGCGTTTAGGAGTCGTATTCATATTGTAGTCTTATTGGATTGTGTTGAGTCTTTTCTGATTTTCTCTAGGTATTCTATTAATAGATTCGGTTTGAATTAAGCGTTTCCAAACATGAAAAACTAAATAGTTTACAACAATTAGTCATTAGAAGACTTCAGGTTTTGAGTCTAAGATTGGCCATATTTTGTTCTATCAATTACACTCAATCATAAAGCATTGTATGTGAAGTCATTTTATTAAATTTCCTTTTTTACATGAACAAGAATACAAACAAATAACAGCTATGGTGTAATGAGAGAGAAAGCGATTATATATAATGGTGTAAATTGATGAATAAATTTAATATAACAGATGATCAATCAGGTGAATTTGCTTTTCACTTAGTTTTAGACACAGTAAATATGTAAATATAGGCACATACCACCCTCCTATATGTTATAGTATTATATGATGTTATAATAATTTCATCCTATAAAATTATTTTTATTTTATTCAATAAAGTAAATTTCATTTTTCAACTGAAGTACTTCAATAAATATGAAAAAATATAATTTGAATATCTCTATTATATTTGTTTGATAATTCAATGATTTATCGAATCAATATTTATATAAGTTATATTTCATTGTGATCAAATATATTTATTGAAAAATGTGATGGAAATTTAATCCAATATATTCATAATATATATATACATATACTCAATATTTTCTCATCGTTATGCATTTTAAAAGGTATAATATTGAACATCGTTAATCTTAATCAGTGCTTTTTACAGATTCGAAATACATTATGTTGAGAATATATAAATTATATACGAATTATTTATAGTTTAAATATAAAATTTTCCATTTATAAGATGAAAGATAATTACAATGCTTCTCTATCTAATGGAATTTATATTAACCGTATATTTTATGCATATTATTCACTGAATAATGAAAAGCGGCTTAAGACTTCAATTTTTCCATAATTTAAATATCAACCTAGTAATATTTTTAATGATATCATGGAAACACATTCTGTAGACAATTTACCAGTCTTTCACCGTGAATATCAAATTTGGTTAAACGCTCTACTCAAATATTCTCTATGTAATTAATTTTTTCTTTAAATAATATTATATAAAAAATTGAATTACGTATATGTGTGTTGTGGTAAATTTAATATAGTTAGTGAAATACTCCTCTTTATTAGATATATTCGGTTATATAAAAGTTTAATGAAATTTAATAGATAATTATGGAATTAATTTTTTTTATCAAGATATTAAATATATATTTTTAATTAATAAATTAAAGGTTTAGCAAATATTCAATAATTCTCTATTTAGACAACATTTCTGAGAGAAAAGCTTTATATCAAAATACTTTATTAAAATTTTAGCAACATTTAAAAAAAACTAACAATGATAAAAATAACTTCAATTACGAAAATATGATATTCCTTGATTTGTTACGACGATTCCCAAATTAAAGATTCGGTTTGGTACCAATATATCAGGGGTAGTTCAAGGAGAGGTGCGCGCAAGAGGTAGCAGACTTGTTCAGATGGCACGGTTAGAGATGAACCCGTACTATTTGGTGTCCCCATTGAATTCAACGGTTGTTAGCCGTTTACATTCTTTGTTTCTTGATATTTACAAAGGTGAATGAAAAGGAGTCGAACTATCTGTTGGGCAAAAAAGGAGAAGACCGGCAAATTTATTTCTGAAGAAAAGAGAACTTTAATTAGTTATTTTGAAAATAGAGCAATCCATAAACAAATCTTTAATTAAAAAGGCATATATTGGATCAAAATATATTTTATTTTACCAATATTTCAGTTGGCTGAACGCCAACCTTTATCAAGATGTTATAACATTTTAGAGTGTGTCAACAACAAACTCAGCGCCACATAACGTCAACAGCATTAAGTTTTTAAAAAAATATGTTGTTATATTCAATGGGGAGAAAATGTATCAAAAAAGAGTATATGTATCAATTTTTCTCCCCATTGAATATAACAAAATATTTTTTAAAATTTTAATGCTGTTGACGTTATGTGGCGCTGAGTATGTTGTTGACACACTTTAAAAGGTTATAACACCTTGATAAAGGTTGGCGTTTAGCCAACTGAAATATTGGTCGAATAAATGATATTTTGATTCAATATATGCCTTTCTAATTAATTAGTTATGTTCAAATTTTGATAAACTCAAAGTAGCTTACTTTAAAATAACAAAAATTAACAAATTTACTGACCTAACTTCACTCTCTAGTTAGCTTTGTCTAACTCACTCACTGCCTCCATTTTTTATTTTTGAACAAGCCACAATCAATTTTATATATACACAGCGGTCAATTGGTCAAAAATAAAAGAATACTAAAATGTTGAAATTGATTATTCTAACACTATATTCAGCGATCCCGAATTTCCTATTATTTTATTTAACCATCCTGATCCTACGAAATGAGATCAAAGACTAGACGCCACCATCTTCGCAATATAAAATTATTTGTAACAAACCCAAAAAAAAATTAAGAAAATTCAAGGAAAACCTCTATATAAATGACCTATTTAAAAGAACTATAGAAAATTGATACCTTTTGAATTGAGAATTTTATATGAAAAAATTGTCATATCTACAACCATCTCTCTCTATATGGAAATACATTAACTAGGTTTTTTAGAATTTTTGTTATGTTAAAAATAACTTTCTATTTCCCCGCATATTTTCTTATATGAATATTCGACAATTAAATGCTCTCTTTATTGCAAGGATGAAATATTTTGAGGGGCCTGTTTCATTAGAGGTTCGATACCTTCCAGAAGTCGAGCTGGTTTAATTCACTTCATCCATCTTCAATTGTATTTGATATTTGGCTAGTAAACAACCAGAAGTAATCATCATTATAGAACAAATTACTCTTAATATTTATTTTATAATTGCAGTAATGGTAAAAAGGTAGTTTATATTATTAAAAGAAACATATATGCGTAATTATTTTATAATTTTGAATGAAGATAGCCCTTTTTAACCTGTAATGATTTCCGTTATAATTTATACTTCATTGTAATATAATTTATAATATGTTATATACCATTTAGTGTCATTACAACCTTTATTACCTATCTAGGGAATAATTACATTTTTATTTCTTCATAACTTGTCAGAAAATTATTAAATTGAATATCTTTACACACCTAAAAAGTAATATATAATGTGAATCAATTTTTAATTTCCATACCAGGTTGTGTGTAACAAGGGAAAATTTTAATATAAAAATATTAAGTTAATTAATCATATTTGTAAAGTTAATTAATTTTTACATTTTTTTTATGACCCGGATAACTTTGACCATTAACTTGTTCAATTTGCCGTTGAATATTTCACCCTGTTTAGAATATAGAAATTTAGTTTAAGCAGTATTGGTACTACGATATTTATTTATTATCAAATCAGACGCGACATCCCCACAAAGGATGCTTGCGTCAAGCAACAACACCAAAATCAGAGAACTATTTCACAGAAACAATTGAAACCAACAAAATAACCAATTAAACAAATACAAATATATACATAGTTAGCAATCAAGGTCTTTCAACCGAAAGAGAAAAGCATAGATATATATACAAAATTTCCTAAATTTTAAATATTGAGTCCTTATTATTTATAAACATAAAAATATCCTTGTATTCAATCTTTTCCTGCTTTCTGTAGTTCTGGAAGATTGGACACTCAATAAGCAGGTGACTGGAATCCTGTCTTCTCTCTCCACACTCTGGATCGTCTATAGCTCCTATTCGAAACAGAAAATCTCCGAAGTTTCCATGGTTAGTGACGAATTGCACATTGTAAAAGATATGGTGCTCGTATATTTATTCCTTAATTTTCATTCATAAACTCATTCAATAAAATTCATATATTCGATTCGATTTTAATTTTAAAAAAATAATCAATAAATTGTATATATTTTAAGAACTTGAAAATTTATACCTTCAAAAATATCAGAAATTTAATCATTAAATATTTTAAACCGATATTTAAATTTTGATATTTTATATCTCCGTTTTATATTTCTTATGTGTATTTTCACTTAAAAAGCAAATATATTTTTATTTCTTATTCTTTTCACATAAAATTTTACATATGATATGCTCTCTATTAATATTTTTCAAGTTAAAAATTTGGATTTTTCTAATTAATGTACCAAAAAGAAACGTATTATTTTCAGAATGCTCGAACACAATGCATGTCTTTTGCAATTTATTTTACTAAAATATTTAAAGTTTTTTATACATTATGAATAAACTATTTTTATATTTCTCTATGTGATTATTTGATATAATTTCATTTTTAATAACTATCTATAAAATGCCACTAATATGTATATATAAATAAACAACTTTATTTGGAATTTAATTAATTATTCAAATAATAATCCTTTCTGCATCTTCGAAAATTAAGTTTAATTAGCAATCGTTTCTCTACTAATTATGTTTACTACTAATTATATTTTCACTAGACTAATTATAATACTAATCTAATTAGATAATTGTTCTGTAAAATAATGAGTTTCGAAAATGTTAAAATAAATCTCAAATTCAAGCAGAAGAATGAAATAAACGTTGTTCTAATCTAATGGAACATAAAATAGATTAGTGTGAAAATAACGGATATTTTGCGTTCACAAAATATATTTTCTTAAATAAATTATTTTAAAAAATAGTCTTTGGTTCAGAATGATATATTTTCAAAGTTATTTATGTTTGTATAATTACATCCCATATCTTTCCTTTATTGGTGTTAGACACAAAATATACCATATTGTATATCCCCCAATGCGTATTTTCTTTCTGTTATAATTATTCATCCTCTAGTTAAACTTATTCCCAAAAGATATATAGTTATAAGCAAAAGAACAAACAAAAGAATAACCTATATCAACATTAAACCAAAATATTCCTCAGTTTTCTTTCGGTTAGCGCCTAATTTATCATGGTTTTATACACTTACTCTATGTAAGCAATTGATTGGTTAAAATTTTAGAATATATGAATAACAATAATGCAAAAAAACATTCATCTATTATATATGCATATATTATATGCATATTATACTATAATAAATGCATATACATAAATATTAGACATAACATGTCTAATATTTATTTTGAAATAACATATCTCTCCATATGAAAATATATTAAAACTCTATATGATATGATAGGTTCCCTTAGTATTGTATTCTTTAGCTGAGCAGTGACACAGGTTTCACAGGTGGAGATGAGAATCTTTTCATTTTATTAACGTAGACTCAAGCTACTAGCATGTCTACCATTCTTCAGGAGTACAAAAAATAAACGAATAAAACGCTGCCTGATACTAAACTATTACAAATATATAAGAGCATATACATATATCAATCTTTATATATATATAATGTTTTTATTTCAGGCTATGTTAGGTGTTAGACATGGATACCCCTTTATATGGGCGTCCATGCCCGAACCTTCCAATTTTGATATTGAAAGTTTTTAATAAGAAACTTATACCTGGATTGTTTTATTTTAAAAAGGCAAATATTTTTGTAGGTTTAGGTAAGGCTGTAAAAAAAGGCCCCTTAAATTCTTTAACGCCTCACATTTGAGCAGTAAGCCAAAATAAATAATCCTAATAAGATTTAGTTAGATGGATCTTCATTTGAGAATAGATTTAATTGCATGCGTACGACCTTTTTGAAAAGGATTATTACAACAATTTTGATTCCAAACACAAAAATAGAAGATTATATGAGGAGTTTTGCTATGATGGATCTCTTGGCACGCGTATAACCTTATTGCAAAGATATATTGCAACAGTTATTATTCAAAACATTGAAAGAATAAAAAGATATGTGGGATTTGCAATAATATATTTATTGGCATGTGTACAACCTTATTGCTAAGATATATTGCAACAATTATGATTCCAAACACACACAAAAAGTTGATATGAAATTTTTCAAAAATAGAATCCATATAGCACGCGTACAACCTTATTGCAAAGGTATATTGCAACAATTATGTTTCAAACACAAAAGAATAAAATATGTTATTAGGAATGTGTGATAACAGATTCCATATGGCACGTGTACAACCTTATTGCAAAGATAAATTTCAACAATTTTGATTCCAAGCACACGTAAAATATTATTATGAAAATTTGCAATAATATATTCCATATGGCACGCGTACAACCTTATTGCAAAAGTATATTTCAGAAATTATGATTCCAAACACAAAAAGGAGAAGATAATATGTGGAATTTGCAATAATTGATTGATTGTGACACGTGTAAAACCTACCGAGAATATTGCAACAATTATGATTCCAAACACAAAAAAAAAATAGATGATATGAATTTTTACTATGATAGATTCCATATGGCACGTGTACAATCTACCGTGTATATTGGAACAATTATGATCCCAAACACAAAAAAAAAATTGATATGATTTTACAATGATATATTCTATATGACACGTGTACAACCTACCGTTTATATTGCAACAATTATGATTCCAAACACAAAAAAATAGTTGATATGATTTTACAATGATAGATTCCATATGGGACGTGTACAACCTGCCGTTTATATTGCAACAATTATGATTCCAAACACAAAAAAATAGTTGATATGATTTTACAATGATAGATTCCATATGACACGTGTAAAACCTACCGTATATATTTCAACAATTATGATTCCAAACACAAAAAAAAAGTTGATATGATTTTACAATGATAGATTCCATATGACACGTGTAAAACCTACCGTGCATATTGCAAAAATTATGAAATTCAACGCACACAAAAGGGAATATGATATGAGCAACTCACAAAAAAAAGCATTACAGTTGAGAGAAAATAAGGATAACCCGGGCCCCTGGAGCGCAAGAATTTTACAGTTGATGAAGTGAGATGTTATATATGAGTGTCCCTACCTGCTATGACGTGGACATGGCGACTCCCCAGCACACCCAGGGGACTGGTGGCTACACACTGGTAGGTGGTCTGGTGGACAGCGGGGTCGAAGTCCGGGGCGTGGAACGGTGGGAATGTGAGGGAGCCGTCGGCAGGTAGCTGACGTAGTCCGGGCAGCTCGGTCACTGGAGTCATGTTCACACCTACCCAGCGGGTCACCGGGGCGGGCTCCCCGCGGGCTCGACAGGGTACCTTCCCCCCCTGGGTATTGAGGAACATCAGCTCTGTTGGTGGTTCCTCCACGAACTCCAGACTAGGGGTTGGAGGGTCTGCTAGAACATCATCATCAGCTTTAACTCAAGTTTGCATACCAAAATTCGTTTTTTTTTTCAATGATAAAGTAGAAAAATAGAGAAATTATTTATTTGAGAAAATTGTTTAAAGTGGTAATTCAAGGTTTATATCAACGATGTAATACTGTTATAATTTGCATAGTGTTCAAATTTTGTCTATGCTAATTTGCATACTTGCCTATATATATATCGCATTTTGTTAGATTTGTGTATTGAATAGCGGTTTTCGGAAAATACATGCGCTGATAAGCGTGAGTTGCTGATGTACATATAATTTTATCTCTTGTCCTTCCTTATTGTTTATAAATACCTCCAAGTAATAAAATACATATGTATATTCGTATTATATACATGTATTATATACACGTATAAATACATATGTATATTCGTACATATGTATATTATTATGTATATTAATATACATATGTATATTAATATACAAATGTATATTCGTAATTATCAGCCTTCATTCCTTTCTACAAATATATTTTTCCCAACAAAAAGATAACGCTGTATGGCTAAATATTTTATAGATAGATGGCGCTATAATGTCATATGATTTAACAATGTCATAACTGACATTCTTTTATTTCTTTTGGAAAATAAATGCTGTCCTCTAGGCTTTTTTTAAATCATAATTTTGAAGAATATCTTAAAGCAGAAATATTTTTTTAAGTACCGGATATATAAGTGAGGCAGCCCATTGCAATTCTATACAAGAAACGCATATTTGAATAAACTGTAAAATCATTTGATGGTTTACTTCTGATAAGCCAGGCCTTTCCGAAATTTTTCAATCTGAGTGAAAATTATGAGTTGTTTTATCCAATATAAAAAATAGAATATTATTGTTGTATTAAGAATAGGAATTAATCTCCACCTTTATTTCTTTGTGTCAATATTAAAAAATTGAGAATAAGAAATTGTGTGTTTAAAATGTTCATATAAATTTTGTTTTAAATATATATAAAGTAATCCTGAAGTCTTTTTATATGTTTCAATATTATTTAGCTACTGCCCCGAAAATATTAAGCACTCCTACAAAAAAAATGTAGCAAGAGTTAGGCGTAGAATATTTACCGGTACAATAAATTGTGTATTTATTAGTTTTTAACGTATATTCTCAAATCATATAATGTTACAATATTCATATATAGAATATATCATCTGAGAGTTATATAAAAAGATCAACGAAAGAGAGAGTATATCGATCATAATAATAAAACTGTTATATTCATTAAAAGGTTCGAAATATATTTAGATTAAAGAATTTCAAATAAATAAAATATATTGTTACCAATTCGTATAACATATAAAAAAAATAGTGGTTTGATATTGATTTTTATATCAGACACTTCATTCTATTATATTACCCCTCAAGTAATATACCCCGAGTTGATGACTTGATCTAACTTTAGAGTTCAATATGGTACAACACTGATTTCAATACACAAGACGCAATTTGGACAAATCAAAATTTTCAATTCATCTATAGGAAAGCTTGTCTTATCACTTAAATAATTCAATCAAAATTCGAACTATTATAGACGCATATGATTCTTTTTAAAAATAAACAATTTCTACTGTCCTTACTGCAATGGAAAAATTGTAGAAATTGTTTCTTTTCAAAAAGAATCATACGCGTCTATAATAGTTTCGAATTTTAATAAAAGATGGCGCGCTATTGCATCATAAAATAATTTAATGCTTGTTTTTATGAAAGCATAATATCAATATATACAGTTATCAGCGTCATAATCAATTCTTTCTTAATCAATTCTGTCACCTTTTGCTTTTGTGAATGGAATAAATACCCAAATATGGCCATTTCTCATAACCATCGGTGGTTCAGTGGTAGAATGCTCGCCTGCCACGCGGGCGGCCCGGGTTCGATCCCCGGCCGATGCATTTTCTTTTACAATTTTTAAAACTCATTTATAAATTAAACAAGAATGACATCCACGGTGCCAATTTATAATTGTAACGAATAGTATTTGAATAAAAGCATTTAATCGGGTAAAACCTGGGCGTTGCCCGGGTCATTCGGCTAGTGCTTCTCTATACATAAGAATAAGATAAAACTTAATTATTTATGCAACAGTACCAATTTCTACTCATGTATCATAAGTATGTTTTATATGGGTTACCATATTTTCTCAATATTAATTATTTGAATTTTAGAAATCCCTTCGGGAAAATTATTTAATAAGCCTTAATGTATTGGTGATCGATGGCTTATAGGCACTACAAAAATGCATATTATTCTATATACATTCTAATGTTTAAATATAAAGTAATCTTAGGAAAGAACAATTCCATACTAAATACCCATTAGAATATAAAGAAACAGTTATCATAAATTGTAATAAATTTTATTCGTGAATTATGCATTATGCTTCAACCATTAGAATATATATTATAAAGGACCTTAAATTTTCAATCAAAGTGTAATAATTCATCTATACTGTTAGGTAAAAGTTAAGGCAGAAAAACTATTATTTTTTTAAATTTCTGAAAGATTATTCTAAATACATATTATATCTCGATCTTGAAATATGTAAACAGAAAAGAAAGAAAATGAGTTTCTATATTTTACATTCATGTAAGATTTTTGAGGTAATTTATAAATATTATATAGTAATCAAGGTTAAACATATTAATTATCACGAAATTTGTATATACCCAAATTGTAAAATACCCATTCCAAGAGTCTAACAACAGTATCACTATAAATGAAAGATCGAAAGATGCAATATAACAGTGGTATGGTAGATTAAACTGGCTAAACCGCTGGGAGGGGGTTCGCCACTGATGAGCCAGGCCCTCCCATAATTATTTTTTTTTCATTGCAGTGAGGGTAGTATAGAAATTTATTATTTTCAAAATTTTACGCGTCTTAATAGTTTCTAATTTTCATAACAGATGGCGCGCTGGTGAAAAATAACATATTATATATATATATCCTTTATTCATACGAAAATGAAAATATTTATAAATAAAGGCTATAAATGTTTGTGTAAAGTGAAATAAAGTTTCATGATTGATCAAAACCTTTTAAAATAAGTTAATAATATAAAAGTAATAGCAAAAATACTAGTTAGCCTGTTTATTTTGTATATCCAGGAGATGAATACATGTTTGCTGTATGGATGGCAACTATACAATAGTTTAACATTATCAGAGGATAAAAGAGCTTGATTCAGATCGTTGAATTAGTGCTCAAAAGAGAGAGAGAGAACCCTATTAAAATCTTTCAAAAGAGAATTTAATTCCAAAGGAGTCATCAGCAAATTCGTTTAAATGATGAAAAGAAAATAAATTGAGGGATAATTGAAGAAATAATTTAAAAAGGTTCAAGCTAATTGCAAGTTAGAAAATAAGGTTTACTGTACCAACCTCAATTACTCTGAGTAATTATTTTTTTATATTTGAATGAAGATCAAACACAATATAACTTCGATATTGCGATTTTCTCAAACAGATATCAGTTTTATTATAAGTATGTATAGAGAATTGTTTTCTATTATATATATATTATTCACTAAATGTGAAAAGAAAACTGTTGGAAATTCAGGAATGCATACACAGCTTGATTCAATTGTTAATATTTTAAAACCATCAAAAAAAGTATCAATATAGCTTTTGTAAAATTGGAAGATAGTCTCCTTTATTTTGTCTCTTATTTGAATAATCTCTTACAAGAGAAAAGAAACAAGGTGGTCTATATTAGCATATAAGTGTTACGCATCTTATAAAGACACTTGATTACTAAAAAAAAAAAGAATTAAAGCAAAAAGGATTAGCATAGAATTTAGATGAAAGGAAACAGCTAAACGAGAAAGTATTATCAATAATATTCCATAAAGGAAAGAAATTTTTATCTATAAAAAGGTTATTAGCATATTCTTATAAATATAGAGTAGGATATTTTATGGAAAAAAAATCTATAAAAGCATAAGGCGCCTTTCCCGTCTACATAAACGTCAAAACTAGACGCCATCTATTGAACGTCGTCAGAAACTAGCGGCTTCGGTTGGTGACAAAGCCTCAACAATAGTTTTGGCGAACTGAGAACGGTCCAACTAAAGACCATGGTTTCGATTTATGACCCTCGCCAGCCCAGGACGGACTTTATTCTATGAGATCCACACAGCGACTTTTCCTGCTAAACACTTCTTTGGCCGATTGTGATCATCAGATCCTTCTAATTTTGACGCTTATTCTGATGGGGGATACACCCTATTCTTTTTTATTCCTATACTAGCGGAAGTACCTGGCTTCGCCCGGGTTTTACCCGTGTAAAGGTTTGTCTAACGAACATTTGTTGAAACAAATCTCTATAAACTTATAAAAAAATATTAGATATATTTTGATAATTTGAAACTCGTAAATTTGAATCTCTCGATAAAGTGAACATTTTTCTCCGGTCACTGTGAGCCGTGTCATTCTGAATTTTGTCTTTCCTAATTTTCTACATTACAAAATCATCGTTTTATCTAGTGAACATTTTTCCCAGTCCCTTGAAAAATACTCGAATAGTTGAACAAGATCAATATTAATTGGATCCCTCGATAATTGTAAGTTAAAGGAATAGTATCTTTGCCTTAGAATCGTATAATTATTCTTGTCTCAAATAAATTGCCGTGTCATCCTGAATTTTGTCTTTCCTAATTTTCTACATTACAAAATCATCGTTTTATCTAGTGAACATTTTTCCCAGTCCCTTGAAAAATACTCGAATAGTTGAATAAGATCAATATTAATTGGATCCCTCGGTAATTGTAAGTTAAAGGAATAGTATCTTTGCCTTAGAATCGTATAATTATTCTTGTCTCAAATAAATTCCCGTGTTATCCTGAATTTTGTCTTTCCTAATTTTTTACATCACAAAATCATTTATCTATTCTCTCAATATATATCTTGTAGATAAATGATAAAACTAACTTTGACTTGTGCGAAATTAATAGGTAGAAAATCTTACTTTTGATAAATAATCTTTAAGATAATAAATTTATAGAAAAAAAACTTGTTATCATCATTGCAATGGGGGCGCTGCTTGCGAGTTAAATCTACAAATCTGCAAATAACTCTAAGTATATTCAAGATATTCAAGATATTATTTTTCAAAAACCTTCCCGGGGATATACCTAATAATATCCCAAAATTTCACGGCGATTTGATGTATGGTTTTTTAATCTATAGAGTACAGACAGACAGACATTCAATTTTATATATATATAGATATGTGAATAAATATTTCCATTCAACTAAAAGTATCAAGAGGATAGTATTTATTTACGGATATTCACATATCTTCCTGAAGAATGTATTCCAACAATGCATTTGGTTTATCCTAGCACTACAAAACGTATTGGTGATGAAAATGAATGAGTCACAACACCAGTTTAAGAAAAAATAGACAAAAATCCATCATGTTTATGATTTTGAGCATATTCCCTAATCAGTAAAGAGACGGCTTCAATTTCGAAATTTCCTATGGAAACCTTTATAAATTTACGTTTGAATTGGCCAAAACGATGTTTGCGCTGAATGCGCGATTACGATTATCAGACAAAAATACAATTATAAAATATCACAAAATGTCTTAAAAAAAGATAACACGGAATTACAAATAGAATAAATTAACAATACTACTCTAGGTCACATCATTTACTATGATCAAATCACTTTAAAGTTTTCCGCTGTTGTATAATATTCCTGTAAAATATGGACAAATAATATATTTTATCAGAGTCTTCACTAATTTCAGCTGTTATTGAATAAATATATATAATTTCAAACAAAAAATTGAAATATCTAGGAATGAACCAATAATATTCGATACACAAATTACAAAGATAAAGTTTTTTTTTAGTATATAATCTGTAAATTATATTTATTCTATATACGTGAAGGATATATGCCTATTATGGTTTTAATATGAACACCTGAACCTTTTTCTATTTTATATATTTCACACAAATATATATATATGTGATATGATCCTGTCGACTTTCAATGTGGCAATATAGTGATAATAATGTGGTGAGGAGAGAAATAATCACACGACGAGTTGGTAGAGGAATAACCCAGACAGCCAGCGAGAGAGACGGGAGCGCGACCCGCACCGCCAGGCGGCCGGCCGTTTTGTCGCACGCCACCCCCCAACTGTCCAAAAATAGTCCTGGGGGTTCCAAGAAAAGCCCTCTCTGGAATGTGGCCAGTGGTTCAATATGGCCGTAACTTAGTTGTCTTCTATCGACGTTTCTCTCTCGTTGACTGTAGGTTTACTTTATTATTCCTGGAAGAACATACATTATGACATATCTATATATATATATATATATTACCTTTTATAAATAACATCCTAATATCCCTTAAATATATGAATTTATCCAAAACACACCTTTCATATATAAAAAATATGGAACATATTTATTGATATTTGAATCAAATATTTAATGAAAATAACGCTCTTTATACATTATATCTTAACAGATATTGTAATTAATCGCTAGATTTTAGTAAATATTTATAAATATATTTTTTTTTAAACAAAAATTTGATAAATTTACGAAGGTGAACCAATAAATGTTGATACACAAATTACAAAACTAAAATGTTTTAGTATATATCCAAGTTTTTATATTTATTTTATATACGTGAAGAGCCGCAAACATTTGTATTGGATAGAATATTATTATCAGATTTCGGTCATTAGTGTAAAAGTTTCAAAACAAACTTTACCAAAGTCATCTCTCAGTTGCACTCATGAATAATAAAATAAATATTAGGGACAAATTTTAAGAAAGCTGAGTGAAAAGAGATTCAAATTCGGTAAAAAAAGGCTGACACCTTTGGCATTTCCCTTTTTGATTTTAGGCTACGTATTTTTTAAAAAATAAAATATAAAAGGTTTTATATTGATGCGTAAATATATGTATATATTTGAGTTATATATAAGGGTTTTCATTAAGGTATATCATTTTTATAAAATAGTCATTATGTGCATATTTTCAAAATATATGTATATAAACTTATTTAAAATAAAATTTGATTTAGTTTGAATCACAAAAAAAAAAAAACGATAAAAAAATGGGAGCTACCTCTCTAAATATTAGGAAAATAAATTTTATTTTTTCAAATTCAATATATTCTAAAAATCATTCTTATATTACAATATGCACTGCTTCATTTTCAAAATAATATATACATATGTCAAAAATAGTAACAAAGTGATATTGTACTGAGAGATTTAGTCAATAAATTGATAAAAAGGCATCTTCTATTCGTGCGAATAACTAAAAGTTGCCTTTGGCTTGCGCATTCTGTCGGAATAAATATCAACTATTTGTTGATTTTCAGTTTTTCCAGAATTAGCCAAATACCCATTCTTAATTACTAACGGAAAGGTAACCACGTGTTTCGGGGTGTGGGCCCTTAGTTAGCGTGGTGCAAGCTCTCCCTAAATGACCCAAAAAAATCCTTCAGGATCTTGAAAAATTTTGAAACAGCTAATTAAGGCCCAAGTGAATTATAAAGCCACACAACGTGAAAAATATGTACAGAAGTTAAATTGCATTAAGCAACCTTCAGTTAAACGATCCTGAAATGCTTTTTTATTTTATTTTCTCAATATGCATATATGTTTTTTTTTATTTATAAAGACACCTATTTTTCAAACATTATATTATAATAATGATGTGTTCATTAATACAGTTCACAACGTGAATAATGATGAAAAGTGAACCAAAAAGCAGCAGTTTTGTAAAATGCAATCAAAATTAACCGGTATACCTCAGTTTTTCAAGCTATGACCTTTATTATTGAAGATATTGCGGATCATTCTCTATTACTCACATTAAAATTTATGATGTAATAATTAAAAAAATCATTTTTAAAACCTATTCCAAGGGGATATGCTTTTTAGGAACATAAATACAATTCCCCGCAACTTTGGTTATATATTAATAATCATATTATACATATATAATATTATAATATATATAATATTACCACATCAGTAGCTTTAACGTATAATTTTACTCATCGATTTAGAATGTATTTTACTAATATATGTTTCTTTTCTGAAAGAAGAGCAATCTATAAATAGAACTTCAATTAAAATGAAATATATTGTGATATGAAAATATTGATCAATAAATTATTTCTTATCCACTATATGTCTTTTTTTTATATCATGATGTATTTGCTGGCCATATGTATGATTCTTTCAAATATTGAACAATATCTACTGCCCTTACTGTAATAAATTATTTAATGAGTGGGCCTGGCTCATTAGTGGTGAACGCTCTCAGCGTTTTCGCCAGTTTAATCTACCATACCCCTTTTATATTGATTTTTTTTAGATTTTCCTTTTATAGCGATACTGACGTTTGACTCTTGGAATGGGTATTTCAAATGTCTTTTTAATTAATATATTTCTAGAAATAGGGTTTGATTGCATTATATATATGCGATACCGCGTCATAAGTTCACAACGCTTTGTCTTTTGGCGCTAGGCCACCATCTTTGAAGCAGAATACCTTTGTATCAACGCGTCTGCGTGAGAAAGATAATAAACTTAACTACATCAAAAGTTAATTGATATAGTTAATTACTTTTTCACTTTTGGTTTTGATGATGAAGACTAGCACGATGAATATATACAAAATGAGTATACAAGAGAAAACGCTCAAGCAAAAACCAAGTAACAATATAATTTTCAAAAAGTCTTGATTTATCATAAAAAATATTGAATGAGTACACAACAATTCTCGAAATATATATAATGATATCGAAAAAGACATATCCTGACCACGAGTACATGTGCTTTTTAGATGACAAAGCGCCATCTAGTGGAACAGAAATGGCTAAATATCAGGGAACAAGTTAAATCAACGTTTAGTTGATTTCTGTCCCGCTAGATGGCACTCTGCCATCTAAAAACCTCATGTGTTCGTGGTCAGGATATGCTTTTTTTTATTCTAATAGCAACTCCTCACCTTATTTTTCATGTATATATATGTTATATGAAGGTATTATTTAAAATGTTATATTAAAATATTATTTTATTTATAAATTTATTTCATAGATACAAATACTGCTAAATCGACCGCCAGAGGTCGTGCTTCCCCTATAAAAACTCGTTGTTGTTCTTCCCCAATGGTCGGCTCAAAACTTTGTACATTATGTAAATAATCTTTTGTTTTCTCTGTTCACTCGCCTTAAGCCAGGCATTACCTTTTACCAAATTATGTTTTTATATATTTCTTTAGCACAATAAAAGCAATTACTGATCAAAACCATTTTTTTTTATTATTATATCAAGAATTTAACCACGACTGCATCACCAATACCATTTAGTCCTAAAAAAGAACCAGCAAATAACTTACATTACCATAATCCTCAACATGATCTAAATTTAAGCAGAAAATATATTTTTTATATATATAAGATATATATGTGTGTTTTTTTAATTTATATTATATTTTACTATCGAGATATATAATAATTGATATAAAAATTCATATAAATATATTTTTATATTCCCTTATATACATTTTTTCTAAACGATTTACTGTTTTGTATGCTAGAGAGCATTACATATATTATACTTAAAATTCTATTATCTAAGATGTTTTTCAGAACATCAGAATTTTTTGACGAATAAGAACAGAAACGTATCTATATATATGGATTTATACAATATATACATTTTATGTTTGATAAAATGCTTTTAGGGGTTGGAATAAAGTTATATTCTGAATATAATAATGTATATTATATAAGAATAAGGAAGATTATATACATATATTAAATATATATATAATATAAGCAGAAGAGAATATGAAAAGTATGTAAGTAGTAATTGTGATGATAAATAATTATTGTTATTATCCTTTCTTTAAAAATGGTTAAATACATATAATAATACGAATTTTAACATATTAACTATAAACATAATGTTATATATAAATATTTACTTTTCTTAAACGTAGAAGTGAGCTCTATATTTATTTATGTATATTCTCTAGCATTTTGTTTAACTCTAAATGTTTAACATTTTTTCATTCTTCTCCATTTAAACTTCAAACAAAAGTGAGGCATTGAGAACAAGAAAATTTAATTAAATCTAATCCCTTGTTTTCGATTAACTCTAAAATCCAAAGCTGAATTTCCCTAAACACATTTTCTCTGACCACCAGCAGACAAATAAATTATTTTTTCCTATTCCTTTAATTTCCTTTTCAATTAATCACAATCTCAGTAATTGAACACAGGTTTCACAATTTAGGAATAAAATATATATTATTCTGTAAAATATATATAATTTTATAATATTTTAAAGATATTTTCATCTAATTATATATATTGTATATATCTTTATGAATTTTAATAATATACTAGAGATAATTGTCACAGATTTAAACATTTTTGTAAATATATGTATGATTATCTTTATAACCTGAAAGGAACAGGTTCCTAATTATCTCATTTTATCTCTCTTTCATATAACTATTTTTTATTGTATAACATGGATATAACTGCTTCAGTTTATGCAAATCGACGCACTTATCCCTAGCCGGGATATCGCGTTTTGTGTGTTGAAATAAAATACAATTAAAATGTTGTTTTGTAAATAGAGCATTCCATAAATAAATATTTAATTAAAAAGGCATATATTGGATAAAAATATATTAGGCTTTTGCATGGCAAGAAAATTAAAATCCATGAGCTTGGTGTTATTTAGTAGGTTTTTCAAATAACATTAATTATATGTTATTTTCAACGATAGATATCCCTAAACAGTGTTATAGGATGGGTGAATATTCAAATCAAAACACTTCCTTTGTCGCCCAATGTGAATAATATCAGATTCAATATAAACGTAAAAGACACATGAAGTTGTTTATGCAAATTCATAAATATATTAATACACATAGCTTCGAAATGTAGCCACAATTAAAGGTCTACCGAGGTTTGTAGAATTGTACATATATTTTATTTATAAAATTTAACTTTAATATTATATATAATATAGGTAATGTTAAATTGTAATTTATAATTCTCCTCTTCATATTTTTATATATATGCATATTATCAATAATTCTTATATATTTTTATATCTATTTATTCCAATATTTATCATTATATAATCTTATTCAATCGTATTTATTCAATTTTGTAATTAACCATATATAATCTTATATGATCATTGTAATAAATCAGTTTAAATCAATCTCTCTCTCTCTCCTTTACAGATGAAGTTTAAAATGTAATTTATAATATTCTTGTGTATAATAAATATATAGATAATACTCATTATGATTTTATTTTTCAAAATTTATATATCCAGATAAAGACAATAGTATATATTTTAAATTTTAATCATACAAAGATACCAGCAAGCAATATTTTGAAATTCTGAATCCGTAAAATTTAATATACATCCTTTAATACATACGCATTATATAATGAGTGTAACACATCAAATTCAATATCAGAAAGAAACTTAATATTAAGAATAAACGTATCATTAAACGGAAGACAAGGATCTTTTATTTGGAAACGTTACGAGCTTTCGGGCAAACGCCCTTCTACAGGTTTGACCTGTGTCAAACCTGTAGAAGGGCGTTTGCCCGAAAGCTCGTAACGTTTCCAGATAAAATATCCTTGTCTTGCGTTTAATGATACGTTTATTCTTAAGTTGCACACCGGAAGAGTTTCAAGTTCTACTATTAAACTTAATATTGCCAATATATTTTAGCGATGGTATCTACAAAATAATATCTGCAGCCTAATATATCAATATGCACAATCTACCAATTTGAATGTTGGAAAACCAATAATGAAATCTACAAACAGGCAATCTTAAAATTTCTAACTCATTACCTATGATTCAGTTTTTCATTATAGTATATCTATAGCGAATCGTCCAATATAGTATTAGAGCTCTAGAAAGCGGTCTGGTATATTGAATTGGCGAAATCGCTTGAGGATTCACCACCAATCTTCCCAGAATCCTTAGTAAGGACAGTAAAATTTTGTTTTATTTTAAAAGTAAAGTATTTATTATAATGACCATTTTTTTCTCAATACAATAATCGCAACTTTCGCAACAATCTCAATATCAACAATGACTACATATCCCCTAGATAGTGGATATTGCGACTGCTGTGATAGAGATGCACGGGGACATCTGAGGCTCTTTATTGTACACGAAAACGACAACATCAACTACATATCCGTATTTCAACAATCGAAATATTCGCAAATCCTATCAACCATATCCTTAATACAAAAATCGCAATGTTTGCAAATCACAAACGACCATTTCGTAATAGAGCAATCGCAATATTTGCAAAGCACAAACGAAAATTCCGTAATACAATAATCAAAATATTGGCAAATCACAAACGACAATTCCGTAATACAACAATCATAATATTTGCAAATCACAAACGAAAATTCCGTTATACAACAATCGGAATATTTGCAAATCACAAACGTCAATTCCGTAATACAACAATCACAATATTGGCAAATCACAAACGACAATTCCGTAATACAACATTCACAATATTTGCAAATCACAAACGGAAATTCCGTAATACAACAATCGGAATATTTGTAAATCACAAACGACAATTCCGTAATACATCAATCGCAATATTCGCAAATCACAAACGACCATTTCGTAATACAACAATCGGAATATTTGTAAATCACAAACGATAATTCCGTAATACATCAATCGCAATATTCGCAAATCACAAACGACCATTTCGTAATACAACAATCGGAATATTTGCAAATCACAAACGACAATTCCGTAATACAACAATCGCAATATTTGCAAATCACAAACGAAAATTCCGTAATACAACAATCGCAATATACGCCAATATTTGGCGTATGATATGACTATATCCTTAATATGGCAATCGAAACGTCCTCGAAGTAACAATAGCATCATCAGTAACCTATTTAAACGCAAATGTCAGATAGAATAATCGTAGAATAAATATACTAAATGTGAATATAGGCTAATTAAATAGTACCGAAAGATATTGAGAAATAGCAAACCTAAAATATACTGTGCTAATAAGGTCCAACTAATATTAAAAAAAAGGTATTTTCAGTGTCTAATATCTGAAAAGATATATGAAAAATTATGTATATGTGTCTATAAAAAAATTACAAAAAAGTATATGTATTATCACTGAATTAATTCAACGTGGAGAAATATAATACTCATAAAAAAACAAATATTCTCCCGTTTATATTTAATTATAATATCCTAACAGCTGTTTTCATATTTTTGAGATAATTTAATAATTGAGAATATATTTAATTTATGCAGAAGTAAAATAATCATTAAAAAAAGCTGAATATTGTAGTCCTTTTTATAAATATAAGGTTAAAACCTTAATTTAAATTAATTTCAGTATTTTATGGTAGTCGAATTCCTTTCGCATTTTAACACAAATCCTTCAACATCCATTAAAGTTTGTCAAAGTTTTCACTTAAATGGCGACAGGGCGTGCCCAGATTATTATTCTAGGCTACGTGGGGTGAATCATCGTAGAATCTATTCATTTTACCTCGTTCTAAAACCCATTAAAGTTTTCTTTTATAGAAAATAGATAGTGCTGAATTAAATTTAATGCACACTATAATAGATATAGTTTGTTTAATTTATATTTAATGTCTAGATAGCGCATATATGTCATATTACGGGTATTGTGTTCTAATATGGCATATTATTATGTATTCAGGTGAATATTAAAAAAAAAATAGCAGACGAATGTGCAGCTAGAAAGTTACAAAGGGTCGTGATCTATCATTATCATCGCCTATACTCGTATGTCCGACTTCATTGGCCCCTTCTCCTGGTAATCTGCAGGCCTAGCTCTTCTGAGTGTGCTTCCATACTAAGACAATCATCTACATATGCCATCTTTGGCTTGAGTTGAGCAAGACTAGCCATCATATCTATTGTTATATTTTCACTATTTATTAAATAGGTTCGGCCGTGCCAATTCACTATATATGGTTTAGTTGGTTCCAGATGCCCTTTGTATATTCTTCCTCTAGTCAGAATGATAATGTTACATGTATATGCAAAGGGATGCAACTATATTTGCGCTTTATTGAAGTCGTTCTAAATTCATTTATATATAGGTTGAATAAAATGGGCCTGTTTCCAATTCTTTTGATAAGGATCTTTCACTACTTCTACATCTCTATGCTAGTCCAATTGGTCGCATTTGGTAGAAATCCTCTGCCATTCTACTGAAACTGTATATTATACTTTCCATCCTAGTTGTAAGGAGTAGATTGAGTTTCTCAGCAATCCGAAAGTGTATTTAGCTCCCTGCATTCCGTGTCTAGGCCAGGCACCAACCAGGAGACTTTCCTCTACCAGCCGTCCGAAAGTGTCTGGCACGCTGCATTCCACTGTAATGCTTAATATATACACTCTGATTGCCGTCTACAGGATGATTTCGTGAATCTTTTCTTCTCTCATCGCACTTTGTCAACATATACTGCTTCTTAATGGCTCCTCCTGTCTCTCAGAAATACCATTTCTCAAGTCTTTCACGTGAGAAGGCCTCCTTTTCGAAAACCTCTTTATCAACTTGTTTATATATTTTGATTCCTAGTTTTAGTGTCAAATGCCATTAATATCACAGTGAGCAGTATTTGAATGCTGATTTCACTGTAGGCGCATACATGTCTACACATATGTGGAAGGTAGTTAGTATTTTGAACTTTAAAAGGCACCAAAGACCCGTTTTGGTTACTTGTGGGGGCTACGTTGAAGCATTTTTGTCTTATCAGAAAAATTTTAACAATGCGCGATTCAATCCTGTGTCTTGGCTCTTGCGCGGTTTTTACGACTCGTCCATCGAACTCGAATTAAAATGTAACTCTGATCTTTGCCTTGTTGACACATTTAGAAAATGCTGCGCTCTTTCATTATAATTATTTATTCCTATTCGAAATAATAGATGAATCTCTGTTGTGTCTAATTATATTGAGTTATCCAGGACTTATTATGTTCGTTGTTATGTTGTTATAAAACAGTCGTTATATTATGGCCAATTATATTTTATAATTTTGATTCCACGCATTCAATAAAAAATCAACGGAAAATAGAGCATACCCCTCAACTGGATATTCCACACTTTGCGAAATAGTGCCCTCATACCTAGCAAGTAGCAAGTAAGAAGATGGAGAAACCTATGGGATTGTTGTTTGTGTGAAATCAACGTTGATAAAAATGGAATTAAATGCCCATGTATACAAAATGGCGCAAATCAAGCAGAAATAAGTTATTCGTCAGGAGAATAATAAAAATATCTTACATATTTATATACATATAAACTGATTAAACCATATATTATAATGATGTAGTGAGGTCAGAGAAAAATAATTATGATTTTATTAACCGCACACTTACTACAGGCTTTTTTAAAATTTATTAATATCCATTCAAATTGAGAGAGAAAATTTATTAATAAAACAAAAAACACCTATAAATCTATTTTAAGTTCTATTTTTAAATTCATAAACTTATACGCACAACACACAGAAATAGATTAGGCTTTATATTACAGTGATATATTGAATTTGGGGAAATAACTATGATATTCAATTAAATTGAGAAAATTTGTTAATAAAACCAGAAATCTCATTTATATATTAAGTTCCATTTGGATATATATAATTAATATGAAATTTGTCCTAATTGGATTTGGTGAGATTAGGTTAGTGATGGAATATTGAGAGAAGTATAAGCATATTCTCATATTAATGACAAAACAAATTAATTATTTTATTCTCATTATCCCCCTTAATTTTTCTTGGAGAATTGATCAGACCTTTTCTAATTAGATTTAATTAATCTCGGATTGTAATTTAATCTGAAAAATAATTAGAAATATATATCAAATTTAGAAATTTAAATGAAATTTGACTAATTCGATTTTACAGAAGAATTTTATAATTGTAATTTTACATCGATTTTATTCTTTTTGAAAATATATATTGCGTTTCATTATTTTCACACGGAATATATTTGTTATTAATTTACATCAATTTTTAGTAACTATGAATTGACTAAATAGATAAATATTTTTGATTTCTCTCTCTGTTGTTAATTATTTTGGCGACCATAACAGGTAGCTGATCTTGTGATCATCCAGATTTGCTGGTTTTCCTTTTATGTGTTTAAATTTTTTTCCAATATTTTAACCTGCCAACCAATATATTTAATGTATATACGCTTAATGTATAAAATATATAATAGTTAGGTAATTTATTATTTTTAATTGTTATTTATTTTGTTTTGTGTTCAACGTTTGGAAAGAGAAACCCCAATTTACAGGCTTTAGGTGCATTGCAGGTTGTATGAAGATGAAACACAATTTACAGGCGTTAGGCGCATTGCATTTGTATGAAAATGAAACCCATATTACAGGTGTTAGATGCATTGCAGGTTTTGTTTAGATGAAACACAATTTACAGGCGTTAGGCTCATTACATTTGTATGAAAATGAAACCCATATTACAGGTGTTAGATGCATTGCAAGTGTTATTTAGATGAAGCACAATTTACAGGCGTTAGGCGCATTGCATTTGTATGAAAATGAAACCCATATTACAGGTGTTAGATGCATTGCAGGTGTTGTTTAGATGAAACACAATTTACAGGAGTTAGGCCCGTTGTATTTGTATGAAAATGAAACCCATATTACAGGTGTTAGATGCATTGCAGGTGTTGTTTAGATGAAGCACAATTTACAGGCGTTAGGCGCATTGCATTTGTATGAAAATGAAACCCACATTACAGGTGTTAGATGCATTGCAGGTGTTGTTTAGATGAAACACAATTTACAGGAGTTAGGCGCATTGCATTTGTATGAAAATTAAACCCATATTACAGGTGTTAGATGCATTGCAGGTGTTGTTTAGATGAAACACAATTTACAGGAGTTAGGCGCATTGTATTTGTATGAAAATGAAACCCATATTACAGGTGTTAGATGCATTGCAGGTGTTGTTTAGATGAAACACAATTTACAGGAGTTAGGCGCATTGTATTTGTATGAAAATGAAACCCATATTACAGGTGTTAGATGCATTGCAGGTGTTGTTTAGATGAAACACAATTTACAGGAGTTAGGCGCATTGTATTTGTATGAAAATGAAACCCATATTACAGGTGTTAGATGCATTGCAGGTGTTGTTTAGATGAAACACAATTTACAGGAGTTAGGCGCATTGTATTTGTATGAAAATGAAACCCATATTACAGGTGTTAGATGCATTGCAGGTGTTGTTTAGATGAAACACAATTTACAGGAGTTAGGTGCATTGCATTTGTATGAAAATGAAACCCATATTACAGGTGTTAGATGCATTGCAGATTGTATAAGATGAAATTGAACTTGTAGATGTGCATTGCAGGTTATACGAGGGCCATCCAATAAATAAGTTTCCCTTTTTTTTTCTGCGAACGAAACGTTGTAAAAATTAGTTAATGTATATACGCTTAATCAAATATCAAATGAACCCCAAATGATTTAAATGTATAAAATATATGATAGTTAGGTAATTTATTATTTTTTAATTGTTATTTATTTTGTTTTGTGTTCAACGTTTGGAAAGAGAAACCCCAATTTACAGGCTTTAGGTGCATTGCATTTGTATGAAAATGAAACCCATATTACAGGTGTTAGATGCATTGTAGGTGTTGTTTAGATGAGACACAATTTACAGGCGTTAGGCGCCTTGCAAATGTGCATTGCATGTTATACGAGGGCCATCCAATAAATAAGTTTCCCTATTTTTTTTTCTGCGAACGAAACGTTGTAAAATTTAGTTAGTGGTGTAGGAAATGATCACTAGGATGCGTTGAAAGCGCGTTACCCTCATAATTACGCTAATCGTACGCGCAAGTCCGTAGCTCTTCAGTTTCCATGGAGCTACCACTGGTGAACGTGTCCACTTGTGAACTCCGTTTTGTAATTCGTTTTTTTCACATCGAAAAATGAAACTACGGTCAATATTAATCGCAATTGAGTGTCAGTGTATGGTTAAGGATGTATGAGCATCAAAATGGTTCGCCGATGGCGTTCATGGTTCTTGGAAGGACGGCAAAACGTGCATGATGACAAATGAGCGAAGCGGCAGGCCCGTTACTGCTACGGACAATGCAGCCGTTGCTGCTGTTCGGAATGTGGTGCAAGCAGATCGCCGCGTCACCATTGACGAAATAATTAATCGACTGCCTCCTCGAATCGTAATTGGACGCTCTCCGATTGGAACAATCATGTCAGATATTTTGAATTTTCGCAAAGTCTGCGCAAGATGGCTTGCGCGGGTTTGCTCTCGGAAAATCACAAGCAACAACGCATGGAGGCAGCCCGAGCTTTCCTAGAAATGCATCGAAGAGATGGAGATCAACTGTTTTCCGGGTATTGTCACTGGAGAAGAAAGCTGGGTGCATAATTCAATTCCAGAAACAAAACGACAAAGCATGGTGTGGATAGAAGCCTGGGGGTAAAGTGCTCCAAAAAAGGCGAAGGTCACAATCTCTGCAGGCAAAGTTATGGCTATCTTCTTTTGAGACTGTAAGGGTGTTTTATTGGTTGACTACCTGCCCCCAAACACTACGGTTAATGCTGCGAGGTACTGCGAAGTCCTCACTAAAATCAGAGCTGCAATAAAACGGAAACATCCTGGACTTTTGTCTCGGAAAGTGTTACTCGTCCATGACAATGCTCGCCCTCACGCAGCTCGAACGACCCAAACGTTGCTGGAAAACTTCAAATGGGAAATTTTCACACATTCACCTTATTCTCCGGAACTTGCCCCAAGGGACTTCCATCTTTTTCCAGCACTCAAGTTTTACCTTGTAGGCAAGAACTTTGCGATTGATGACGAAGTGCAGGCGGAGGCGAACCACTGGCTACGAAGAGAGGACACGGCTTGGTACAACAGTGATATCAGAAAATTGCTACAACGGTATCAAATATTTTTGGACAGAAATGGTGATTATGTAGAGAAGTAGTCTATGAGTTGTATAATGAAAGTAAAATAACTGCATAATTTGTTTATTTGTTAAAAAATAGGGAAACTTATTTATTGGATGGCCCTCGTATATAAATGAAAATCAATACACAAAGGTTCTTCGTATTGCAGGTTTTATAAAGATAAAAGCCAATTTACAGACCTTCTTTTCATTGCTGGTGGTATAGAGTTAACAGCAATTTATAGGCATTGAATGCATTGTTATATTGATATGAAACACAATTCACAGACTTTTTGTTTGATATTTGATAGCGTCAATTTCTCAGGCGCAAAAATAGCATCTATTTTCTCTTCAAAATATTTACTAGCTTATCAAACCAATATATATTTCACAATATAAACGCAATATTCCGAAGACTAAAGGTTTCCTTTATCAAGCATTTTACGAGTCATACGTATCCCACTTGCATTTCTGTTGAAGTAGAAGCCTGGGGGGGGGGGGGGGGGTGGAATAATATATGAACGGTATTGAGTATTTGAATGCATTCTTGAAAAATCTTAGCTTTCAAATGTAGGCTGTTCTTTTCATTTGTGAAGGCCCAACTTCCTCTTCTGTAATTTGATGTATTATAATTTTAATTATTTGTTCAAAATAATATTTATTAATTTTAATAATTAGTTTATAAATTATTGCCTACTATTAATTAATAGGTTCAAAAATAAGGAAAGGTTCCTGTATGTGTAGGTTTCTAGTAAATGCTAGAGTAAAATCGATTTACAAAACGCGTTAGTTTTAAATATAAAAATGGAAGATATTTGTTTCCGATATACTTAGCCTTATATTTACACATATTCTATTTCTATATATCAAACTAGCATGTACCATTGACGGAATCTACTTTCTTATATATCTGATGCTTGTATTGAGTTGTATCTGTTAAGTTAATTTAAAAAGAGATTCCACACATAGATATCTGATAGAAACATGAACACACTAAAAGTTTATATAAATTGATTATCATTGATCCACTAAACAATGCATTTTTTCATAAATAATCCCCAAATAAATCAGTTAGACGCAAAAAATATATAATGAAATTACGCTTTTTTTATCGTTGAATGTAACTATCTTTCCTATTTTTACGACTGCACCTTCAATCGCCTTTATCATTCCAATAACAAAACATTATATTCATAACATATATACGGTTTATCACTAATTAATAGGGTCAAAGATAAGGAGAGGTTCAAGTATTTAGGAATTTAATGTATTCTAGGGAAATTTATTCATATACCCTGTAATGTGCATAAAGCCTGTTAATTGGGTTTCAACTTCATACACTCTTTAATGGGGACAACGCCTGTAAATTGGGCTTCAACTTCATACACCTTTCAATGTGCACAACGCCTTGAATATAAAATTATATTATTGTTCATATGAAAATAATATCTTCTAAATATCACTGTTGAAAATAACCAAGCGTGTAGTTTGTTTCGTATGAAAGCGCATGACTCCCTAAAGGTTTAATCATAGGTTTCGTTTAATTATTAGGCCTCTTTTGTTCAATATTTTAACAGCTTTTATTTCATAAAGGTTTATTTCATTTGAATTTTTCATTCACATGAAATTATATCTCCATATTTTTTCCTATAATAATATATTCATTTAATCGAGATAAGCATGTTACTTTTTATTACGTATTACATATCATTATTTAGAAAAATATTTCTCATTTCTGAGATTTTATCTTTTTATTTTAAAATTAATATCAACAATCAAATTTTGGTGTAAGTATATATTAGATATACAGAAATATTTGCTTTATACTTTTAAGTATTTCAAAATCAAATAATTTATTTTAATTTTTTTATACATATTTATATATTATGTTGCATTAGCGCTCCATCTGTTATCAAAATTCGAAACTATTATAGACGCGTATGATTCTTCTTAAAAGATAAATAATTTATACTGGCCTTACTGCAATGGAAAAATTAATGGGAGGGCCTGGCTCATCAGTGGTGAACCCTCCCAGCGGTTTACATGCCAGTAGAAATAGTTTATTTTTAAAAATAATCATACGCGTCTATAATATATTCCCCCATAAAATTTACAAATTAAATATATATCAATATGTTATAGCTACCTTTATATTGAAATATAATCACAATATAAATGTGAATTGATATTTTGCTATGAATACAAATTAATAAATAAAAAACAACTATTTTTAAAGGCACGAATTTTACAGAATAAAATCTCATATTAATATCAAAATTCGTAGAAACTATTTTGTTGCTTTTTCATTTTTAGAAATTGGTGTTCCTGATTCCTAATATTGACCTGTATTCGTCTGCAGGAGTTGGAGTCATATTGTATCCTTTCAATTGTTGTTGGCAGCCTTTGTGAACTTTTGGAGCATCAGCGAATTTTGGGGGAAGTTTGATGGACTTATTGAATTTCCACTCAACCCTAATATATTTTCACGTTGTGTTTACTTCACCATTATAAGTATAGTGTATTATTAGGATTTTATATATTTATTCATGGTAAAAGCCCAATTTATTTCTCTATACTTTGTTCAGAATATTATTTGTTTAGGTGTATAAATACAAAATGCCTCTTTCTATTGGAAGTATTAAATTATATTCTGCCTAAAATGTATATAGCTATTAACTATCAATATATTTAATAGAATTTCGACATATATATTTACACTTGTATATATATAAATCACAAAGACATATTTAAGATATTATTGCTAGTTGAAATTAGAGACGATAATCTTTTATAACATCGCAGTCAGGTATGTGAGCATCTATAAATGAAGTTTTGATGATTTATTCAATTTAAAAAATAAATACTAAAATATATAATGAAATCAAATTAGGCATATCCTGACCACTAACATGAGTGGATATGCCTAATTAGTTTTAATATCAACACCTGACCTTTTTTATTTAAATGTGAGAAAAATAAAATAATAATAATAAAAATAGGTCAGATATTAGTATTAAAATCAAAATGTCATACCCGAACCATGAGCACATGAACTTTAGACATGTGGGACATATGCTTTTTTATTTTAAAATATATATGTATATTAAAAATAAAGAAGGCATTTCCTGACCACGAGCACATGTGCTTTTTATATGGCAGAGCGCCATAAAAGATTTTTGGTCCCAGTGGCTTCCCGAAAAACCAAGAAATGGGTATTTAAGGCCATATTTGCGTAAATACGCTTGACACATGAAAAATCTATAGAAAAAAAAAGATAAGTGGGTCAGGTGTTATTAAAAATGAAGAAGGCATTTCCTGACCACGAGCACGTGTGATTTTTGATTGCAGTGCGCCATCTAGTAGAGCAAAAATAAACTAAACGTTTATATAACTTGCTCTGTGATATTTGGCCAACCCAATTTTTTGATAAATCAAGAAAATCATCCACGAATATATATATATAACACATTTCATTTTATAAAAGTTAACATGCTGATTGTTAATGTGTATTGATAAATAAACTATCAATACATATAAAGGTTTGTGTAAAATATGCGAATAATCCTATATTTTATGTTTGTTTATATAAACGCATATAGTTATTCTTAAAAGTATATATAACGAAAGGAATTTATTCTAAGAATGAGGAAAACCAAGGAAAAAGCGACAGAAGGCATAGGAATAAATCAAGAAGGTAATGCAGGTAATAAATACTGTGTGTTCATATAAAATTGCTTATCTCACAGTTTCCTCGCGCCTATTTTATGGCTCCATCTTTCGCAGCTTCCTGTGATTGATTTTATTTCTTTGGAATTGTTTTGGTTATATATCTTCGTAATTGGGGCTTTCTATTATATGGATAGGTCTTTCACATCGTCTGATAGAGATTGAATAGATGATATTAATATATTAATCACAAACAGAATACCATTTATGATATATTTATTTATCATATTAGATCGTATATTATTAGCAATATGAATGATCAGACCTTTGCCTGGGTCTTACCAACTTAATTCTTGTCTATACAACATTATAGTAATATATTTATATATTTGTTTTATATTCTCAATATCGCGTTTTGTAATATCAATGGTATATTAATAGTGAAACTTAAATAAGGTTTCTTGAAGATGAGTTTCTCTTCATTCTCATTGCAATCACTAGATTTCTGGCATTAAAGACTTACTACAGGTTTACAGAATAAAAAATAATGAAACATCGTTAGATACTAAATTTATATATACATATATTCAAAACAAAAAAGGCATATCCTGACCAGGTTTACATGAACATTTATAGATGGCAGAGCGACATCTAGTGGAACAAAACTACTCTAAACGTTTATTTAACTTGTTCCGTGATATTTGGTCAACCCAATTTCTTGATATATCGAGAAAAGTCAACCACGAACGCGATTTGGACTGTTGGCCCTCGTCAGTGTGGTTTTTATATTTTTATTGTTTTCTCACCTATATATATATCTCGTCAAAATAGACGTCAAAGATAGACGCCCTCTTTGGCAGATTGTCACGATTCCATTGGATCCCTTGATCTCATGGAATTAAAGTCCGCTCTAGGCTAACAAAGGCCATTAGACCGAAATCATGGTCTCTAGGTGGACACTTTAGACACTCGCCAAAGCTGGTGTTAGGCTTTGTCACCGACCTGAGACCGCTATTATACGGCGACGGTCTATAGATGGAGTCTAGCTTTGACGTCTATTTTAACAGGAGAGATGACCTTTGTCTTTTAGAACAATATCCTCCTGGAAAAATTCCCATCTATATATAAACATATATTTTCAGCTAGAATTTGTAAATCACTTATTGTTAAAATGAATTTATTGAGGAATTTGTATTTGCACATAAATATTGTTCATTTTATTTTGATAAAATATCTTTCAATTTTATTAAATTAAAAAATACAGAAATATAACAATATAAATATATAAATACGGAGACACTAAGCGATGACAAAATTTCTATTGAATATTTGAGTTGTTTTATTCTAAAAATATTATATAATAGTATATTTTGATTGAATAGTTTTATTATTAAGTTAAATAAAAAGGATTAATAAAGTTCGATTTTAATTAAAAACGATTATAATATCGCAATATTATATAATTATTAATTAAAATATTTTATGTAGAATATTTCCTTATATATATATATTTTTTTTTAATATATATTTTTTTAAAGAATTCATTAAAATTTTAATATACGTATATATAGAAATTTACATACTCAAAATATTGAAAATATTGAAATATCTCATATGTATACACATTATTTATTGATATAGTGTGGTTAATATTTAAGAGACCTCGAATATATTTGCCCAAAATGTTAATACTTCAATAGGTTTGAATTTATTAGTGAAGAGAAAATTTTAATATTAAAAATAAATACGCAAGCATGTGATGCAATATGCTTTAATTTCAAACGTTTCCTAAAATGAATTAATATAGATATAGTTTCTACTCTTTAGTTTAAATTGATAAATCCATTCAAAATTACGACTTACATATATACTTCTTTAATTAAAAAATCATATATCGGATCAAAATATTGATTTTATCAATATTTCAGTTGGCTATACGCCAACCTTTATCAAGGTGTTATAACATATTTAATGTGTGTCAACAACAAACTCAGCGCCACATAACGTTAACAGAAATAAGTTTTAAAACGATATATACTTCTGTGTGCTTCATAAAAAAAACATAGAAAAAGATGGACAATTGGTCCATTGAAATATCGGATAAATAAAAAAATCATATTAAATCAAAAATATGTCATATTTTAAATATATATTATCTAATATATGAATCGCCAAACTATTTTATTAACTACATTTTGTTTAAAATAAACAATTTGGTATACATTAGTACTCGTTCTTTACACAAAATATTTACTGAATCAATAATAGTGAATTTAATATTTTATAAAAGGTAAATATTCAATATAAAGTATTAATTCTCATGAACAACTTCAAAACAATTTGCATTAGGGATATTTTCAAATATATTAATGTGTACTAGAAAGAATTTCAGGAATTTAAAGAGGAAATACAATTTTATTGAAATCTATGACCAAACACACGGATACAATGTGAATTAAATCTTTCCTTCGTTCAATTGTCTGGCTTAGAAAAATTTAGTGTACAATGGTATTACTTCCTTGTAAAATTAAATTCTTTCTTTTGTAATCTTTTGAAACCAATACAACTCGATTCCTTCTACAAAATTGATAATATTAAAATACTCTTTTTTATTATATTTACTAGTGAATATATTATTTTGGTTATTATTATTTATTGGTATATTATTTTTATGTAAATTTATTTTGTATTTTAAACAAGAGAATAAATATTTGTGTGAATATTTTGTTATTTTATTTATTTATCATCATCAAATCAAACGATATCCCCACAAGGGATGTTTGCGTCGAGCAACAACACAAAATATATATTCTATATTACATAAAAAAATTGAATAATTACAAGGTTTGAGTAGAAGTTTAAAAAAGAAAAGAAAGAAAGGGAGATTATATTCATGCTTGTTTCAACATCCTACCCAGTTCATAGTGATTTATATATTTATATATAGAAACACCATATGTATAATAAAATAATTCTACTCGGATATAATATTTTAATAAATTTTATAGTGTCGAGTTTACTCCTATGATGAAGTTGGCTTTGGCCCGATTGCAGCTCAGTATTTTTTAAAATATTATTTTAGAATTTATTTAGATGTGTGTGTGTGTGTGTATATAAAACATTTTAACATTTATCAATTATATAATTATATATTATTATTTTGTGTTTCACTTAACCATCATTAGCAATGCCGTCAGCCACCAGCAACTAATTATATATCTTTTTTATTTCTTCAAATCGTAATCTTCATCCTCTCTAGGCTTAATACACACGTATCATAACTTCCACCATCTTTCTCTTCATTTTAAAACTTTTTAAATATTGACAACGCGTTAATAATATTTTTAATAGCTTAAGGTATTTTTGAATTTATATGTTTTATCTATCCTAATTATCATCCTAATTATGATCCGGATGAATGGAAATATCACACTTGAAAATAATTCCAAAACCAGGCAAAACTAATGACAAAGAAAATAAAAGTTATAGACCTATGCCACTGACATCTAATGTCTCTAAAATATTTGATAATATAATAAAAATTAATGTATGTAAAGAAATATATTGACGCAATCTTACAAGCTTATTGAGCAATAAACCATACATTGTGTTTCTTTTTTATATTTAATTTCGTTCAGAATGTTTATCATAGATAGTTTAATCACCCAATAAGCTTGTAACAGGTCCGTAGCTCAACTGAAGCGCGTGACCTGCTGTGTGCTTCAAAACAAAACCCTTTTAAAAGTTGGACGATTGCTCCATCGAAATATTGAGTAAATAAAACGTCTAACTCCAAAACAAGCCTTATTCACAAATAGTTATTTTTATTAATTATTTATTATATATCATCTTGAAGATAGAGGTTGCCTGGCTAGCATACAAAATTCATTTAAAAAATAGACACTTCGGCCAGTAAAAATTTATTTTCTTAACGTTTCTACAAAAATATTCTGTCTTCGTCAGGAGAAATAAAAAAAGAATTTGGCAATTTAAAATATATTCTAATTTTTATTTCTCCTAACTAAGACATAATACTTTTGTTGAAACGTAAATGTTGATAAAATTTAACTGGAGGAAGTGTCTATTTTTGAATATATATTATATTTTAATATTAACATTTGGATATATGTGTGAATATTAAATGAATATAATGCTTATCTTAAAAATAATTATCATACATCATTCTAACATGTTATATAGGTTAATATATTTCTAAATACCTATATGGCTATAGAAATTGAAAAAATCGTCTGAATCCCTTTAATATTTAATTTTAAAAAACTATTTTTTAATATTAAAAGCCCACAAAAATAATAAAATGGATAAAATAGATTTAATATTAAAGCTGGTAAAAATGGATAAAAACATATTTTAATAAACACACTAAGCACATTAAGTTAGATTAAATGCATTAAACTATTTTAAGCCATTCCATATAATTATATCATGAAAATATTATTTTAATATTTGTGAGAGTATTTTATAAATTTCAAATGGATTCAGAAATATGAAACTGAATTTAAAATAAACGTTGGAGGATAAATTATGAATGAGGCTTCCCATTTAAATTGATAAACACACCATAAATATACCTTTTCCTGTATAGTTTTAAATTAAATATTATATTTTCTCTCTCTCTCTCTAAATATTTTGTTAGATAATATATACAGTATTTTATATTATTATATACCTCCATTATATAGAATATTATATGAAAGTAGGAAAGTTATTCATATATATATTTGTGTGATTTCAAAATGTATTAGAGAACATAAATTATTCAAGCATGAATGTTTCTTTTTGAAAATAAATAAATTTCTTTGTCTATTCTGTAATGATCCAAATTATGAAAGAACCCGTATCATCCCTAATGAACCATCCTAATGGTTTATATTGTTTAATACATATTAACTATGTTGATACAACCGCCCATCTTATTATTTTCATATTGTTGAAGAGATTATTATATTATTATGAAGCGATAACGCACCATATATGTATAGCTAATGTAAAACTATAAGATGCCAATGTTTCTTTCACACATCAGGATGGTATATTGTTGATATATTACACAGAGTAACAATGGTTATAGATGAGCTCGTGTTTGAAAAGGAACTAATATATAATTATTTCTTGAAAATAAAGATGCTTAGACCAGTATATCCTTTTATTACGTCGACGTTTCGACAAAAATATTTTGTCCTCGTCAGGAGCAAACAAAAATTAAACATTTATCAAGGCATTAAAAATCATTCTAATCAGGCAGCCTCTATCTTCACGATAATATATGATAATTATATTTTTATTTTCACGTAAAAAGATATACCAATATTTGTTTTTGTGTAATTGCAATTAATAATAAATAATATGCAAAGTTAAATTAGTTACGGATTCATCCTTCTTACTTACTTTAATAACATAACATTTATAATACAATATTTGTATTATACAAATTATTCTATAATAGTGAAAATTTACGATAAAAGAATAAAACGATTTATTATCACATTTTCAGGATAAATTATTAATCAAATGTATTATAGCATATACGCAATATTCTAATATTATTTATATATGTATATTCTTAATTCAAAATTTAATAACAATATAGAGCTATTTTCGAATAACAGACGATCAATATAAGCTGTAGGCCAAAACAGAAGATTGTAATAGGATGAAGTAAATAATAAACAAAATCCCCTGAAGAAATGTTTTTACCCAACTATTTCTACCAAGAGGATCAATTCTTTGATAAGAGTTAACCTTTTAGCGATATCTTTCTCTCTCTAAGAAGATTAAGAGATATGTAGGTAGAGAAAAAGTCAAAAAGAACGGATTAACAATATTGTTCCAGAAATAGATAGTCTTGTTATTTAACCTATGAAACTATTGGTATTCTATTTTATAAATGGATTCTGACAATTATTTATTTAATTCGTTTAGGACAGTTGCGTATCTCATAAGATTCCAATTGTTTAAAAAAAACTAGAATTCAAATATATTATATCATTTAAAGTGTTTTTATATAATAAATGAACAATGCTTCCTGAGCTAAGTTTCTTGTTCAATTTTTATATGTAGATATGTGTATTTATGTGTAGAAATATATCTTTTGATATTTATTGTATAAACAGAATGTCATTAGGTTATTTCACATTTCATATCACTTTAAGTACAGAACAAAACCAAGTAGGAAGCATCTCGAATTTTAAACTTACATTCTCGTATTTATTCGAATTGTTAGAGATGAAAACTGAGCTAATATTGCAGGTCACTGAGAAGTTGTTATATTTGTTGTTGTTATATTACCGCATTAAATACTGGCAGTAGTTTCAAATAAAAACACATATATGTGATATTCATCTCATCTCTATCTTCCAAATCATTAGTTTATGTGATGTTATAGGGTGTGATGGTCACAAAATGAATAATTAATATATAATATTTTTTAATAATCTGTTTACAATGTATATAAATATGTTTGTGTTGGGAGAGACATTATATTAGTATAACATGTTTATGTTTTTTTTATTCTTAAAAAAATATATTTTGAATTGAAAGTTCTTTCACACCAGAAATATAAAGTAGGATCAAAACGAACACACACTTTGTGAAAAATTACAATGCTACGTATAATTATATTGAACGTCAATGGCCTCAAATGACGAATATTGTAAAGGAACTCTGCCTTTGTCCGTTCCAAGCTCGACAGAAAAAGAAGAAACGGGAGCAGTCATAAGCTCACTAAAAAACCTGGGATCAGCTGGCATGGCTGATAGTACCCTGTAAGAGCTCCTAATTTTGGGATACAGGATGAGTCTGTATTATACGTTTGTAGCGGTGGAATATTGCGTCTGTACTTCATATCAGATTCGGCCATTTCATATTGGATCTAAGTCGGCCTGCTACTGAGTAGTGTTCCAGTCCTAATGATTAAAGCAGACGTATTTTACTTCACCCAATGTCATTATGAATGTAAAATATTATTTGATGAGCTCTACTTATCCCCAGCAGACACCATATCAAGCTCAACAGGCTTGATGCCTTAATATGATTGAGTGGATATAAGTAAGAAGAAGACCTTGCGAAGGTTCTGCAGAGAGATGGGGAATAGGAGAGGAACTGGTATACTAATATAAGAACTATACAAAATATATTGTGAAAAATACTTTTTGACGTTTTATCATTATAGGTATAGTAGGGAGAGTCAGCTATATTCATTTTTTTTAAACCTTTTTCATACACATATATATAACAATAAAAAACGGTATTTCCTGACCATGAGCACATTTTTAGATGGCAGAGCGTCATCTAGTGGAACAGAAATCATCTAATCATTGATTTAGCCTGTTCCCTGATATTTGGCCAACCCATTCCTTTTTATAAATCAAGAAATGACAACCACAAACGCGTTTCTGTTTGTTGACCCTCGTCAGCCTGGTACAGGTTGTACCACTGCAACCAAAAATGTTTTGGTCCCAGAGGCTTCCAGAAAAACAAATAAATGGCTATTTAAAGCCAAACTTTCGTAAATACACTGAACATGTGAAAATGTTATTTAAAAATAAAATAATAAAAAGGTCAGGTGTTGGTATTAAAATCAAAAAGTCATATCCTGACCACGCGAGTACATGGGTTTTTACATAATTTTACTTTATAAATATAACATATATAAAAATGAAACTATTAATATTATTTTTGCCACAATATGATGGCACTTATACCAGTAAATTGGTTATTTTTTAAAGTACACTTATATTTCCTGTTTAATATAATTCTAGAGTTCCTCACAAACTTATATAGATATTTATTCATTCTTAGCTCAAATTTTAAAATAGTGTTACTTTTCTCTTTCAGAAATAACTTTTATATTCAGTAAAATATATATTATAATCCAATCAATTTATAAGATTATGAGAATTATAAACATTTAATGCTATTACGTCGTGTACGTGAGGCGAGTGTTGATGATATTCCCACACGCGGACAACAAGAAGCAGAGGCAGGGCTAGATTTTAGCACATAGAGGGATCGGGGACAGCCCACGGGACAGAGGTAGAGACCATTACACAAACTTGGATGCTTATCACCGAGACATGGAGAGAGAGAGAGTGTGTGAGAGACAGGCTGAAGCGGACTGTCGAGAAACACCCCCTAGAACTATCTGCTGACCCCCTGCCAAAAACTTGTCCTATTTTCAGGGGTTGTCTCTAAAGAGTCCCTGGGCGCCCCACGTGGGCTTTGGCATTTTCCTCCTTTCTGCCCAGTTGTCCCCAGCTAACCGCTCTTTGGATTTTTATTTTGACGTCAACATTTTTAGTGTTACATACAAATAGGGTTTTACAGGCATTATCAATAAAGATATAGCATATATACAAATATGGGGGTGGTAGCAAATAGAAACGGTGTACATTTTGAAAGAAGGTAAGATATTTTAAGGCATCGGCTCTAACTAATTGGGAGATATGTGACATATACTAAAAGTGTCATTATAATACAGTTTAAAATATACGATATATATATAATTAAAATTATTTATACAGCCCTGCGATCATTGAAAATTGGAAAGGAAGAGCATGGTATATCAGCGATGGCTTTATGGCTCATCCCCATTTTTGGACAGTTCAGGACTGATCCAGTCAATCCCTCTAATCTTTAATCATCGCAAGATGAAGGCTGTAAAATCGGAAAATGAAACCTCTGAAATATAAATTGTAACAAGTGCCTCCGAGAATAAAAAGTAAAAAACCTATTTACGGAGGCATTGTTTTATTGCAAAGGCTGTAAATAATTGATTTATATATATTCAAAAAATATAGTTGTGAAATGTTCATAATTTCTATCGATAAATGGCTCTAAGTTAATTATGATATTTTATATAATGTTATCTTTCAAGCATCTAATTATCTAAGATTGAGGGAAGATATAAGAGATAGCATCAACATAAACTATCATTATATATTCTTTATTATTTTTATGCAGGAATAATTTTACTCGTTTTAATTCAAAATCACTTTATTATGTACCGCTCAACAAGAACAACCTAGTTTATGATAATTTAAACAGTGAATAATATGTGAAGGCTATTCAAAAAGAGATAAGAAAGAAGAAGAAGACTGTCGGGAATCGAGGGTGTTACCCACTCGTCCTTTTTTACTCGTTTATATAATTATTATTTATTTTCATTTTATATGTAAATATTATTAATATTTGAATGAGAGAGCGTTTTATGTCTAGAAGAAAATACATTATCACCAGAATGAATGTTTTGATAAAATTGAATAAATGATATATATAGCATAGAAAGATTTTCATATAATTTTAAATAGGTAGAAAAGACCCTAAACCCTCCAATAATTCATATAGGGTATCTATACTATTTTTATCAACATAATTGATTTGGTGAACATTTCTTCTAAGAATAGTCAATTGTTTTAATTAGGCCTGAAAAGAGCGATTATTGCTTGAAAGCTTGCAATATATAAAAAAAAACTCATTGTAAGAATATATTTGTAGATTTAAAATATTTGACAATTTCCTATTTAATCAGTGAATTAATAAATTATGATTCAATTACATAAATAGCATTCTTATACAATAACTATCAGAACAATATAGTTAAGGAATGAAAAAGATGAACAATAAAAAATAGGTTAAAGATGTTAGAACAAAGAGTGAAAATAAACGTAAAGAAATACCGGGGATTGCAGAAAAAAAAGTAGAAAAACTACGCCCGAGTGTATTTCCGTTATTGGTTTCTTAAAGCCAATATTATTCTGGTTCACCTTGGACATTTCTATATCCCATCATCTCATTATGTCCGGCTTTTACTTCTACCACCGAGTATTATTTGGCACAAATCTATCCATCTCTATAGAGGAGGCCAATAACACAACCTCATCGTACCAAATGTTATTTATACCTATCTCCAAGATATTCCTTTGGAGATCTTCCGAGATAAATATCTTACTTCTACCTCTCGATATATCTTAAGATATTTCTTTTGGTAACTTTTTATTCACTCTTTTATAAACTTTTTTTTTCGAATATATATACCTATACATTTGTATATTTTTTTGCAATAAATAATTTAAAAACAGAAATAATTTAATATATTTTTCTCTCATTATAAAATAAGTATTTAAAATATGTATATAATTCGTATTTAAAAATTGTATTTATTATTAAGTTTTTAACGTGATAATCCTGTTGAAGGACTGACAAGTCCGAAAGCTTGAAAATAAAATGTTTCAAAAGAAACTTAACCCTGGATGCTTCATTTATTTTATAATATTTTGCAATGTTTGTACAATTATATATTCAAAATGTAGTTTCATATATAAAATTAGATAATAAAAAAAACATATATTGGATTTAATATAAGATTTATTTGCCAATATATTTTATTCAATCCAATATATGCCTTTTTATTATCTAATGATTTAGGTGTGGATTGCTCTATTTTCAGAACGATATATATAATTATGAATATATATATAGTTTTTGAAAAAAACAGTTTATAATATAATATATATAATAAAAAGGATTAATGAGTGAAAAAATTAGATATTATTTGTATTTATTGGTTACAAAAATATAATATAGCTCATTATATAGAAATATAATCGCAGTAAGGACAATAGAAATTTAATATATTTGTGAAAAGAAACATCCGAGTATAAATGTCTTCATTCGTTATATAATAAATTTATATTTATTATGGTATATATTTTATATGAACGTATCATTTATATACTATTAGTTGATTTCTGTTCTGCTAGATGGCGCTCTACCATCTCATGTGAGCGTGGTCAGGATAAACCTTTTTGAATTTAACACCTGACCATTTTTTTAAATTGTTTTTTCACATATATAAATTGAAGGTATAACTTGTTTTTTTGACTTTATATATTTGAAGATTAATTTAATTCAATAAAAAATCTTCATTAATATAAAATATCTTGTATATTCAGCTCAAATTGCTTATTTTGCAGAATAATTACGATCAAATGCGATGTGTATTAAAATTTCAGGGTGGTTCGGTAGAAGGGTGGTCTAAACCGTTTGTTTTCGACCGCTACGACCCGGGTTCGATTCCCGCATTAGGAACTTTTTTTCTTATTAAAAAATGCTCAAATGTCCAGCGATTCTTGCAAAGATTCAACCCCACTAGCGAGTGCAAGTAATCAAACGGGGCTCTGGCACATTTGTAAGTGCAAAGTCGAAATGTTTTTCATATGTGTAGACATGTGGTACATTTACTGTAAAAGCTGTCGCCTAATTCTACCTACCATGATTATCATGGCTTGTACCACGTGTACTAGGTATTGCCAGAAAAAAAGAAAACAGTTACCTGCACTAACATTCCATATATAACCAATCCCACTATCAACCTCTTAAGCAGAAGAGTCCAAAACAATAGTATACAAGTTCACTAGATCCTACTGTTTTACGGCTGAAAGAGTTATTAATTGATAAGCCAGGTCTTCTCAACATTATTTCTTCTACCCACCATGATTATCATGGCCTGTACCACGTATACTAGGAATAAGTAAAAAATAATAAAAAATTAAATTCAAAAAAATATATAGAATAAAAGTATAGAGTAAAAAACTAGACCTAGCTCTTCTTTATTGAAGCAATATAGACCTAAGAGCTTCTATCAAGAGCCAGGCCTATGATAATCATTTATCAATGTTAATAGCGTTATTAATCGTTATCCTGAGATATGTTAATTACATAAGGGAGAGAGAATCAATAAAATATTCATAAGTAATTCATCATATTCATTCAACGTTATCTCATTATTTGATAACAAACGACTCAATTTAAAAGGTGCAAATTTATTATAAAGGCGTTCGATTAATTAATCTTTGTGTAAATTGCACTTTTCAATAGGAAAATTCAATTTAAAATATTTATATTTTAAACATTGTATATTCATATTTATTTATTTTGAATTTAAATTCATATATATATATATTAACACAAAGCAATAACGCGCCATCTATATATATAAAATAAAAGGACTTAAAAGCGCGAATGTTTCTTTTATACATAAAACGAACTTCTACTGTCCTTACTGCGATGAAAAAATATATTGGGAGGGCTTGGCTCATCAGTGGTGAACCCTCCCAGCGGTTTCGCCAATTTAATCCACCAGACCGCTTCTCAGAGCTCTAATACTGTATTGGATCATTCTACTTTTATAGCTACATTGAAGGATGGAATCTTAGAAATGGTTTTCAATTAAACTATGGACATAAGCTTATAAGACCTTTTATTTTATATATATAGATGGCGCGTTATTGCTTTGTGTTAATTTATGCCTAACTGGCCTTGTCTTTATAGTTTGCTGAAGAGCATTGCTCAAAGCAAATATTTGAATGTAATTCTACTGTCTTATAAGCTTATGTCCATAGTTTACTTGAAAACCATTTCTAATATTCCATCTTTCAGTGTAGCATATAAAAGCAGAATGATCCAATACAGTATTAGAGCTCTGAGAACCGGTCTGGTGGATTAAATTGGCGAAACCGCTGGGAGTGTTCACCACTGATGAGCCAAGCCCTCCCAATATATTTTTTCATCGCAGTAAGGACAGTAGAAGTTCGTTTTATGTATAAAAGAAACATTCTCTCTCTCGCGCTTTTAAGTCCTTTTATTTTATAAATATATATGTCCAGCCTATAAATATTGTCTCTCAAATCAATGAATTTTCATAGTGTCGTAAATTGCATAAGGTATCTCATTGCTAACCTGAATATTGAAATATAAGATCGTAATACAAAGATATTCATTGCCTTTACCCTTAGACAATAACGCGTCAACTATATTTTACGAATTTCTACCATAAAGCAAGAATGTTACTTTTAAATCGAATAAGCTTATCAGTTTTACCTCAAGTATTTTTAAAGTACTCATATGATTCGCAACACCTCATTATTTTCATATAGTATTGCATTGTTAACCTAAATATTGATGTATATGATAGTATAGAACAAAAAAAAAAATACATATTTTATACCATAAGACAATAACGCGTCACTTATATTGTAAGAATATAAACCATAAAGTAAAAATGTTTATATATTTTAAAGTACTCATATGATTTGCATAATGCCGTAATTTGCATAAGATATCGCACTGCTAACCTAAACATTAAAATATAAGATCGTATAAAACAAAGATATACATATCTTTGACCATTAAACAATAACGCGTCGCCTATGTTTAATGAATCAATACCATAAAGTGAGAAGATTCTTTTAAATCGAATAAGCTTATCATTTTTTTCTCAAATATTTTCAAAGTACTCATATGATTTGCTTAATGTCGTAATTTACATAATATATCGCACTGCTAAGCTGAACATTGAAAAATATTATGATCGTATAGAATATATATATTTCCTTTACCGTTAACCAATAACGCGTTATCTATATATTCAGAGTTGTAATTATATGGCATGAGTATTTCTTTTAAATTTGATTGAAATATTTTCTACTGTCTTCATTGTGATACATTAGTGGGTAGGCTTAACTCATCAGTAGTGAACCCTCTCAGTAGTTTCGCGAATTAATCCATCAGACGAGGTTTTAAGAGTTCGAATATTGTATTAGACATTTCTACATATATATATATATAGGTGTGACGCTGAAGGGTGATATCTTACTTATCTAAAATTAAATTTTTATTTTCCGCAAGAACAGAAAAATAGTTAATCATATTATATTAAACATGAAAATTATTCGTTGATTTTGGTTTTATTTTTTAAGCTTATACTCTATTAGAATTTTATTTAATGAATATTACGAAATATATACAGTATTTACAAATTTATTTTATAATATTAAAGCAGTAATTACTTCAAAAGTTATAAGGAATGTATTGTAAATGCAGTATTATTTATAGCTTAATATGAAAATTTACAAAAATTCACACAATTTTATAAAATAAGGATTCATAAAATAATAAATAGTAAATATATAGCGACTTTGAAATTATCAATTAATTATATTGTATATTTAAATATATATATATATATATATATATATAATTACCTTATATATATTTAAATATTTATTTAAAAAGGTATATTGAAGGTGATGCAAAATTAAATTAAAATTTTATCATAATATAACGAGAGAAGGCTGTACCTAATTACATATTTATCTCAGCTACCTCAGGCATCAATAATTTATCACCCTGCTGGAGACCTCTAACATGATCAATTATCTACAGCGTGTTATCCCGTGATATAACAACTCTGATAGCACCACAGGAATGTCATGTATATAACATGTATGTCTCACGATATATCTTTTATAATAAATTCTGACATCTGACATGATCAATTCTCTACAGCGTGTTATCCCCTGATAGAACAACTTTGATAGTACTACAGGAATGTTATATATAACACGGGTATGTCATATATATATATATTTATATCCTGACATCTAACATTGACAATTATCTACAGCGTGTCATCCCGTGATATAACAACTGTGGTAGCACCACAGGAATGTCATGTATATAACATGTATGTCTCACGATATATCTCTTATAATAAATTCTGACATCTAACATTGGCAATTATCTACAGCGTGTTATCCCGTAATATAACAACTGTGGTAGCACCACAGGAATGTCATGTATATAACATGTATGTCTCACGATATATCTCTTATAATAAAGTCTGACATCTAACATTGGCAATTATCTACAGCGTGTTATCCCGTAATATAACAACAGTGATAGAACCACAGGAATGTCATGTATATAACACGGATATGTCTCACGATATATATTTTATAATAAATTCTGACATCTACCATTGACAATTATCTACAGCGTGTTATCCCGTGATATAACAACTGTGATAACACCACAAGAATGTCATGTATATAACATGTATGTCTCACGATATATCTTTTATAATAAATTCTGACATCTAACATTGACAATTATCTGCAGCGTGTTATTCCATGATAGAGCAACTGTTATAGCACGGTAGGAATGTTATAAATAAAAGTAAAATTTCGTATTATATATATTTTACTAGACGAATGACCCGGCTTCGCCCGGGAATTCCCCCAAGTGCAATTTCCTTCATACTGAAAGAACATTACTAATAAATAGTATTAGAGCCATAGAATAGCAACACCGAAGTAATACATTATCACAGGCAAAAGGTATGTGTGATGTCAAAAAAGTTGGGCAAGCGATTTGGAAAATATGCAGAACGCTCATTGGTCGGTTAATTCGCCTGGTGTTGTCACTTCGCCCACGTATTTACTGCCGCGCAAAAAATAGTTCTGGAGATTCTTTACACTTTATAAAAACAATATCGAACTTTCGAGTATTTCTGCCTTCCTGCAAGAGTACCTAAAAACGAATAAACGCCGTTAAGATGCTAATAATATGTACATTTAAATATTAGGAGATATTTTGCATATTTTTTATTTATTTATTGTTACAAAAGCACGAAGTCCAAAGGACTATTGTGCTGTGCTAGTATTATTTATATATATATTATTAATTATTTACACGATGGATTAGTATTGTTTTGTAAATTATTGTACAAATAGTTCTAAACTTAACAAAGTTCTCATAAGATAGAGTATATACACAAAGAGAATTTGGTAATGTTTCAAAGTATCTACATACAATTTGATTAGTCAGAGGGCAAGATAAAAGAAGATGCTCTGGTGATTCAACATCTAAGCGGCATTCACATGTTGGATCATTGATAGCATTCAGTTTGAATAAGAAACTCAAGAAGGGTCCTTTGCCAGTTAAGAATAAAGTAGTGAATTTATCAGAAGAAATGAAATTTGGGACAGCAATTGGAAAGAATTTCTTGAACAGTTCATTAGATTGAGAAAGATAAAACTTAAATTTTAGATCCAGATATAGTTTGTTTAATTCTTTTTGAAGGGGTTTTTTGAGTGTTCGATCTGTGAGAGAATTTGTCATATTATACTTTGTTTGTAATAATTCAAGATAATCGGACAGTAAAGGGGTTTTCGCTAGTATATGTGTGATGTAAGAAGATGAAGTCCTATAAGCATGAATGCATCTAATAAGAATTTGATATTGTATAGAATTCAACTTGGATCTTTTTGCTGCAGTGATAAAAGGAAACCAAATATTTGATGCATAGCTTATTGTAGAGCGTATCATAGCTTTATATAAGATCAATCTACGTCGAGTATCAATGCCCCAAGTACGTGCACATAATGAGAATAATATATTCTTAAGTTTCGTAGCTTTCATAATTATATTGTCAACATGTGTTCCAAAATTAATCTTATTCCTTTGTCTATGATTTTTAAAAATAACTCCCAAAATTTTAACAGTTTCTGATGGTTGAATTATTTTTCCATCAAAATTAATAGGCAATTTTTCATAGTTATGTAGATAGAGTATACCTGTTTTGTTTGGACTTAGTGAAAGTTTTACCTTTTCACACCATGCTTTGATTTTTATTAAACATTTGGTAATATTAAACTGAAGATCATAGATGTTTGAACTCCATACCACAAATGTCACATCGTCCGCGAAAGCAATTACTCTAGCAAAACTTTCGTTAAAAGATAAGTTGAAATCATTAAGTAATATATTCCAAAGAATAGGAGAAATAATACCACCCTGGGGACATCCCTTATTTATCTTTTTTATACACTTTACATTAGTATATTTAAACTCTACACTCCGGTCTTCAAAGTAAGAATTAATTATTTTTATAAGTACCGCTGGAAAATTTGCCTTGTCCAATTGTTGGAGAATTGCCGGATGCCATGCGTTGTCGAAAGCTCCGCTGATGTCCACTGTTACTATTGCCGTATTTTCTGTTTCTCTTTTCAGAAGACTTAATTTAGTTATTTCTTGTAAAGCAGAGATTGTTGATTTTTCTTGTGTAAATCCATGTTGAGCAGGATGCATAACATTATTACTATTAATATGATTTAAAAGTTCAATATGAATTAGACTTTCAAAAATTTTACCTAAATTAGAAGACAAGCTTATAGGGCGGTAGGCTTTCGGATCTTTATAATTTTCTTTATTAGGTTTTTTTATAATCATTACTGCTGACTTTCTCCAGGCCTCCGGATAATAATTAAGTCCCATACAAGCATTGAACAATTTTGTTAACACAGGAGATATATGATGAACTGCCGTTTTGATCATCTGATTGCTTATATGATCTATTCCTGGAGCCTTGCCATTTTTAAGTTTTTTAATTATTGAACAGATTTGAATATTATCAAAATAAATGATTTTATCATTAGAAAAAGTATAACTCTTGTCTCTGATTAATTTATGATAGTTTGTAGATTGCTTGATATTAGAACATTTTATTAAGTTAGTTTGTATTTTATATTAAAATATCTATATAGATAATACCGTAACAGAGTTTTCCATTGTAAAGTCCTGAGCTATCTCCTCCGAAGATTCTGAACTACACATAACGATCTATATACCAAAATTTTCGTTATTTTTTTCTTCATATGATAGGCCTGTTTTTATTTTCCTAATGTTAACAGTTATTTTTATTTTTTAATTTAATATATTTTACAATCGTAGATTTTTTGCATTTATCATCATCAATTTTTTTTGTTTTGAAATGCGTTCTTTTGTCTTATTACTACAACCAATCGTGATGAAACTTTGGGAAGATGTTTAGTATACTACCGGGATGGTTTCTGGCTAATTACTCTTTAGAAATAACCTTTCGTTGCATTTTTATTTACTATAAAACGTAGATTCACTCGCATGATCTTATTTGTAACGTCAAGCTTAGCCTATACGTTAGGTACGCAGCTTCGTACCCCCGCAACCTAGGTTCGAGGCTCAGCGTGGGTGTTTTTTTTTTTCATTTCTTTTATATTATTGTAGCAAATTATTAAAAATATTATTTTGTTTAAAATGTAGGCTTTTTAAAATAAAAATTAACATACACAATTTTTTAATAATATTTGTAACAAACCTAGGTGAGAGGCTCAGCGTGGGTGTCTTTTTTTTATTTTCGTTTCTTTTATATTATTGTAGAAAGGTCTGTTTTTACAGCATTATTATATTTTGATTGGTTTATTTTAAATATGTTTGTTATGAAGGCTCTATGTAATACTATTTAGAGCACATTTTACATTTTAAACACCTAAGCCCCCTCTTTTTAATATTGTATCAAAGTATTAAAGTATTATTTTATTTTAGATGTTTGCCATGAAACTTTGGGAAGTTGTTTAGTATACTATCAGGACGATTTCTGGCGAATTATTTTAGAATAATATTTATAACAATAATTATAGCGAAATTAAGACATAGTTATTATATTCTGTGTTTGTGCATATATTAATATTTAACAGAAAATGTTAGAACGTTCTATTAGAATATCTCGAAAACAAAAAACAATACATATAAACGAGTTCACTGACATTTATTAATGCAGTGATTATAATCAATGATTACAATGAAGGGCTATATTATCGATATATATAAAAAATCTCTTTCAAATTTTAACGTAACGCTCCATTCTCAATCCCGTAGGGCTTTAGATCGGCTAAAACATTTTTATCTTTATAAGTGAATATTAACTTTACTGTACTGAATAGTTTAGTATAATGTTAATTTAACATATTACAATTTAGCCACAGCAACGCGTGGCCGGGTTCGCTATTTATAATATATATTTCTGATTCATTTGATTATGATTATAATTTGTAAGTACTTTGTTATAGTTTTTCATTTAAATAGAGCTCAATTTTTGTGTATGTTTTCTATTTGCAGTATCTTTCCTAATGTCTTTGGCAACGTTTTTTTTTCTCATAAATAGGCTGAGGTTATATTATTTTTCGAATTGTAGATTGAATTATTACTTTTATTCTATAATAATTATCTTTTATAAGTGTTTGTTATAGTTTTTCATTTGAATTTAGCACAATTTTTGTATCTGGTTATCTTTTTTGGCATCTTTTCATCTCTCTTTGGCATCTTTTTTTTCTCATTAATAACACCTAATCCAAATAATTTAATAGTGTGTGACGTTTCAGCAACAGCATCAGACAAAAGAATAAATGAACTAAAGAATGAAATCTCATTTTTTCTTTTGTCTGATGATGGTGACATTTGGATTAGGTCTTTTTTTTTATTAATTTGTTATAGTTTTTCATTTGAATTTAGCTCCATTTTTGTGTCTTATTTAATAAATGAACTAAAGAATAAAATCTCATTTATTCTTTTGTCTGATTTTTGTGTCTGATTTTCTTTTTTACAGTATATTTCATAATGCCTGATTTGATTACTTGATCTGTTATAGTTTTTCATTTAAATTTAGCTCCATTTTTGTGTCTGTCGTTTTTTTTTTTCTTCTCATAAATAGGCTGATGCTGTATTTGTGTACTCAATTGTTGCTTTTTGTGTCTGGTTTCTTTTTTGCAGTATTTTTTTTGGAATCCTTTTTTTTTCATCAATTGTTTCCTCACATGCTTGGAATTTTCTTTTTATGCCTGTCCTGGCTTTCAGTTTTATAGTTTTCCTCTGCTTGGTTCTTATTTTACCTTTTTTTTTTCAGCGTCTTCTGTCATGCCTCGAAAAGGCCGTGGAAGACTCACTCCCCTAACAGCTAGGCGTGCTAATATGACTCGCCGCAGACACAAAACCCCAATTGCTATTTCTCTTGTTTACTTTTTTACCAATGCCTATAATTTTTCACCTGAAAGATTTTTTATTTTATTTGTTATTCAATAAATTATTATCACTTATTTTTGGTCTTCTTTTTACTTACTTATTTTACTAGGGGTTGGTGGAAGGATGGTCTAAGCCGTTGGTTTTCGACCGCTACGACCCGGGTTCGATTCCCGCATTGGGCACTTTTTTCTGAAAAATAAAAAAAAATGCTCCAATGGCTTCCGATTCTTGCAAAAGTCCAACCCCACCAGCAAGCGCAAGTAATCAAACGGGGCTCTGGCACATTTGTAAATGCAAAGTCGAACTGCTTTTCACATGTTTAGACATGTGGTGTACTTACAGTTAAAGCAGTCGCCTACTCTACCCACCATGATTATCAAGGCCTGTACCACGTGTACTAGGGATAAGCAAAAAAAAAAATTATTTTACTCATTGATCTATACATACAATTATTTGCATACAATTATTTACATACAAATATATGCATACAATTATATACATACACTTTTCTACATTTTTGCACTCTGCAGTCTAATATGTTGCTAATAATAGGGGCTTTAGACAAATATCAACTGTTGAAATTTGATTTTCCAAAATAGTTGAATTATCGAAAGTGTCGAATTAGTTTGTCATATGATAGGCCGTAGGTCGAGACATCCAAAAATGGTCGAATTATCGTGTGTTGAATTAATTAGATTATATTGTATATATAAAAATATAGAATTGTTGTTTTTAATGAGGTCTTTTAAATGAATTTATTCCTTTAATATGTTGTCATATCTGCAATTTTTTTTCATTTCCAAAATATTTATTTACACTTTCACCAATGCCTATAGGATCTTTGCGATGGAACAGGTATGGTGTTCTAGCGCATGTGCTCTCATGTCCTTGAAGCACATATACTGACAGTACCCAAAGTTGAACACACTGTATAATGTCTGAAATATATGACTATAAAGAGGGCTCAAGGCCAAACCTTTGCTACAAGAGCCTGTGTTTACGCACAGACGACTTTATGTTTTTAATGAGGTCTTTTAAATTAATTTATTCCTTTAATATGTTGTCATATCTGCAATTTTTTTTCATTTCCAAAATATTTATTTACACTTTCACCAATGCCTATAGGATCTTTGCGATGGAACAGGTATGGTGTTCTAGCGCATGTGCTCTCATGTCCTTGAAGCACATATACTGACAGTACCCAAAGTTGAACACACTGTATAATGTCTGAAATATATGACTATAAAGAGGGCTCAAGGCCAAATACAAAATACAAATATATGCATACAATTATATACATACACTTTTCTACATTTTTGCACTCTGCAGTCTAATATGATGTTAATAATAGGGGTTTTAGACAAATATAAACTGTTGAAATTTGATTTTCCAAAATAGTTGAATTATCGAAAGTGTCGAATTAGTTTGTCATATGATAGGCCGTAGGTCGAGACATCCAAAAATGGTCGAATTATCGTGTGTTGAATTAATTAGATTATATTGTATATATAAAAATATAGAATTGTTGTTTTTAATGAGGTCTTTTAAATGAATTTATTCCTTTAATATGTTGTCATATCTGCAATTTTTTTTCATTTCCAAAATATTTATTTACACTTTCACCAATGCCTATAGGATCTTTGCGATGGAACAGGTATGGTGTTCTAGCGCATGTGCTCTCATGTTCTTGAAGCACATATACTGACAGTACCCAAATTTGAACACACTGTATAATGTCTGAAATATATGACTATAAAGAGGCCTCAAGGCCAAACCTTTGCTACAAGAGCCTGTGTTTACGCACAGACGACTTTATGTGACTTTTTCAAGTGTGCGAACTTTGGATAGCATACATGTAAAGTTGAACCCAAGTATATATAAAATGTAGTTTTTAATGAGGTCATTTAAATGAATTCCTATTATAAATCGTCTCCTCTGAAATATAGTTTGTAAATTTATATTCGGATTTATTTTATCCTTTTTTTTTCATTTCCAGAATATATATTTACACTTTTCACCAATGCCCAAAGTTTCTCACCTGAAAGAAAAAAACTCCGCCTTTGCCGGTCCCAAGCCAGGATGAAAAAGGAGGAGGGGGAGCAGTAACAAGCTCACTAAAAAAACCTGGGCTCAGCTGGCCCGGCTGATAGTACCTTGTAAGGGCTCCTAATCCAGGGATACATTCTTTTGGAGCTAAGTCAGTGGCCTGCCACTGAGTAGTGCTCCCAGTCTTGATGACAAAGGCAGACGCATTCTACTTCACCCAATCGTGATGGTTGTTAATTTCAAGCTTTACAAGCTTGACACTCTAATATGATTGAGTGAAGATAAGAAAGGAGAAAAAAATATTTTTTGTATTTTTTTTTTTTGGCAATAATCTATTTATTATCAATTAATTTGATTTTGGTCTTTATTTATTATTCCCCTGCTCTATACATACATTTTGTACATTTACAATGTCAGCCATTTTCTCTGTAATACCTTTTTAGCAGTGAAGTTATATTTGAGCAACAAACAATTGTTGAAATTTAAAATGGTCGAATTATCGATAGTGTTGAATTACACTTTGTTATATGATAGGCTGTAGGTCAAGACAACAAAACATGGTCGAATTATCGAGGTTATATTGTATATATAAAACTAGAAATGTAGTTTTAATGAGGTCCTTTAAATATTTTCATTCCTTTTATATGTTGTCTTATCTGCGATATAGTAGCATTTTTTGCAATTTTATTTGCTGATTTGTGTCATTTTTTCACTCAAAATATATTTATTTAAACTCTTCAACTAATGCCTATAGTTTCTTTCCTGAAATTGCTTAGCAAACATGAGTTGGTTGTATTGTTATGCTTCGGAGATATTTTAATCCTAAGCAGGGTCTTTACGAATGGTACACGTATGGTTACACAGTGCATGTGCTCTCATGTTCTTGAAGTAGTGTTGATGTGTTGTTTGCACTTTTATTTTCTGATTTGTTAGTATTTTTCTTCTTTTTTCATTTTAAATAATTTTTTAGGCATAGGAACCAATGCCTATAGTTTCTCACCTGCGGGCCCTTCGAGTAAACCCGGGGCGCTGCCCGGGTCACTCGGCTAGTATATATAATATTGACTATTCTTTGTTTCATTTTAAGAATTATCATATTAACTATAACTTTTATTTATTATATAAAAAATAAAGGCCAGAACAAAAATTAATAAAAAAATACGAAAGCCATTGTTTACATACAGTAACGCTAATTTTGTAAAGTTTTTTTTTTTAATTGCATTGTGTGCACTTACCGTAACTTAGTAATATAAATTTCTCTCTCAATACTTTTGTAAAAAAAAGTGACATTCGTATAAAAAGATATTTTAAAAAAGTACACAAGCAACTTGAAAAGAAATGCAGAACGCTCATTGGTCGCTTAATTGGCCTCGTGTTGTTACTTCGCCTCGTATTTACTCCGCGTAAAAATAAAGTTCTTCAAATGAAAAAAAAAGAAATAACCAAAAATACTAATCAAAATGTAGCCGAAAATATTTATCAGGTTTATAAAAAGCGACATGCAAAATTTGGTACTAATTGGTTCAGTAGTTTTTGAGTTTATCGCGAAACAGACAGACAGACATTGACTTTTATATATATAGAGATAATAAATTCTGATATTTAACATTGACAATTATCTACAGCGTTTTATCCCGTTATAGAACTGTGTTAGTACCACAATAATATCATATATAACACGAATATGTCACTCGATATTTTATTTCTAATAAATTCTGATCTCTAACATTGACAATTATATACAGCGTTTTATCCCGTGATATAACAACTGGGATACGACCAGAGGAATGTCATGTATATAACATGTATGTCTCATGATATATCTTTTATAATAAATTCTGACATCTAACAATAACAATTATCTACAGCGTGTTATCCCGTGATATACTCGTAACAACTGTGATAGTACCACAGGAATGTTATATATATATTACAATAATATGTCACACGATATATCATTTATAATAAATTCTAACAATTAACATTGACAATTATTAATAACTAGAGAGTGATATATATACCGTGACACTACAACTGCTATAGCATTGAAGGAATTCTATATCATTTACACAAATATACGTGTTATATGATGTATCTTTCATAGTATATTTTGATATATAACATGCTCAATTATAACAATGTGTTATCCCGTTAAAAACATGTATATAAATACCATATTTTATACAAATTAAAATATATATTCACACATAACATGATCAATTTACTACAGCGCATTATATATCCCGGGATATCACAACAGTTTTAGCACCATAGGAATGTTATATATGAAATTTATACCATATAACTGGAAAGATATTTGGACAAGAAAAAATTCAATTGTGTAAAATTGGATAAGTTCCAGAATACTTACAATGTTTGTCTTTATTAAAACAAAAATAAACAATAAGAGGAGCTTCTTGTGTAAATTTCTTTAATACCGCAAGCTTTCGAACAGAACGTTCTTCAACGCCCGTTGAAGAACGTTCTGTTCGAAAGCTTGCGGTATTAAAGAAATTTACACAAGAAGCTCCTCTTATTGTTTATTTTTGTTTTAATGATCGTGATTTTAAGAGTTTAATTTTCTACAATGTTTGTCTTTAATTTTTTTACTATATCTATAGCAAATATATATATATAATTTACAATTGTAGTTGAGTTTCTATTTTCTACTGTATAAATGGATAAACCGGGTAAGGCTAAAAGTTCATACTCTTGAAATACACAACAAGGCATGCATGATCTTTTGCTAAATTATAAATATTTGATATTTTTCTAATTTTTCCGCGAAATATCTTTTATTAATACAAATATTCTTTATAAATTTACTCTATCTATATTTGTAGTTTAGTCTTTTATCATTATAATGTAATGTCTTCGCTCCATTTTCATAAGATCAAATTATGTTCTATCAAGGAAAATATATGATAATATCACATCGAGATAAAATGAATATAAAAATTAATATTCTAATATGAGGATTTTCGCGCCATCTTTTATAAGAATTTTGAACTATTTTTGATGTGAAAACATAGTACAAATGTAATATTGAACTGGGATAAGGTGCATAAATTAAGAAAAGGGCATCTCCTTATCGTGCAACTGAAAGCTGCTGATGGCTTGCGCCATCTATCGGAATAAATATCAACTATTTTTGATGTTGCAGTAATACATAAAACTCCGAGGATAAGTTTCTTTTATTTCAAAATAATATCTTGAGCTTTCGGGTATTGCAACCCTTCGACAGGAGTGTATATAAGATCTTATATACACTCCTGTCGAAGGGTTGCGATACCCGAAAGCTCGAGATATTATTTTGAAATAAAAGAAACTTATCCTCGGAGTTTTATGTATTACTGCAACTTGTATACTAGAGGATTCTATCTTACTATTTTTGATGTGTATGATTCTTTTTAAATACCGCTTCCCAAAGTCTAGCTTCATTATCAGTATAAAAGGAAAACCGAAAAATTCAATTTTACAGCGTTATGATAGATTAAACTTGTGAATCTGCTGTGGGAATTTACCACTGATGAGTCATGCCCTTCCATTATTTTATCATTGCAGTAAGGAAAGGATAAAATTGATATATTTCAAAAGAATCATACGCCCAAAATTAGTTGAATTTAAGATATAACCATAGAATCATAACTAAAACTGGGGGTTTCACCTTTATAAATTGAATTTAATATATTCTAAAAGGTAATATTTAAGATTTGCATTTCAAATAAAAATAACTAATAAAACGCCTTTAGCAATAAAAGTCATTTAAAATAAAATTTTACGTGTCGCAAAAATCGATAAGTCAAATTAAATTGCATAAATCCTCAATTTTCAAAGTTGGAAATATTAACCGATTCTGTGAGAAGTTCTTTTATTAGATATTTTATTAAAAGATTCGGGTGAATTATAATATAGAATTCATTTTAAAATTTGCTAAACTATACGTTTTTTTTCCTATAAAAGAGTTTGGTTTTTAATTTTCATTATAGAGATTTCTTTACAAATTTAAATTAATTCATTTAATTATATTTTCTCATTTGTGGAAAATTCTATTGAGTTTAATCAATTTAACTTATTCCTTTTGAAATATTGGAGTATCGATTAAATTTAATATTGAGTGATTGAATTAAGTTCTTTTAAGCAGACGTGCAGAAATTTGTGGATAATCAAATTTGAGAGAGTATTTATATTAATTGCTTAACTCAGCGAATAAACGGATTTATAAAGCGATCATTAGCTGCGGTAAAGATATCTTTATGTATATTAATCCAATTGAATATGATATTCCACAATAAATTACTACTTACATTATAATATATTTATATTATTATGCATTCCTACTGCCGTCAAAGCTTATGTCCATAGTTCATTCGAATTATCTTTTCCAAGAGGCCAGTTTCCGTATCAGTATAGCTTCTAATCCATTTTAGACTGCCCCCTTCCCAATACCTTCGTCCTGAAAATGATTTATTTCACCAGCGGCGCTGATCAGCCGCCTTTTGATCTTCCTGATGTCTATGGCCTCATGAGGATCGTCAGCCTTCCGGAAGCATAACAGCAGGATTAGTGTCAATCCTTGTGTGCAGAACCACATTCCAACTCAGGCTTTCTTCCCACTCTTAATCAATTCCAACGGCATTGATTTGTCTCGCTATCTAGCACAGTGCGGTGGTTCTCCACACGATGGCGGCCATATTTCACTGCCTACGATGTTTTCAGTTTGGGTTTCTTCTTCAAAACACTGTGTCCGCGTTTTTATATCGCTTTGCTATCTCGTATTGAGCTTTCGTCGTTTTCTCCCACTCGCGGCAAGGTGCTACAGAGCTGTGATTCTCACAGTAGATGCGCACACCTGATCCACGTTGTCTATACCCTCTGAAGTCTGGGAGAGAGTCTGCATTGTCATGGTGTAACTTGAATGTAACTTGAGATGAATCATGTTTATTTTTTAAAAGACTTCCTAAAGCTTGTAAAGTTATAACAAAGTAGAAACTGATAACAGTGCTACATTCTTCCAAATATTTATTCATTATTACACCTCGCATACCCCAAAATACAGTTGCCATTAACCCTCTGGATGACCTCTGCATTTTGAATGTATTTCTCAAGCGAGCTTGAATGATGCCATTCTATTTATTATCCCTTAGTTTCTGGGCCATATAATCATGCCTAGGTTTAATCCCCAGTCACTAGATCAGGGGTTAGATTCTTTGGAACCCATTTTGATTTTTCTATAACCTATATGTTTACTAATCATTATTTCTATTGTATTATATATAACATTTAGTATATGAAAAAACTCTCTAATAGGTATTCTTCGATCTTAGCGAATAAAGTCATCAACATTGTTTTCGTTTTCAGGGTTGGTTTCTGTTGATGGCCTTCCCAAAACGTAGAATAAATCACCTCTTTTGGGGCTCTTTTTCATTTTCTCACATTGGTTACATCATTTTTGGCTTCTTTGTATACATGATTCAGTCTATTGGGAAACTCTGAATCTGAATATTTCTCTCCATTTCTAAAAATCCAATAACGGCTCTTTTTTCTGTTATGATTCCATGCTTACACTTAAGGTGTGTGTATCTAAAAGCATGATTAATAGATAAGGCTCTATATTTATACTTAACAAACTATTAGAATAAAAATAAAATAGGATAAATAATATTCAAATTATGAGAAAATCGGCATAACTATTGCAACGCCTTTCGTGTTTCCTTTAAAAAAAATATTCTTATAGTGTGTTTATTTTTTATTAAATCACAATTGAGAATATAAATAAGATATTAGTAGAAGTTAATATATATTTAAAAGATTAAATGACTTTCATGTTTATAAAAAATATTGCCATATTTAAATATTGCCATCCATTTCCAAATACAAAGTTTTTGCGAATAAATTTGAACGTGCTCTTAGTAGTTTAAATCTAAGTTAAAGAAAAAAAATCGAAAACATTAAAAGGATAGGAAGGGTTAAGCCTAGTCTTACATGTGAAACACATAAACCAACTTAAGTTCCAATTAAAACTTTTCCTCTAAATTCCAATTACTCATTGTTCGATTTAAAGCCGTTATTTCCTAAAGCGATATCTCTAATTACTCCAAGACCTCCAAATGAAAAATAATGCTAATTCTAAAGGAGAGAAACAAGAATAACTCCACTTTTAAAATTAATTAAGGATTTGATAATTAGCTCTTATTATGTTTGACAACTGAAAATTCTTATTTCTTCACTATTTTAGAATAATTTTTGTTTTGTAGTTGTATATTATTCCATCACTTTCTCAAATAAGCATGTATATGTATGTATACGTATTATCATACATATGGTATTGTATGGATTTTTATATTAATAAAATACTAATTTCTAAAATTTTCAAAAAGGTTATTTTCATATAGAAGTAATAATTATTTATTTATATTCGAATAACAAACATTGTTCTAGAAAAAATATATTCACCAAACATTCTATTTAAGAAATTTTGAAAGGAATTATAGGAAAATTCTAATTTACTAAAACATGTTCTATTTGGTAAATATTACTAGCATTGTGAATCCGATAAGGTGTTAAGCATACCGATTTCTATTTAACAGATAATTGCATTAATATAATTTTCTATATTTATTATATTTATACTCAAAGTTTATTAGAAATTGGAGCAAAAAAGGACGAAAAAAAAACAACATTTGTTTTTTGATGCTTCCATTTCTTATATTAATATGGCACGTTATCTCTTTATAATCAAAATATATCCATATATTTATCCCGTTTTTTTTTTTTGCTTATCTCTAGTACGCGTGGTACAGGCCATGATAATTATGGTGGGTAGAAGTAGGCGACTGCTTTTACTCTAAGTGCACCACATGTTTACATATGTGAAAAGCAGTTCTATTTTGGACATACAAATGTGCTAGAGCCTCTTTTGTTTAATCGCAATCACTGGTGGGGTTTGAATTTGCAAGAATCGGGGGCCATGGGAACATTTTATTAATCAGAAAAGTGCCCAATGCGAGATTCGATACCGGGTCGTAGCGGTCGAAAACCAACCGTTTAGACCATCTTTCCACCGACCCTCATATTCCGTCTAATATAATAAAATACATATTTATACCTAGATGAGAAATTTGTGATAATTCGTCGAAAAAAATAAACATATTATATCTACTGAATTTATAAATTACATATACACATTATATATTTTATATAAAATCAATAAACATAGATTATACTACAAAGCATGTTTTATATGTATATTTTCGAATATTGAATAGGTAATCATACTTCGTGCAAGTGGCATATTATTATTTGAAATTTTCCAATTTGCAGTAATATCATTCACTTCACATGGTCTTTAAGCCGCTTTGATTAAAAGGAATTCCATAGGGGGGAGGGGGGGTGAAGACTTGACACATGTTCAACAAAAGGGTTGGTTTTTAACCCGGCTCTCTTTCCTCTTTCCTTATACTCCCACACAAAACATTTTATTTATATATTTCCAAAAGTATCACCACAAATATAATATACATTCTTAATAAATATATATTATCAGACAAAGAGAAATATAAGAAAATGAAAGAGTAATTATATTCAACGGTATTATAAAGGTATTCTTGTTGGTGTATATACCATATTATACTTCTCCCTGCTTTAGGTTGTCATTTGCTTTAAAAATATAGCATATATTAACTTTCGGGAAGTTCTTTAAAATTCAATTTTATCAAAATATTTTGGCTAGAATTCTTACACTTGCATTTTGTTCTAATTGGTATCCAAGCTACTAATTGTCCGAATTCATAGATATTTTATTTACTATTATCATTGTTCCTTATCTTTGTTCATTATCAAAAAATATCTGTCTCAATGACATATTTTTTTGATAATGAACAAAGATATGCATAAACCATGATGATAATAAAGAAAATATCTACGAATTCGGACAATTAATAGTAGTAATTATATTTCTTTTTTTTTTTTTGCAACATGCTTTACATCTTTTTATTGCTTGTTTCAATCAATGATAGGTTTAATTTAGAAAGATGACTCAAATAAATATCAATAATTTACTATGATATTTCAGATAAAACAGAGCGTTCATATTTCTAACTAGTAAGTATGCATATTTTGAATCGAAATTTGAACTATTGATTACATATATGTTTCTCTCTCTCTCTCTCTTTGGTATACAAACAATTTCCCTCTAATCTCATTGATAATTCTTGCAATATTTCGATCATTGCAGTAAAAGCGATAGGAAATTGTTTTGATTAAAAAGGAACATACCCGTCATAAATACTACATATATCCAATTAATAAAAAGATAATCTCCTTTTTTGCTATAGAATAAGAATAAACAAGTAGGGGAGAAAAGCTTCTTGCCACGCTAAATACATCAGGTTTATACTCTAACTAGCCGAATGACTCGGGCAACGCCCGTGTTTTACCCGATTGAATGTTTTTATTCAAATACTATTTGTTACAATTATAAATTGGCGCCTTAAATAAATGCATATATTAGTTAATAACTATAGCCTATGTGCTTTATCTGTCTATGTACTGTTGGCTTACGAAGGCGTCTCATACTGGGAAAAAGAAAGAGAGGATTCCATTTAGTTATTAACTAAGATATGCATTTATTTAAGGAGCGACCCGCTCCAACACAATAGTTACAAAAACGAAAAAGCGAGTGGGGGAGGCATGATGGGGGGGGGGGCAAAGGTGGCGTGATCGTAGCCAACCAATAGGAGGGCGCCATTAAAAAAAAAGCAAACGGTGACAGAGAAGATTAGGAGATGAAGAATGACGCTCGTAACTGTATATAGAATATGTGGGGTAGGTAGAAGGATGGTCTAAACCGTTGGTTTTCGACCATCACGACCCGGGTTCGATTCCCGCATTGGGCACTTTTCTGATTTAAAAAGAAATGCTCCAATGGCGCTCTTTTCTTGCAAAGGGCCAACCCCACCAGCAAGTGAAAGTAACCAAACGGGGTTCTGAACATTTGTAAGTGCAAAGTCGAACTAATTTTCACATGTGTAGATATGTGGTGCACTTACAGTAAAAGCAGTCGCCTACTTCTATAAACCAGGATTCAACCCATCATGGGTTGTACCACGTGTACTAGGGATAGGAAAAAAGGTTTCTCTAATATTGCGTTTTGTTTGTATGAATATTTCGAATATTTCAACCTCAAAAGTTATAAATACATCTGTCTAGTATAGTAGAACCTCCCTTTAGCGGACACCCCACTAGCGGACACCTTTCAACAAAAGGCAGTTTTGATTTGCAAAATTACCATTTTTACTATTCAGCAATTCTCCAGTAAGAGGACATCTCTCCCTAAAGGACACATTGGCTCTTGATATAGGTGTCCTTTTCAAGGAGGTTCTACTGTATAATAAAATTAATAAAATTTTCAGGGCTAAGTTTCTTGTGCAGACCTTTTATTTTCAAGCTTTCGGACCTTGCACAATAAACATAGACTTGGAGCTTTATTAAAATTATTATATTGGAATTCAGGGAAGAACATGTGTCTAGTGCTGTATATATTTCTCATAAATATTTTTTTATAAGTAAATATGATTTAATTAATTAAGTTACTTAAATATTCATCTGGTAGTATGAAATTGTAATATATCATATTTAAATATATAGAATTATTATTATTCTATACGAATTCAAAGAAAAATTATCTCGAAATAAATATATGAAAAGTAAATTTTAAAAAGAAATATAATATAAAACTAGATTGAGAAATTATTAATCACAACAAATTTCAAAAATATAGTTTAACTCGAATATAAAAATTTTCGAATATATATAATAGTATTTTTATATTCTATTTATAATAAATATATTTTGAAAAGAAATTTTAAATTATATATTCGCACAATGGTGGGTATATTTGGTTGGTGTGGACATTTTGAATAAATCTTTGATGGCACGACAAGAACATTCGCTGTTGACAATACCAGCTCCAAACTTTGATTGATAACTGCTAAATAGACTGTTTATTCAAAACGTTTTAAATTTATTTTCGCCTTTCAAAATATGATTTAATAATATTTATTTATACCGCGACAATATATTATAATAGAATTCAGATAGAATATTATTTTATTTGAATCAAGTACATAGATTTCTGATAATTCACCTCTAGAAATATATATTTTATTGAAAAAATATATATTTTTATTTCGAAAAAAAAAAAATATATATATATATATTAAGAAAAAGGCATCTCCTTATCGTGCAACTGAAAGTTGCTGATGGCTTGCGCCATCTATCGGAATAAATATCAACTATTCTCGTTGATTTTTAATTATTCCAGAATTGGCCAAATACCCATTCTTGATTAATCAAGAAAAGCTAAACACGGACGCGTTTCGGGCTGTTGGCCCTCATCAGCGTGGTGCAAGCTGTACCTCAACGACCAAAAAAATTGTATATTAAGGCATCCTGAAAAATCATGAAACGGGTAGTTAAGGCCAGAGTTGCGTGAGGACGCTTACACAATGTGAAAAATAGTACAAATGCACATTGTACTGGGATAAGGTGCATAAATAAATAAAAAAGGCATCTTCTTATCCTGCAACTGAAAGTTGCTGATGGCTTGCGCCATCGATCGGAATAAATATAAACTATTCTCGTTGATTTTTAATTATTCCAACTGAAAGTTGCACGATAAGGAGATGCCTTTTTCTTAATTTATGCACCTTATCTCAGTACAATGTTACATTTGTACTATTTTGTCACATTGTGTAGCGTCCTCACGCAATTCTGGCCTTAACTACCCGTTTCATGATTTTTCAGGATGCCTTATTGACCCATTTTTATGATCGTTGAGGTACAGCTTGCACCACGCTGATGAGGGCCAACAGCCCGAAACGCGTCAGTGGTTAGCTTTTCTTGATTAATCAAGAATGGGTAATTGGCCAATTCTGGAATAATTAAAAATCAACGAGAATAGTTGATATTTATTCCGATAGATGGCGCAAGCCATCAAAAACTTTCAGTTGCACGATAAGGAGATGCCTTGTTCTTAATTTATGCACCTTATCCAGTACAATGTTACATTTGTACTGTTTTTTTAAACATATATGAAAACAATAGAAAAAATAAAAGATAGGTTGGTCAGGTATTGATATTAAAAATAAAGAAGGCATCTCTTGACCACGAGCACATGTGCTTTTTAGATGGCAGAGTGCCATCTAGTGGAGTAAAAATAAACTAAACGTTTATTTAGCTTGCTCCGTGATATTTGGCCAACCCAATTTCTTGATAAATCAATTCGTGGATGGCTTTTCTTGATTTATTCAAGAAATTGGGTTGGCCAAATATCACGGAGCAAACTAAACAAACATTTAGTTTATTTTTGCTCCACTTGATGGCGCTCTTCCATCTAAAAGGAACATGTGCTCGTGTCCAGGAGATGCCTTCTTTATTTATATATATATATATTATATATGATGCATTAGCCCACCATCTGCTATGAATATTCTAAACGATTTTAGACGCGTGTGTTTCTCTGTTTAAATGATTGTTTAATTTTTAAAAGATTCATAGGCGTCTATAATAGTTTCGAATTTTCATATAAATTATGCTGTTAAATAAATTTCAGAATTTATAAATTTGTTGTTTAATTTAAACATAGGACGTTTCTTTAAATTCACTACTTTATTCTTAACTGGCAAAGGACCCTTCTTAAGTTTCCTATTCAAACTGAATGCTATCAATGATCCAACATGTGAATGCCGCTTAGATGTTGAATCACCAGAGCATCTTCTTTTAACTTGCCCTCTGACTAATCAAATTGTATGTAGATACTTTGAAACATTACCAAATTCTCTTTGTGTATATACTCTATCTTATGAGAACTTTGTTAAGTTTAGAACTATTTGTACAATAATTTACAAAACAATACTAATCCATCGTGTAAATAATTAATCATATATATGTAAATAATACTAGCACAGCACAATAGTCCTTTGGACTTCGTGCTTTTGTAACAATAAATAAAAATAAATAAAAATAGGACGTTTCTTTTATATATATATTTTAAAAGAACATATATAAATCGAACAACAAAATTTATAAATTTTGAAATTTTTTAAAGAGTATCATTCGATACAGAATTAGCTTTCTGTTCTAACTCAATATTATATTCAAAATATGTTTTCTTAATTTATTATATTTGACTTTACTCTTCTGTTCCAAAATTGTTTACTCTTTATATATATATATGAAAAAAAAAACAGAAAAAATAAAAGATAAGTGGATCAGGTGTTGATATTAAAAATAAAGAAGGCATCTCCTGACCACAAGCACATGTGTATTTTAGATGGCAGAGCGCCATCTAGTAGAGGAAAAATAAACTAAACGTTTATTTAGCTTCCTCCGTGATATTTGGCTAACCCATTTTCTTGAAAATCGAGAAAAGCCATCCACGAACGTGTTTCGCGCTCTTGGCGCTCGTCAGCCATGGAGTAGGCTGTAGCCACTGCCACCAAAAATATTTTAGGTCCCAGAGGATTCTTGAGAAATCAAGAAATGGGTATTTAAGGCCAAATTTGCGTAAAGATGCTTAACACACGAAATAATATAAAGTGCTGCGCCACGTAAGCAGTTGGATTCTTTTTAGTTAAGGGGTATCCAAAGAACCTATATTTTGAGGATACTGTAAAGGGTTGTTGGTCTCAAAACCAAACGTTAGATCTGGCAAAGCGGCTTCCATTTCGAAACACTACAAATTTAGACTTGGATTGGTTCAAAGTTAAACCATTTTCCTTAAAATATATTTTTATTAAATTAATCTTTATTTGGAGATTTATTTTGGATTCACCAAAGAGGACTATATCATCCGCAAACAGGAGGAGTGGAATAGTCCTATGGCCCGGTAAGTATATAACTGGCTGTTCAGAATCATCCAGCGTAGCAACCAGATCGTTAATGAAGCCAACCTTTATCAAGGCATTACATTTTTATATAAACAAAGCGGTGCTGAGTTTGTTTATACAACAATGTAATGCCTTGATAAATTTTGGCGTTCAGACAACCAAAAAATTGATAAATAAATCTTTTACTCAATCCAATATATACCTTTTTATTATCTAATATATATATATATATATATATATATATATATGTATACATGTCTATATATTTACAAAAAAAAAAGAGATAACTTCAATAAATAATTTTTTAATATATACAATTTAATTAACATATTAATATAGAATAGAAGAATAGGGAAAAGTTTTAAATAAATTCACTTTCAGGATGTCAATTTTAAAATTTGTGTTTCGATTATCGAGTTGTGGTTTAGAAAGCTGATGTAGGCGAGGTCTGGGTTTGACAACAATGTCCCCTCCTTCTGTTGTTGCAGGTAATTTCCTAACGGGTAATTATTGAAACTCTACTTCTTCTTTTACAGCCTAATTTCCATTATCCTCTAATGTCCTTTCCTCATATATCAACTTGAAACTTAACAGAATTACTCGCTCAGTATATAGAAAAGTGGTTTATCCCATTTCTTCGCTTTATTATAGAAATTAGAGATATTTTATTGTATTATCTATTCATTTTTATTATTTAATCTCTATATATTTATTTAATTACACAAATATGTGACCGAATCATAGAGAGTAGATATATATGGTTTAATTTATTACATTATTGTATTATTAATGTTGAGGTAATTTGTTACGATATCTTTTCAAGCTATTCCATGCGTCGTATCAAATTAGATATGCGTAAAATAAATATAATTCATAAATAAGATATATATATTTTATTCTCTTATTTTTTCTATCTTAATAAGCAATATTATAGGATTTGATATTTCCATCGTTAAATAAGCTTGTTGACTATGAGTTTATTATAGCGAGTTATTTATATAAATACTGTAATGGGGTTTCTATAATTTCTTCATTTCACACAATGAGTTATTATTAGGATATATTGGGGTGGGGGGGTCTACAATTTCTTCAACTCATACAGTAAGATTTTTAAAGAGTTACTGGACTGGTTACTTACACTTTAACTCCGCCTCATTTAATGAAGGTATTAAAGGAGAGTCTATACACGGGTCTACACCTCGATTCACCTCAATTCAACTTTTGGTGAGTAAAATAGCCAGAGAGTGCCCCCCTCTCCCTCTAAACAGAAATATAATAATAGCTATGGAAACAGTTGATACGTTTTTTTACAATTTAGAATCTTAGTATATTATTTTATACTTTATATATTCAATAGTTCTATTCCTATACGTAATTATTTTGTTGAATATATAATTGATATATCTAAATATATGTATTAAATTTCATTTTTCATTTTATTAATCAAACAGGCGCGTTATTTAAATATTTGCGCCTATTAAAAAGAAAACAAAAAAACCCAACTAAATTAGAACTTAGAAAAAAAATTCAATATTGACAAAATTACATGTATTATTCTATAGAGCTCATACAATTTATTTAGACAAAGTGGCTGAGGTGGAAGAGTTAGATCATTTAGATCACTTTTAACTACTCTAATTCGGCCTTTGATAAATAAAATAGGCAAAGAGAGACCCCACTTCTAAACAGAGAGAATATTATACCTATGAGAAAATAATTCACAATTATGACGATCATAATATAATGCGAAAATATAGTACGAATATGATAATGTACTGGGATAAGGTGCATACATTATGAGAACGAAAAAGGTATCTCCTTATCGTGCAACTGAAATTTGCTGATGGCTGGCGCCAGAATTGGCCAAACCCCCATTCTTGATTAATAAAGAAAAGCTAACCATGTACGAGTTTCGAGCTGTTGGCCCTCGTCAGCGTGGTGTAAGCTCTACCTCAACAACCAAAATACTGGTCATTCAGGCATCCTGAAAAATCTTTAAAGGGGTAGTTAAGGCCGAAATTACGTGAGAACGCGAAACAATGCGAAAATATATTACAAATATGTTATATAGTAACAACTATATGCAATATAGTTTGTCGCATATACAGTTCAGATTAACGTTCAAAATAATAAATAGAACATTGCAACTACATTTCGTACAATTTCTAAAGGTCTTTAATATAAAACTTAGATTTTAGATGAATAGAGAAATAGAGATAAGTATAAAAGATAGCAACATAATACAATAGCCTCTCTTCATCTGTAACTAAGATGATACTCTGCAATTAACTCGTTTATTTAACTTATACATTATATAAACCACGCCATAAGCACATTAATTATTCAATAGACTCATTAAATATTATAATTATTATAATTACTCCTAATTATTATTATGATAAACCTTTAGTGGGATTATAATTTCTTATTTAAAATTGTAGCTTTTAGAATGTATCAGTAACACTAGCGCTAGCAAAATAGACAAATCTAAGCTATTATATTGGATATATTAGTATATTTACATTAAATATATTCAGAATATATTATGCTAATATGCAGCTATATTTTCGCTGATGTTACATGTTCAATAATAGTTAATAAAATTCATTATCTGCCTTTTAATTACCATCATTCCCTGCAGGAATTAAAAACCAACAGAGAGATTGGCTTATCAGTAACGGTCCATTTCAGTGGTTTAATCAACAGACCATTACAACTTTTACATTTTATTTTGGTATCCACAGAGTTGTATAGTTGTTGATAAATGGGTTTAGTGGATTGGGTGCCAACAGATTAAAACTCGAGATAAAATTAATACAAACTATAATTATATTTCTCCTATAATATTATAATAATTTCATAGTAACGACTTGTTTATGAAGAATTCTCTTTTTTTGAATGTGTTTAACATTAATAAAAAAGTGTATTTTCTCTCTCTAATATAGAAAAACTTCATTCGGAATTCCATATTTCGAATTCGAAATTTATACGAAATTTTGATATATTTGTGCCGAAGGCTGAATTTCACTCTTTAAAGTTGCATTTAAATATGACATTTTTAAGGTTAAGTCTTCGAAAAAAATCGTTATAGTGGTTATGAAGATTAAACAAAACATCATTTTGGGTATTTTTAGATATATATCAACCTGTATATTATGCGAAACGAAGCTACTTTTGATACATTCTTATCTTCTTCCCGCAATTTTAGGATGCATATATAGAAATTTCAGTGAATAACTTAAAGAATAGGTTTAATATGTATTTAAAAATGTAATAATGCTGTAAATATATTTATCGCGTTGTTTATATTAATAAAAATCAAATGAATTATCAATTTTGAAATAATATTTCGCAAATTTTATAATTAATAATTCTATATATATTCTATATTGAATGAAGAAAAGTGTGTCTATTGTGTGTTTATTTCATGAGATTTTTGTTTAGAGAATTAAATGTTTTATATATATGTTAAAAAAATATATTTAAAATATTATTTTAGAATTTTTAATTTATAGAAAAAACACTCTGTTAGATCGACCGCCAGAACTCGCGTTTTCTGTTTATTAAACCATTTGTTGTTGTTTCCCGATGGCCGGCTCAATCCGTTTGTGAATTATGTAAATAAGCTTTTATTTTTTTATTCTTAAGCCAGGCAGTAATTTTCTCAAAATATGTATTTCTATATTCCATAATCTCAATTAAAGCTATTTCTAATCTTTACAATTTTATTATACGTACTTTAAAGATTTTAACAACGACTGCATTACCATAGCATAATCCTCAAGATAATCAAAAATCAAGAGAAATCTCATTATTTTATATAACATAAATATATATATGTCACATTCTGCTTATAAATTATTTGTAGATGTAAATTTTACACTGTTAGGATTTATGTAAATATTTGTAACTATATAAATGAGACGCGTGATTGAAATAAATTGAGTCAGAAGCTTGCAACGTTTCTTTCTTCATTCACGCTAACAATAAGTCCCTGCATATTGGCGTGTGCGAAACCTTAGATACGTTTCAGAAGTCGACAGGATTTTGACCCGCGATGGGAAGGAAGAGAGCAAGCACCTCATCGAAGGAAGAACCACTGGAAGAAAGAAGAAATATGAATCTTCCTTTCGAACTGATCCCGAGATATGATCCTGATGAAGGACTTAGCTACGATAACTGGTCAAGATTATTTGACCATCAGGCACAACAACAAGGTCTCTCATCAAAAGAATCCCTGTCCATGATGCCAATGTTATTCAAGGGTAAAGCTCTGGAGATGTATGCTTTGATCTGCAGGGATATATCCTCATTGGATGAACTTCATTCTAGGATGAAACGCTTTTTTCATGAGCCGGAACATGGATTACATCGAAAATTCTGGCAAGTAAGAAAAGGACGAGAACAATCCGTAAAAGAATATTACTTTGCAAAGATTAAACTCGCAACCAAATTGGGACTGTCACAGGAATTGATTTTGGAGGGATTAACTTCTGGCATTGATTCGGAGTTTGAGCGCTTTTTGATCGCTGCCTCACCGACAAGTCTGGAGCGCTGGCTTGAGATTGCCGAGGCCATAGATATATCTCACTGCCGAACCACAAGTTCAGCCTCGGGAATGGAGATGGGTTATCCTGCCCGACGACGACCGTCTACTTCCTGGCAGGGAGGGCAGGGCTTTAGAACGCGGAACTGGAGAGAGGGAAGGAACGATCGTCCCGGGACCCACCTTCCGCCAACTAGGAGCCAAACCGCAAGCCTTGCCGCCGTTCAAGATCACGAGGGTGAGTCACCAGCCTCTATCAGGAGACTCGAACAGGGCGATTGACGCCTACCCAGTCTGCACGTATTGTTGAGGGATCGTGTAGACGGAGTGGATTTTAAGTTACTTTTTGTTTTAGACTCTGGATCAGAAATAAATGTCCTTCCCAGGCATCTAGTGCCGGCGGAATTTATTACATTAATTAGGGAACCCAAACTTAAATCTTTAAAATCGGTTAGCCATTGTATCGCCATTGTTGGCGAGATTGAGTTAAATACTACCATAGGAGATAAGTCGCTCAATCTTTTGTTTCATGTAGTTCAGAGTGGAAGCCTTAATTTTGGTATTTTATCTGCCAAATACTTACCCTATTTTAAGGTGAAAATTGATTTTAATAATAGTTACATTAAACAGAATAATAGAAAATTAGGCCAGTTTAATTACAGTTTTTCAGGCAGAGAATTAGAAGCTATACAGAGATTTTACCAAATTCAAAACTATTATGCTAAAATTAGTAGAACCAAATATTGCAATCATCATGTAAATTGTTTAAAAGTAAATAGAAAATGTCTTAGGATTAGAGATTCGTTATTCTATAGAAATGTTGAAAACTTGCTTGAAGATAATGTTTGTAATTTTGTTTGTTCCGTGCCAGACAGTGGAGCAGTTCCTTATGTATTAAAATCTAAGCCAGTGTATCAACCAGATGCAAAACCTCTGCCACTGCCTGACACGAATGATTGTTTTTTACATGATAATATAGAACTTTTCACTATGGTAAAAATACTATTAGATAATCATGCAGAGATCTTTGGGGAAAACAAATTTAATATAAAACCCTTGAACATCCAGCCTCCAAGACTGAGACTGAGTGACAAAAAGCCTGTCTGTGTTAGACCATATCGTCATAGCTTGAGAGATCGGGACTTGATAAATCAACAGATTGAGCAATTGTTAAAATACGGTTTAATCAAACCTGCGTCTTCCCCATACAGCGCACCTGTGACGCTCGCACCCAAGAAGGGCGAGGGAAGGGTTAGGCTTTGTATCGACTATAGACTCCTAAATAGGAAAATAATTTCGGATTCGTTCCCTATTCCGTTAATGGAGGATATAGTTCAGAAGGTACAGGGCGCCAGAGTATTTTCATGCCTCGATATCTTGAGCGCTTACTGGACAATCCCTCTTCATCCAAAAGATCGGGAGATGACATGTTTCTCAACTTCTGAGGGCTCTTATGTCTGGTGTAGATTGCCGTTTGGATTAAAGACCGCCCCTGCAATATTTAATAGAAAGCTCTCTGCCATTCTGCAGAAATACAAACTTGATAATGTAACATCTTATTTTGATGATATTTTAGTATTTTCAGAAAACGAGGAATCCCATTTAAAACACCTCGGACAAATATTCGAGATTTTAAGAAAAGAAGGCATACAGTTAAGGAGAGATAAATGTCTACTATTTATGAAAAGGATAACTTATCTCGGCTATGAAATTTCGGAGAACCAGATCTCGCCTTCGGGCGTTAATGTCGATGTCATCAAATCATTGCCCCCACCTCGTGATTTGCGATGTTTAAGATCCTTTTTGGGAAGCGTGACACATTACGCGAAATTTATAAATAATTTTAACAACCTAAGAGCCCCTTTGAATGAGCTTCTCAAGAAAAACTCCCGGTTTATCTGGACGGAGGAATGTCAGAGAAGCTTTGAGGGTTTAAAGGAAGCGCTATGCTCCAAACCAATACTTCAACTTTTTAACCCTTCTTTGGCTACACATATTTATTGTGATGCCAGTACCTCGGGTATAGGAGCGGTGCTTAAACAGGAATATCCTGATGGCACGCAAAAGCCGTTCACCTATTTCAGTAGGGCTTTGCGAGGTGCCGAGTCTAAATATACGATAACAGAACTAGAACTGCTCGCGGTGGTCGAGACTTGTAAGCGCTACCACCCTTACATATCCGGCAGTCACGTCATAGTTCACACGGATCATAAGGCGCTAATATGGCTGAATAGCTTCAAACACACCAATGGGAGACTGTTCCGATGGTCTTTGAAGTTGTCCGAATATGACTTGGATTTTAATTACAACAAGGGTTGTGAAAATCACGAAGCCGACATGCTCTCCAGACTTCCATACTCTTATTTTTTGTCAGCTCAAGCCTTGAAACAAAACCAGGGTGATTTATCGATACCACCTTCAAAATTATACTCTATGGTGGATGGTATTACTTATATACGACTTAATAACAAGGATAGGATAGTTGTTCCCCCGGAGCTCCAAGATGACCTGATTCAGAAAGCCCATGAATCTTTAGGACACCCAGGCATCAGTGCTATGATCAGAGCACTGTCCGTTCAATACTATTTTAAGGGGATGATAGGGAAGATAAAGAATTATGTTAAGAATTGCAAGGAGTGTCAAACAATAAAGAGTAGCACCCAGCCCTCCTATGGACTGATGGGATCATTGCCTAGGGCGGCAAAACCCTTCGATGTCGTGGCTTTGGATACGGTTTTGGGCCTAGGAGGTTATAATAGTGCAAAAAATTGTGTCCATACCGTTATCGACCATCATTCACGATATATCTGGGGATATGCTTCCAAAGGCACATCCATCGCGACGTACATAAATATCATAAACCAATTATTAAATATAGGAAAACCTAGAAGCTTAGTCACGGATAGACATCCCTCGTTTGTCTCGAAGAGATTCAATAAATTTCTTCAGGAGAAAGGTATAAAGCACGTGATGACCTCCCCGTCCCATCCAGAGTGTAATGGACTAGTAGAACGGGCTAATGCAACGTTGATTGGAAGGTTAAAAATACAACATCAAGGTAACCCTAGGGCCCCTTGGCCAAAATTGTTACAAAAAACGCTGGAAGAATATAGAGACACACCCCACTCTACGACTACATTCCCTCCGATATACTTGCTGTACGGGACCCTCCCTTCCTACATGTCTGATCTTACTAATCCGTATCCGCCAGTAGAAAGGGCCCGAACCATTGCCAATGAAAAAACCGAGGAATTGCATAAACGGTTAGTTAAAAGATACAATAGTTCACATAGATTCCCGAATTTAAAAATTGGAGATAAGGTTTTGTATCGAATCCCTCATCAGGTAGGCCATGGCAAACTGTCACCAGTTTATTATCCAGACCCATACACCGTTCTTTCTACCCCATCCCCTCACACAGTTGAAATAAATAAACCGTGCCAGCCTGAAAATAAGCCCAGCACAATAGTTAATGTATCTAAATTAAAATTATGGGACCCTATTTCAACCTCGAATGAAGGCAGGCGGAATTATCCATTTCCCTTCCAAGATGTGGAGGATTTGAATGGATGTATGTAATCTGACCATGGCCAAACGTTCGAAAGGAGTTTCCACTCTCTGAGGGGCTGCTTAATACCGCAAAATGTTTATTTTGCGTTCATGTGGTTTTTCTACTTCAATGGTAGGGCTTGAATTCTCTCTACAAACATTGAAGGACTCAGCTAATAATGGACAATACAGCCCTGTTACATATGTTCTAAGTGACACGCCTGGGAAGGAGAAAAAAAAAACATTTTTTTTTTTACAGGCCGGTCACCCCAGGGATCTCTAGTAAAATGGTCACTATGCGATACAGTGAATTAGGTACGCACCTGGATACCCCAACTATCAGGTCCGACTGCCCTACTGCCATAGTGATAATACTTTTATTATTATTGGTATTTTTATTATTATTATTATAATTATTTTATTTTATTTTTATTTTTTCTCTCTCTGCAGAATGTTTTTTTTTTCTCTCTAACCTTCCAACCCCTCCCAACCTCCATTTGTGTAAATAAATCTGAGATTTATTTTTTTTTTAGTAGGGGGGTTTGTCACATTCTGCTTATAAATTATTTGTAGATGTAAATTTTACACTGTTAGGATTTATGTAAATATTTGTAACTATATAAATGAGACGCGTGATTGAAATAAATTGAGTCAGAAGCTTGCAACGTTTCTTTCTTCATTCACGCTAACAATAAGTCCCTGCATATTGGCGTGTGCGAAACCTTAGATACGTTTCATATATATAATATATATATTTAAATATATTCATAGATTTGCATTATTTATTAACACAATTACTATTTGTCTCTGCCTCTTAATATATTAAAACTATTTGGAAAGCCCAGCTCGTTACAATTTAACTCGCGATAAATAGTTTTGTTACAGGGTTCAACATATATTATTTGTAAAAATATATATGAAAACTATTTTGTACAGACTGAAAATATGTAAAATATCAAAAATGGTATTTTATAAATTATATTACAGCCTTACAAAATATTTGTTAAAATACGTATTTTATAAGAATAATTATATACTAAACTCAACCTAGAATATGTAAAAGCTATGTTATATTGGTTTACTATCCGTATATGCAAAAATGAATAATCAAATAAGATACGCTAATGATGAAATAATATACTAAATAAGCCAATGATATTTTAGGAAAATGATTCATAAGAAGATTTCAAGAATCTAGAAAATTTTAGAAATATTTTACAATTAGCTTCATTATGAGTGAAAATAAAAAGATTGTTTGAGAATACCAATTAAGTACAAATTATCCTCAATTATTTATATTCTATTTTTCATGTAATATTCAATTATACATATGCGAAAATAAGACTTCCAAAAATTCCAAATAAATTAATAGTATGTGCCGCTTCGGTAACAGCGTTGTTACAATCATCAGACAAAAGAATAAATGGGGAAAAAATCATAGCATTTTCTTAAAAAGTACTCTAATATTGTTATGAAATGTATGAAAAAGATAGCAAAAATATATTTTTAACTGCTATACTGTTTTAAAAAATTCATAACGGTACTATTTAAGTACAGACAGTGAAATTATTTTTTATTTATTCTTTTGTTTGATGACCAACACTGTTACTGAAACGTCAAACACTATTAATTTTGAATTAGGTCTTATTTTCTTGTATCTATAATACATTTTATTCTCTATCATATTCGATCTATATTAATATATAAATTATTAATTGACACTACCTTAAAAATAAATGTATACCTTATATATAAATTATATTTTTGATATTTCTATAATAATATACGCCATTATTTTATATGCTTATAATTATTCCATGAATTTATAGTTCAATTTTAATATAAAAGTTTTTACACACTCTAAAACTTTATTCTTTAAAAATCGAACATTTTAAAACCTTTTAAACTTAGAAATACTCAATTTTCTTTTTGTCTTTAAAAAAAAAAAACTCTGTTTTTTCACCAATTTATTTTTAGAAAGTATTTCTTGGTTCTTTCCCCCGAACCTCTAAATCTTGCTTTACCTGTTAGATAAGAAGATAAATCTGAAAATAAATAGATAATACGAGTATTATCGTATTTACTTTATTAACAATTTAGCAGAAAGAAAAAAGATGAATACGATTTTTATTAAATTAACAATTTATTATATCAAAATTAATGAAAATTATTATTATGAAATTGTGTTAATAAGAATTCAACAATATGGCCCTAAACTAAATGTAATATTTTGCTGATAATACCAAAGTGATTTTAAGTGAGCTAAGATCACAGATATAATTATGAATTGAAATTTCACCAATATATATTGGGAATTATAAATTCCTTTTTACATATTAGAGTAATATCTATTATAATTATAATTATCAAATTGAGCTTTATACACATATTGTGAATTGAAAATGAAAAAAAAAAAAAGACATATCCTGACCGCTTACATGAGCAGTTTATATGGCAGAGCGCCATCTAGTGAGACAAAAATCAAATGAACCTTTATAGGCTTGTTCACTAATATTTTTTGGCCTACTCATTTACATGATAAATAAAGAAAATCTAATCTAAGGAGGGAGGGGTAGCAGTAACAAGCTCGCTAAAAAACCTGGGCTCAGCTGGCCTGGCTGATAGTACCCTGTAAAGGCTTCTGATCCAGGGATACAGGATGAGCAACGTTTGTACTCCATGTTAGGAGCGGCTGCACATGGCGTCTGTTCCTCATGTCAGAGGCGGCCATTTCTTTTGGAGCTAAGTCGGCCTGCCACTGAGTAGTGCTCCCAGTCTTAATGACAAAGGCAGACGTATTTTACTTTACCCAATCATGATGGTCGCTTTATACCTTAGTGTGATTGAGTGGAGATAAGAAAGAAGAAGAGAAGAAGAAGAAGAAAATCTAATTACGAACGCGTTTCGGTCTTTTATAATTTGTCAAGATGATATACATTGTACCTCAACGACCAAAATTTGGTCAACGAGGTTTTTGATAATCCACAAAAAATAACACTTGAACTTTTCGAACTGCTTATCTACCACTATCTACTCATCTATAATTCACCTTTACATATTGTGATTAATACATCTTACATTTATATATTGAAAATAATAAATATCACATTTTAAATTTATAGTTTCACTTACGAATGAATATTGTTGATAAATATTTCCGAATTCAAATATTGATACAAATATCTGGGAATATTTATCACAGACGCCTAGAATAGACATTTAAATAGAGCTAGTTGGACTACACAATCTTTGTGTTAAAATTATGTTTGTTGTTGTTGTCGTGTCCAATGAAGAGCTTCAGATGTTCCCATGCATCTCTTAACAGCAGTCGCAATGTCCTCTATCTTAGGAGTGTAGAGCTACTGCTCTGGGTCCATGTCAATTTTCTGCGAGACTTCAGCTATTATATTAGTACACATTTTACTCAAGGCAATATCCATTTTACGTATAGCTCTAACATTTGAAATATCAACCCATCCAATATATAAATTCACGCAACTTTCTCTGGCAATTGAAAATAATCATAAAAAATATCCTAAATTTCTAATACATAAACCAGAATAATCTTTAAATTTGTACAGGACAGAGTAAGTTCGAATAACATATTCATTGCCAGTTTTCCCCCATAGTTTTGTTGAATTTGTTATAGTTTTCGTATTTTACATTTATGTGTAAAACATGGATTGATGATAACTTTATCACTTACTTGTCCGTGATAATATACCTAATAATCTTCCTGAGAACAATGTTGTTAATTTAGAATACAATTTGGGAATAGAGTATAGATAAAAATTATAATATATTCGTTTTATTTGTAAACATAATCTTCAGCATATTATACAAATAAATATAATTTTTAAATTTTACAAACTCGATTTTCTTATGAAATTTATACAAAGGATTATGTAAAAATAATAAATAAAAAAGTATTTCCTATAAAACCTATGCTTCCACTAGATATTTCTTTTAATTCCTAATTCCCTGTCAATCTTTTTGGCAAATTGCAGGCCTGGTTGATAATCCCATTCTTTTCTAATCAATTTCCTTCACCATCATTCCACCATATAACATTTTCTTTTTATATATAAAGGCATTAATTTCAACATTGTTAGTTTTACATTGATAAATCCATATTTTAAATAATATATTAAATTGTTAATCTTCATTTATATCATTAGTGTAAGAATTAATAAGATAAATTATATATATATTTATATTATGTTATGATTATTTTTTTGTGTTTTGTTGTTGAAAAGAGGTGCAGTCGTAAAAAGTAAAGATAATTATTCACCTTCCAAGTAGATTTTATTTTGAATTACTTGAAGTAAAAATATACATAAAATTATTTATAACAGTAATATAGAATTTATAAAATGAATTCTATAATCGTGAATAAAATATAGATAGGGTTAAATATACATTATTTACAACAATAATAATTAAAAGTAATATGTTTTGCATTTATGGTCAAATATATATAACAGTCAATGAATGAAAATAAAATATGTTTTTAAAAAATAAAATAATTGTATTTTAGATTATAATATATATATATATATACACTGCGTGACATTGAAAATGGAACACCGAGAAATAGTGGCCAGAAAGTGATGAAACTCGGCAGACAGAGAGAGACAGGGACGAACAATAAGTGATCTTTTTTCAAAATGATAGTCATAATACAGAGCGAGAACGGCGTCGGCTTAATAGCAAGTAGGACCACCGCGGACGGCGATGCACGCAGCAACACGTCTAGGTAGAGAGTCAATCAGAGTACGGATGGCGTCCTGAGGGATGGCTCTCCATTCCCTCTCAACCATTTGCCACAGTTCGTCTTCTGAACGCGGCTGTGGCAAGGCATGCAAACGGCGTCCAATGATGTCCCAGACGTGCTCGACTGGTGAGAGATCAGGAGAGTACGGTGGCCAGGGAAGCATCTGTACATCTTGCAGAGCTTGTTGGCTAATGCGAGCAGTGTGCGGTCGGGCGTTATCCTGCTGATAAAGGGCATTGGGTACCCCCTGAAATTAGGGGAGTGTCACCGGTCGCAGCACATCATCAACGTATCGTTGGGCCGTCATAGTGCCCTGAATACGAAGTAAAGGTGACCTGGAATCATACGCGATTGCGCCCCAAACCATGATTCCACGTTGTCGCACGGTGGGGCGTTCCACAATTGCTGCCGGATTGGACCTTTCTCCACGTCGACGCCACACGTGTACACGGCGACTATCACTGGACAAGTAGAAACGCGACTCATCTGAGAACACGACCCTGTGCCATTCCGTCATCCACGTCGATCTAGCCCGGCACTTCGGTGGGGTCAATGGCAGTCTTCTTAGCGGACGGCATGAGTGCAAGCCATTAGCAACCAATCGACGGGACATGGTTCTGGTCGAGATGGAATGATCTAGGGTGTCTTGCACATGTTGCAGGATTGCGGTACAAGTGGCTTGTGGGGCCGCCACTGCTTGTCGAAGGATACGCCGATCCAAACGTGCTGACGTCACTCTGGTTGCACCGACATTCCTATAAATTGCCACATTTCCTTGTTCCAACCATCTTCTCCACAGTCGGTGCACCGTGGACGCACCAAGGTGTGTATCAGCTGCGATTTGACGTATGGACCAACCTGCCCTTTTCAGTCCGATCACCATGCCCCTCGTAAAAGCGTCTGTCTGCTTGAACTGCCTCCGTTTACGATGACCTGGCATTCTCTGTTATTACACGTGTCTTTTGACACAAGAACAAAATTTCTACAATGATTTTCCTTGAAGAAATAACGACACGAATACTGTCCTTTCTGCAAGTTCCTTCCCTTATATCTTACTCCATGTGCGCACGAGAGCTGCGCATTTTACATCATTTGCACAACTCGGTTAGGCGCGTCTACCCTGAAATTTGCATAATTTTCTGGCCACTATTTCTTGGTGTTCCATTTTCAATTTCACGCAGTGTATATAAGATAAATTTATTTTATTTTTATTTTCAAAAAAGCGCGATATTAAAGTATTGTAGCGTATTTTATTTATTCACATAATTTTTAGTTTAAAATTGTATTAGAATTACATAGTGTTGATTGAATTGTGTCATTAGTATATAAATGCGTGCAGATACAATTATAAGGTAGAACGTTGTTACAGAGAATAAAGTTTGTTTTTCTCGCCTCGAGTCTATTTTTCAACGCGACTATATTTAAACCTCTTGAAGTGGGAACAAAAGATATCGTTGCGTTGTTGGTTGACAAAGAATAAATTCCGTGGGTACAAAGGATCTTTAGGACTTTATTTAAGCCTAATCAATAAAATAATTACAGAAGAATGCAAAAATGAAACAACAATAAAGAAAACAGCAGTTACAAACTCACCAACTGCAGCACGGTGAGGGAAAGCAGGAGCAGAACAGGAGACAGAAGTTCGTAGAACCTTCTAGAATCTTCCAGGAAATACACCGGCGTCGGCGGTAAGCAGCCTTCCGACCTCTTGAAGGAGCACCTTGTTTGGACAAAACCACGTAGCCTCGTTCTCCGACCTCTCTTGCATGAGTTCCTCATCCCTATATATACCGGAGGAGATCTTTCCAGAACGGTCATGGTTGGTAAGCCAATCACAAAGCCGCCAGTCTTGAGCATTGCGCAATCGCTACTGATTAGCCAATCCGTTGTTCTCTGATTTTTCTACCTTTCTCTAGAACGTTCTAAAAGATTTTCTTCTGGAATGCGCCATTTTTCTTTTTACGTAACAATTATAATAAACTAACTAACTGGAACTTGAGGTTTCCAAAAGAAATCTATATAAGAATTGCTTGAATTTTTCGTATGATGTGACAAATTGAGTGAATATAAAATTTGGATGGAACTGTATAGGAATGTCGTTTGGAAAAATATAGTCAGAATTTTATATTTGTCATTATAAATGGAGTGATATAAATTATTATAATAATATTTTTCATATTTGATATTTTTTATGGCATTAAGTTTTGACGGTACGGAGGAGGTCTCTTTCGTCTATTTGGGTCGTAGATCCTCTATCTTCAGGGTGGACAAGAGCTCCAGACTTTGTCACAGCTAGCTCCTGTCTAGATTATTTCCAGAAATTCAAACATGAGCTGGAAGCCATTGGACTGTAACAGAGCTGTTAGCTGGGAGTCGGTTCACATATTTAGCGATGCTCTTGGAGAAGCAGGTTTGAAGGCTATAAATGGCTGCTCTTGATTCAAGGTAGATTATTATTTTGCTTAGTGAGTTGATTTAGATGTTTTATAGCAGTATTTATTGCGTAGAGTTATTATTTATAAACTAAAAGGTGTCGGGAATTATTTAAAGATCTTATCTTGGTAAATAGCAATTCTACTTCCCGACAGTCCAGTTTCAAGACTTTTCAGTCAAGGTAAATTGTGATGTCGATGAGGGAGTTATTTTCTTTTTTTTTCTTATTTTCCTTCTGATTATCTTTCATATTTATGGGTATTAGCTGAGAGATAAATAATACAGTACATACAAATGTGTTTATTGCGGATTTTGTGCTCTAGTATAAAATCGCTTAACTTCCTATACTTTTATACACAGTAATTCTCAATAGGTTTCACAACAATGATGTCAAATCTACAATATGGAATGTTCAAAGCCTATAATATGAGAATAACTATCTACTGAAAATTCAATTAAATAAATATATATTTAAATTTCTATACATATACTCTCCCTGTTTAACAAAACCTCATACAATATATCCGACACTATATTTCTACCTAAATAAATATAGCTTAATGCATTTATTTATTTTATAATTAATTGCTATATATATTAATAAATATTTGCATATATTAATCTATTTCATGAATTCAAACATTCATTAATATTACAACAATTCGCTTTTTATTTAAATATATATTAATATACCTTCTCTTCTATTATTCAAAATGATTAATATCAAAAGATTTATTAAAAAACACATTAACGTTGATAAAAAATAAATGTACATTTTTAATAGAGAGAGTTTTCTATTAAAAAGCGTTTTTTTTTAAAACAAATATTTAGTAGAAATGTAGAAAAATTAAAATATTAAATTATATAAGCGAGTAACATGTGGTTGCTTCGTGACAAAGATGAAGGCCTTTATAGTTTCTCACACGCAATAGATTCGTCGAAAACTTGCCTTAAATCCAGTATCTTTTTGTCATTTTCAAGATTTATTATCCTGTCTTTGATTTAATAGGTTTAGAAAATTCCATTTGGTAAAATATATTTCCTAAAAGAATATTTTATATTTATTAACATACGTTAAAACGAATAAATATAAATTAAATTTCTTAAATAAGTTACTTTTATTCAGACCAAAAAAAAAAAAAAAGAATTTTATAATTTAATTTAAAATAAACAGAGTTTTAGAACTCTAAATTTTATTTTTGTTTTTCTAAATAGTCTAGTGTTTTTAATAGAAAAACACATTTGTCATTTATTATATTCTTGTAATTTATAATATAATATATATATTTATTTTATTACAACTAAAAGATAAGGAAATTTACCCTTTATACAAATTGAATCAAATTATAGAAATATATATTTTCTTTTAAATTATAAGAATTTACTTTTAAAATTTTATAATGAACTTAGCATTATTATATTTTGCAAAATTATAATCTAAATATATATAATAACATTTTATTTGTGTGAATAATCTCTTTAAGATACACATAAGACAACACACAGCAAACACAGCACATAAATATTTTTTAGCTAAAAAGGAAATTAAGGAATAATTCTAAATATTTTCAGCAATGATGGTACAATTTTTTTCAGGACGACACCTTTAAAATTAGCAAAATATTAATATTGAAGATTTAATCGACTTATGAAAATGTATTTTTCTTCAAAATATAACAATTTAAAATTCTATTAGAAAATTTCAATTGCGTTATTAAATAATTCATTTTCTTTGAATAATTAAAAGGTAAAGTGTAATGGTTTGTGAATATTTATATAAATAATTTACTAATACTAATTTGATGTTTTATATTAACAAAAACGACATCCCATATTTCATAAATATCCGATTATCCTTTAAAGTTACAGATTTTCTCTATTGGCATCGAACAATAAGACGTATTTTCATAACATTATCAATTTTGAAGTAAATTGGAAACTATAACGAATTTGAAAGAATAGAAACATATTTAGAGTTATAAGAACGACATATTCCTATACAGTTCCATTGAATTCAATAGTCAATTTGTCACATCACACGGAAATTTCCAGCAATGCTTATTAAGAGTTCTATCAGACACCCAAAGTTTGTTATTTAGTTCATCTATATCCTTTGTTTCCATTTTAATGGTCTTTAATTCTCCACTATTACGCTTCCTGTTGGAAGATATAGGAAATTTTATTAATCATATGAAGATTTCAACAGTGAAAAATATTCAGTACCATTAGTGAAACATTCTCTGTGAAGAGTAGATAGAATAAGTGGTGAGTTCTCGCCATATTTTAGTTTCTCCACAATAATAAATCTATTAGAAAGAGCTATATTTGTAAATATTGAAAACCTGTTCGTTATCGAGCATTTTATAGCTAAATGATATCATTTCAAGAGATCTTTTCGCTTTATATTTTCATTGAGACAGTATAAAGAGTTCAAGAAACATTGATTTATTTGATATGCACTATTCTAATATATTATACTGATTGAAACATGTGAAGACCGTTAAATGGTCGTAACTGCCAAGCACCATAGGGACATGACAGCTATTCAACTCTCTAATGAACTCTCAATTGCTACTGGAACAAGAATTTCAAGAAAAACTGTTTACCGAAGGCTTCACGAAGGTGCTCTTTATGCAAGACGACCAATGGTCTGTATCCCTTTAACCTCTGCTCACAGGAGAGCCCGCTTGAATTGGTGCTTGGAACATCACGCCTGGACTCATGATCAGTGGGCCAATGTTCTCTTCAGTGACGAGTCAAGATTTAGTTTAAACACCGATTCTCGACGAGTTTTCATCTGGAGGAAACCTGGAACCCGCTATCATCCCATTAACATCAGGGAAATAGACAGTTTTAGAGGGGGCAGTCTCTTAGTCTGGGCTGGCATCAGTTCTAGCAGACGCACACCCCTCCACATTTTCTGGGGGCATTTTAACTGCCCAAAGGTACAGGGACGAGATCCTTGAGCCCTATCTAAGACATTATAGAGATCAAATTGGTCACAATTTAATTTTTATGGACGATAATGCTCGTCCGCATAGGGCTAGGCTAGTCAATGAATATATCCAGAGTGAGAATATTCGAAGGATGGATTGGCCAGCCAGATTTTCGGACCTGTATCCAATAGAGCATGTGTGGGATACTCTAGGGAGGTGTATTGGAGCTCGTCACCCCTCTCCCAGAACCCTCGTTGAGCTAAGAACTGCTCTATTGGAGGAGTGGGGTTTACTACCCCTGGACCTCCTCCAAAGCCTGGTAAACAGTATGAGGGCTCGCTGTGAGACTTTGATAGCTGTTAGAGGTGATCATACTCCCTATTGATATCTTATTTCTTTAAGATCTGGAACCTTAGCTTTGGGTATGTTGGTAATAATTTGCATATTTCATAATTTCAAATATGTTTTTATTATTTTTTTTATATAGCTAGTCAAATTCTCCATAGTTCAAACTATATTTGTATACTAAATTTTATATTTGTTAATAAATTAGCTTTTGAGAAATTTCAGTATTGGTTAAGTTTCTTATTTTTTGGACACCATTGTATATATTGGAAAGAGACATTTGAGAATAAAAACATATACTTTACCTTAATAACCTTGTTATAATATATATCTCTTCGTTCTTCAAATTAAAGATACTTCGGCCAGTAAATATTTTTATCACTTCGGTTTATCTTTTTATTAAGACAGTAAAAAAGGAGTTCAAGAAACATATAGATATTTTATATACACAAACAACGTTATTCTAATATAATATACTGACTGAGAAACAGATATGTGTAGAGTGTAATTTGTTATAAACATTTAATTAGGTTGCGTACTCTAACAGGAAATTTATAAAATAAGATATCTCCAATAATTGACTCCAATAATAATTGACTTCAAGCCACATATTTTAGTTTCTTTACAATAAAAGATATATTGGAAAGAGATATATTTGAAAATCAACTTAAAACCTGTTCCTTATCGAGCATTTTATATAAAAAAATGTCATATATTTAAATGATCTCTTCGTTTTATTTATTCATTGAGACATTATAAAAAGAGTTCAAGAAACATTGATATATTTGATATACACTATTCGAATATAATATTCTGATTGAAACAGGTGTGTGTGGAGTGGAAGATGTTATAAACATTTAATTAAGTTTTGTGTTCTAGTACGATATTTATAAATTAAGATGACTCCATTTGATCCCAATACACATATTTTTCTTTCTTTACACTAAAAGATATATTGTAAAGAGATATATTTTAGAATAAAAACAAATCCTCTTCGTTATTGAACATTTCTTTCTAAATAATATTTTTATAATAGGACCCTTCGGTTTATATTATTATAGAGACAAAAAAAGGTTCAAGAAACATGGAGATATTAGATATACAAACAACGTCATTCGAATTTAATATCCCTATTGAAACAGATGTGTGTAGAGTGCAAGAAATTATAAACATTTAATTAAGTTGCGTGCTATTTCACGAGATTTATAAATTAAGTTTATTTCAATAATAAATGACCCCAATCCAAATATTTTAGTTTCTTTACAATAAAATATATATTGGAAAGTAATATATTCGGAAAAAATAAAATCCTTTTGGTTATTGATCATTTTATTCCTAAATAATACTGTTATAATAGATCTCTCGGTTTATCTTCTTATTAAGACAGTAAAGAAGGAGTTCAAAAAACATCGAGATATTTGATATACACAAACAACGTCATTCGAATATAATAAATTGAATGGAACATGTGTTTATATAGAGCGGAGAAGATGTTATAAACATTTAATTAAGTCACGTGTTCTAGCACTATATTTATAAATTAAGATAACCCCAGTAATTGATCTCAATAATAAACGACTCCAATCCACATATTTCAGTTTCTTTACAATAAAAGATATATTGGGAAAAATATTTGAGAATAAAAACAAATTTTCTTTGTCACATTGAGCATTTTTTATTCCAAGATCTTTTTGGTTTATCTTTTTGTTGAAACAATAAGGAAGGAGTCCAAGAAACATTCGAGATATTTGACATACACACAACTATATTCGACTATAATAAACTAATTGAAACAGATGTGTAGTAGAACTGAAGATGTTATAAACATTTAATTAGGTTCCGTGCACGAGATTTATAAATTAAGTTTATCCTAATAATAAATGACCCATATATCCACATATATTAGTGTCTTTACAATAATACATCTATTTGAAAGAGATATATTCGGAAAAAAAAACTAATCCTTTTGGCTATTGAGCATTCAATTCTTAAATAATATTGTCATAATATCTTCGGTTTATCTTTTTATTGAGACAGTAAAGAAGAAGTTCAAGAAACATAGATATATTATCATGCATTAGCGCGCCATATGTTATGAATATCCGAAACTATAATAGACGCGTATGATTGTTTAATAAATAAAACTATTTCTACTGCCTTTACTTCAATGGAAACATTAATGGGAAGCCCGAGCTCATCAGTGGTAAACCCTCCCAGCGGTTTCGCCAGTTTAATTTGCCATACCGCTGTTATATTGCATTTTTCGATCTTCCTTTTATAGTGATACTGATTCTAGATTCTTGGAATGGGTATTTTAGATGAACTCTGAACATGGACAGAAGAATTACAAATAAATATAAAAATATAATATGCTTAAAGCATTCACTCCTCCGCAAAATTCAATTTATGTCTTTTATAAGAACAATTATATTATAATGCATTAGAGTGCCATCATACGCGTCTATAATAGTTCGAAATTTCATAGAGATATTTGATAATTACAAAAAAAGTCAGTTAAATATATTATACTGATTGAAATATATGTGTATTTTAGTGGAGAGGTCATAAACATTTAATTAGGTTGCGTGCACGAGATTTATAAATTAAGATGACCCCAGTAATCTGAGAATGGAAGGTCATAATTCCGCTATCCAGGATTTGTAATCCAAGCACGCCCATCTCCGTGGCAGGGGATCTAAGTGATCCTTTATAGATCCATTGGACTTTTCTTTTTCATAGGAAAGTTTCTAACTTGATTTGTGCGCCTTAGGAAATCACCTTTTCATCTCACAAATAGCATAATTCATCTATTATAATAAGAAATTTTAGCATTTATAAATTAAATATATTAATTTATTCTCTCTCTCACGATTATGTTACACGCAATTTAGTATTTTCTTTTTAAAAATAATTTTCAAATTTTCGAAGTTTTATACTAATATAATAAAGATGCGAAAATATATATTGAAAATGAAAAATCATATCCTGACTAGGAGCACATGTGCTTTTCAGAAGACAGAGCGCCATCTGGTGGAAAAGAAATCAACTAATCATTGATTTAGCCTGTTCCCTGATATTTGGCCAACCCAATATCTTGATAAATCAAGAAAAGCCATCCACGATAATATATATAATATTAATATTCATTATGAAATTACATATTAAATATTCTGTTAATATATTACGCTACCTTATACTTAATTTGAATATTCTATGTAAATACAAGGTGCCATTCTTCAAAATAGACCTTCGAGCATTAATTCACCTTTTTCTATATTTCTGAAAACTTTGGAAACATCCATGGAATTCTCATTTCTGTATGCTTCGCGCGAAGACGTTAATATATTTCTCTTTAATGTATTGTATAGTGTTAGAACCTTGTCCTATAAATGACATATTTAATTTTGGATAAAGAAAAATATCATTTACTGTTAAATCAGGAGAATAAGGAGTGTATTTGGAAACAGAGGTGTCATTTTTGTCGAATTAGAGAGCCCCGAAAAACCCATATTTGCCCTATGTAATCATGATGAAACCATCAATCTTTATTCTGTCATTCAGCCTTCCATAACCCTTTAAAAATAGAAAATTAATCATCATGGTTAATTGTTGTCCCAGTTAGTATGAAATCGTGATATAAAATTCGTTTATTTCGAAAAAGCTAACTAGAACCTCCATATATGACTTTTGCATCCTGACCTTTTGCGTCTCGTTTCATCTTCTGCCAATCATTCACTTGATTGGCGTTTGATCAAGGATTATAGCCGTAAATCTATGTCTCGTTCCTCGGTGTCACCTTATGTTGACATATTGTTCGTCTTTTAAGACCCATATCATCATAGATAATGGAATTGCATATATTCAAATAGTTTATCCCGTTTCTTTTACCAAATCTATAATTGATTTTATACAATATTGAAACACAATGGATTTACTTCTTTCTAGAATTTTATAAACACTCGATGTTTTTAGTCCTTTTCACGCAAGTTTGGCCATCTTCAAACCTTTTTAAACCACTTGAACGCTGTTATAATTCCATAAGTGTCTCCTCCATATGTTTTTATAACAAATCGAATATTTCGCTTGCTTATTTACACATTCAGAAACATACTTTAAACACGTAGTTTCATTTTCACGTCTATTTTATAATAGTTGCGCTGTTGCTACTATGTCTTCTAGAATAGAATTATTTGAAATAATGCAAATAACACGGTAAAAACTTCACGAGTTTTAGATATTAAATTATCTACAATTTTTCAAAGTCATTCAAATATTTATTCGCTTTTAGATTGGCTTATATGGGTTAGAATATTATCCATTCTCTATATAAATATTTTAATATGTAAAAATAGTATCTAAAAAATATTAACAAATATATTATACTTGATAGAGAAAATATAGAATATAAATTTCATAAGATATTATATTGTTTTAATTTTATTTTATGTCTTTCTAAACGTTATTGATAACCATTAAAATATTAGCAGAGGATATTAGTCATACATAAATTCATGTAATATAAACTTTTTATAGATGATTAATTAGATATCAAACGATAAATTGTTTTTTTTTGTCGATCAATTATAATTAGTTTAATTATGAGTATATATTATTCGATATTTTCTATTTAAACCTCATCTAAAGCAAAAATCCCAAATTTTGGAATATTTGCTTCTTTTGGCATTGTTTATACAGGTGAAAATATAATTGGGCCATACCCTATCAAAATAAATTATAAGGTAAATATATACTCTTAATAGATTACATATATAATAAATAAAATTTTAATTATTTTCCTATTGTTTCGAATGTATTTCACTTATTTGTATACCTTTATGCTGAATTGAAACAACAATAATCTCACTATTCGCAATAGGAAACACAGAAGAGCTTTTTCACCCCGACCTTTAATATATACCTTTATACTGAAATCGAACAGACGCATTTATAATATTAACACAAAATTAAAAATATTCATTATAAATATAATACTTGATTATAATTATAAATTAACTATTGTAAAATAGTGGGAAAATTGTCCATCAAAAATTTGTCCTAAATCTTTATATATAAATATCAATATTTTTCCAAAATGGTTTCGACCTTTTCGAGATTTTTCGAGATTCATTGAGAAATATAAATATAAATATATATATATATATATATAGAAGGAATACTTCTATTTCTTGAAAATGTGTTCATTTCACGTGAAATAAAGTAGAATCCAGAATGAAGAATAATTATCCAAGTTTTGTTTCACCAGATAGCATTTGTTTTTTCTCGTGAGAGAGATTACTTACAAAATTCACTTCGGAAAGAAAACAATTGAAACGTTAAATCATAATTTGAAATCTGATAAGCTATGAAAAATAGAAGAATCGTGAAGCATTACATATAGGCTGTTTATTTCACTTATTTTTCTAAATATAAATACGATGATTAAATAAATAAATGAATAGATGCATAACAAACATGAATAAAACTTGAGGAATTTGAAAATTTTGATTTTCAATTTTTTTTAAGAAGACAGGCAATTTTGTTTAAACCTTGTTATCCTGTGTCTTCATTAAAGGTCATTGTGTATCAAATATATTTCAGATATACATGCATATAAATTAATCAAATTATATTTTGGCTATCATATATCAAGGCTTATTAAAGCCATTAAAGATTTACCTTGCCCTAATGAAGCTCAATTATTGGGGGGTGGCGACTTAATGCAAAGGTAATTACGTAGTTGAATGATGTTCTACCTTAATGCCTAGCGTTTAGGTCAAATAACAAGATTACTTTTTTTAATGCAGTCGAATTTATAAACAAGTATATAATTCATATAGAACAAAGAAGAATAAAATATCAAAAGAATATTTATTGCCTAAACCCTGTAATAAGAACAGTTTGTTGAATAGTATTCTTTTATAAACCAAATTGTATACTTCAAATTAAAGATACTTCGGCCAGTAAATATTTTTTATTTTCTCGACGTTTCGACAAAATTCTTTTGTTCTCGTCAGGAGCGAACTATTCTAAAGAATAATATTTAACGCCTTGCCAAAATTTTTATTTGCTCCTGACAAGAAGAAAATATTTTCGTCGAAACGTCGAGATAATAAAATATTAACTGGCCGAAGTATCTTTAATTTGAAGAACTATGAATGCCGGCTAGGGGCTGCCTCTATCTTTACGATAAAATTTATACTGTTTTTTGTTTTTAAAAAGTTAGTATATTTTATTCTGAAAATGTTGAATATGATAGATAATTATTTTAGATGAAAATACTTTACTTTAAATGTTTTCATAAAAATAATATATTTTGGCAATATTACAGTGTATGGCAGCATGAATATTATATAGAATTCCTTTATAAATACATAATAGAAGTTTGCCTTATGTTTCAAAGAAACCTACGTGTTTAATGCTTCAATTTCTTATATATAGATGGCACTTTATCACCATATAATTAAATACATAATTGTTTCAAATATTCTAATTCTGAAGATAAAAAGAATATTTGTTATATATTCTAGATAAAACCTCACTATAATTTCACATAATATAATTCATGTGTGTATGTACGATAATAAAAATATTAAATAATTCTATATACCTGGAGTACAAACAGTTTTATTTAAAACTTATAAATATATAAGAAATTCTAAACTTTTATAGCCAGATATCTATAAAAATATTTTTTTCTTGAAATTTTATTTTTATATAAAAGTAGAGAAATAAATAACAATAAAATTTAAAAGTGATTTTTGCCCATTGTTGGAAAACGAATAGAAGTTTTGGAGTCTCATGAGACTATTCGCTTTGAAAGAAATTTACTTTTGAACACTTGTAGGTAAAATTTCTTTGAGGTATTTAATATTATATATAAATAAATTGTCACGATTTCCGGGTTTTTATTAAGAAATAGATTAGAAAAGTGTAAATGGCTTTTATTAAATAATAAATTTCAAAGTTTCCAATAGAGAATCAGCGAGTTGAAACCAGAAAGTGATATCTTAAATTTATAAGCTCGCCCACAGAGATCTCTACAGAAATAAAACTCAACCATAAAAGAAAATAGATGAAGTAAATTTTCTTTAGGAAACTGCCTTTCTAAATCAACCAAAATCTATTTTATTTGTAATTTCTTTTTATTATATATTTAATCGTTTATATACATTATATTTGTTACTTTTGACTTTAAGTAATACTAAAAGTAAGTTACTTTAAGTAATAATTGTATTTTTTTTGAATATTTTTCCTTGTTTCTATTTTTATATAAATCAATTCAAAAGTATAATTTGAAATTTATATTCTACTAGACGAATGACCCGGCCTCGCCCGATAATTCCCCCGAGTGCAATTTCCTTCATACTGAAAGTATTACATCAATAATAAATAGTAGAAGTGCCATTAGAATAGCAATAAAAAAGTAACACATAAACCCCAGGCAAAAAGTGTGTGTGATGGCAAAAATTGTATTATATTAGTCTTTAGGTATTTGATTTAATTATTTTTTGCAATCCATTTAGTTGTTTCAAAATCAATATTGTGTAAATAGATGGCAGCTTTCCACCCAACCCCCGAGGTACCCGCCCCTGCGCGTTAATCCTTGAAATTGCCTAAGTTGAGAGAGTGACTGCGATAGATCTTGACTGCGATGCCCATCTTCTAAATAAGAATAAGAAAAATAGGTTTATAAAAATATTAATGCAAAATAGTGGCATGTAAATATTTTTCTGTGAAAAAATAAAAGAGCACATGGAAATTAGGCAAACATATGTGTTTGCTAATGACTGCGACTGCATTTTAAACGATTTAAAAAAAAAGAGACAAAAAAACAAAGGCCAGAACAAAAATTAATAAAAATATGAAGAATCATTTAATTTTACAATTTTTTTTTTAATTGCATTGCGCGCACTTATTGTAACTTAGTAATATAAATTTCTCTCTTAATACCTTTGTAAAAAAAAATTAACAATCTTATAAAAAGATATTTCAAAAAGGACGCAAGCAACTTGAAAAAAATGCAGAACGCTCATTGGCCGCTTAATTGGCCTCGTGTTGTTACTTCGCCTCGTATTTACTCCGCGTAAAAAAAGTTCTTCAAATGAAAAAAAGAAATAGCCGAAAATCCTTCTCGGGTTTATAAAAAGCGACATGCAAAATTTGGTACCAAATGGTCCAGTAGTCTTTTAGTTTATCGCGAAACAGACAGACATTGACTTATATATATATAGAGATAAAGAAGGAAAATGAAATTTTTATGGTTAACCAAATTTCCCACTTTATATACATGTAGGTACATATTGGAAATTATAAGGTGTTTGAATGAGAATTCTCTCCGATTTCTAAATATAACAATAAAAGCATTGTTATTGACCAGTGACCTGTAACTCTTTGTATTTTATTATATTTAAATAGATGTCTTTGTTAGTGAATTTTTGTTGCGCTATCTTACTGAGGTTGGTTACCGGTTAATAAAATTTCCGGTGATCTATTCCTTCCCCTATCTTCCTCTTTTTTTTTTCAACATAAGGTACGTCTCAATATATATTGTCACAGCCGATATAGACTCATGCATATATTCTCATTAATAATTTAACTTATAAAATAAATCAAGGTTAATTTGTTTATTCTTTGTTGACATAGGGCAGCCACGCACCGGCGTTCTTCATTCCTTTTTTTTTGTAATCTTACCAAAATAAAGCAGTAGCTTTTTAATGAGAACTCGTTCGGGTTTATTCTGCGGTACAATGGAAACCGCTGAACTAACCCATAAGGTGTAACAATATGTACAATCTATAATATAGGAAATGAAGGTTTTATAACATGAATGTTTCTTTTACACCTAAAACAAACTTCTACTATTCTCACTGTGTTGAATAATATATGCTTTCATTATTTATTATATACATAAATGGCGTGTTATTGATTTATATTTTAATTACTAATATATAAAATAAATCATTCTCTATTAAAGATTTGTCTTTTATTCATAAATTTATACTTTAGGGATTATATAATCAAGAAATTGGAAATTATTATGTATTGATTTAAATAGAAAAATATTAGAATAAATTTATATAGTTCTATCATAATAATTGATTCGTCGGTATCCCGATCCCGTTACTATACACCGAAATGTGCGTCGTCTTTCGAAATCCTTGCCAGTCGTATTCTCTCATCAGACTGCCGTTTAACTCACACGAAATACCACTACCTGAAATATGACTCTCGGCGTACCTATCTATATATAAAGGTTTTCTGCTAAACCTTCAGGATATTTATTTATAACGCCGCCGTAACAATTGAATAAGACTATAAAAATACATGAATTTATCATTATTTGAGTATAAGAAAAATACAGTTACAGAACGCGTAACAATAAATAGATTATGCATTAAATAGTGAACCAGAAATTATTTAGATATGAAAAATATAATTTTAGGGGTGAATAGTTTTTTTATATTTCGAGAGTTGCAATTTTCTCGGAATTTTGCAACTTAAAAAAAAAATATTCAACCCCAAATTCTAACTTTCCATATACAAAAATGTATACTGTCATATACTATCTGATTAAATATAATTATACTGTTCATAGTTTTCTTGAATACCATTTCTAGGATTCCACCCTTCAATGTAGAATGCATAAACAGAATCGTCCAATACGGTATTCGAGCTCTAAGAAGCGTTTTAGTAGATTGAATCGCGGAAGGTGTGAAAGGATTCACCGCTGATGAGCCAAACACTCCATTTTCATCGCATTAAGGACAGTAGAAGTATCTTTTATATGTGAAGGAGACATTCATGCTTTAATGATTTCATATCTTTTTATATATGGCGCTTTGTTTCCCTATTGTTTATGAAAAATAAATTCGCGATAGACTATATATTATTATATTTAAGGTTCGGTGGAAGGATATTCAAAAACTTTGGTTTTCGAATGCTAGGACCCGTGTTCGCTTCACGCTTTGGGCACGTATTTTCTGATTTAAAAAAATGCTCCAATGGCACCCGTTTCTTGCAAAAGTCTATCCCCACCAGCAAGTGCATATAAACAAACGAGGCTATGGTACATTTTTAAGTGCAAAATTCGAACTGCTTTTCATGTGTGTAGACATGTGGTTCACTTACAGTAAAAGCAATCGCCAACTTCTACCTACCATTATTATCATGGAATGTACTACGTGTACTAGGGATAAGCAAAAAAAATCATTATATTTATACAAAGGAGAATATTAATTTCTCATCATAAACAATTATTTTCCTTATTGAATATGTCCAAATTCGATTCACAAAAATATATATATTTGAAAAGAAAAATATAAAATGAATCAATCTATTATCTAAGTAGAAATATTTTCTTTTTCTTTTGATAGTTAGTTATATTAATTATGGCTTGCCTTTTGATATGATAAACGTTATTTTTCTTTAAATAGGGATATATATTATCATCTTTAAAGCCTACTCATAAAAATAGATAAATCTATCCTTGTATGATACCAACAGCCAAAACAATAAAAACGGAAATCAATAGAGTAGAACGTAAAATAAAACACCACGACAATAAATTCTTTTGGTTTCTCTCCAGTTAATTGTCCTTCGAGCAACAATTTTTCTATCTAAAGCCTGTAATAATTATTTGGATTCTTTTACACGGAATTCAAACGATAAAAAGCGCAAAATTTAAAATAAAGTTAAATCAACGTTTTCAGTTTATATGTTTCACTAGATGGCGCTGTATCATGGGAGGTCAAGATATGCATTTATGTTTAAATATATATATTATATGACTTTAAAAAAATTCTGTTGTTTTTTAATATTATTTATATAAATATTAGGTGTTGCTTTATTTTAGTATACATGAGTATTTTACGATATTATTTTGAAGTATTACGATATACTAGAACGCCATCTGTTATCAAATTATAAAACTATTTTAGAGGCGTAATATTCTTTTTAAAATAAAGCAATTTCTACTGTCCTTACTGCGATGGAAAAATTAAAGGAAGGGCCTGGCTCATCAGTGGTGAACCCTCCCAGCGGTTTCGCCAGTTTAATCTACCATACCGCTGTTATATTGCATTTTTGGAACTTCCTTTTATAGGTGACTGTTGTAAGACTCTTGGAATGGGTATTTTAGAAGAACTATGGACATAAGCTTTTAGGACAGCAGAATTAAATATAATTATAAATATATAATATGCTTCGAGCAATTGCTCTTCCGCAAATATCAAATTGTGTCTTTTATTAGAACAATAATGTTACGATGTACTAGAGCGCCATCTGTTATCAAATTATAAAACTATTTTAGAGGGGTAATATTCTTTTTAAAATAAAGCAATTTCTACTGTCCTTACTGCGATGGAAAAATTAAAGGGAGGGCCTGGCTCATCAGTGGTGAACCCTCCCAGCGGTTTCGCCAGTTTAATCTACCATACCGCTGTTATATTGCATTTTTGGAACTTCCTTTTATAGGTGACTGTTGTAAGACTCTTGGAATGGGTATTTTAGAAGAACTATGGACATAAGCTTTTAGGACAGCAGAATTAAATATAATTATAAATATATAATATGCTTCGAGCAATTGCTCTTCCGCAAATATCAAATTGTGTCTTTTATTAGAACAATAATGTTACGATGTACTAGAGCGCCATCTGTTATCAAATTATAAAACTATTTTAGAGGCGTAATATTCTTTTTAAAATAAAGCAATTTCTACTGTCCTTACTGCGATGGAAAAATTAAAGGGAGGGCCTGGCTCATCAGTGGTGAACCCTCCCAGCGGTTTCGCCAGTTTAATCTACCATACCGCTGTTATATTGCATTTTTGGAACTTCCTTTTATAGGTGACTGTTGTAAGACTCTTGGAATGGGTATTTTAGAAGAACTATGGACATAAGCTTTTAGGACAGCAGAATTAAATATAATTATAAATATATAATATGCTTCGAGCAATTGCTCTTCCGCAAATATCAAACTGGGAGGGTTCACCACTGATGAGCCAGGCCCTCCCTTTAATTTTTCCATCGCAGTAAGGACAGTAGAAATTGCTTTATTTTAAAAATAATATTACGCCTCTAAAATAGTTTTATAATTTTGAAGTATGATCAAAATTAAACTAGATATTTTGTTGGGAGTATATTGTGGTTTATATATGAAATATTAAAGTTAGACCCTTGCTCTAAATTAGACGCTATATCTAAAAATCATATATAATATATATATATATATGTAGTATATTTTGAGTTAGATAGTTCACAACCTTCTTCTGGTATTTATTATAACCCCATAACTATATGAAAATATGTATCGACCTTGTGGAAATGGATGTAACAAATAAACAAAGAGGCAAAGGTAGACCAGACGTCGACAACGACCAACGGCGCCGGAAGGTGGCGTGATTACAGGAGCCAATCAGGACTCACCGCCATATGCGGGGGTCCAGTATAAAAGGGCCCAGAAAATGAGACAAAGGAGTTATTTTCAGAGTGACGCCGTTATACGCTCGGTCGGATCTCTCACCCCTTCTTCTATCCGCGAGTAGGCTTAGGGCATCCGCGGCGCCCGTGGTCCGACTGCCTTCGACTCTACCTCTTGGAGCTACCATCTAGCCAGAACTGCCCAGTACATTCCACGTCGGCTTAGTAGGGGTTACTGCATATATATGTCACGCTCATATGACGCGTGATTGCCGAGGCTTCAGCGTGAATTTGTTTTAGCCATTATTTATAAAAAATACAAAACACCTGAGTTGTATGCGAGGAATAGTAGGGATTTGATCTTTATTTAAAAAGCGTTGAAGAAATCAATCCTCGGCCTACAAAATGCGTTATTTGTATTATTTATTTAATAGCATGTTTAACGAAAATATGAACATTGATTTTTCTATATGTTTACTTCAAGGTACTTATACTATTTATTCTTTTTTACGTTCTAATAGGCTTATGTATTATTTACTTGCAAGAGAGATAGATTGATATATTAATATTGAAATTTATTTATTTTTATATAGTGTTCATATAAGATTATATAGGGTAAATACAGAATTAATTAATATATATATTATTATATACTAAAATTTGACAATTAACATATTTTATTGACATCTTGTTAATACATGTAAAATGCACTGTCCGCACTAATTATGAGAAAATGAGAAATTTATAATGAAGATGATGGTTATAATAAAAAAATGATTTTAAAGAGAGAGAGAGAGATTGAGATTCAAACTACTTTATTACAATGTTCATATAAGATTAAGGTTAAATACAGAATAAATATAACTATTTTAGATTAAATAAAGATGAATGAAGATAAATAAATGTAAAATATTAAATTGATGAAAATACATACATATATATAAAATATATACAAGTCGTCATTGGTGGCACCCACCGCGGGAAAGATTCCGCCACCGATGGACAGCGAGAGTTCTTTCCCACAGAATGGGCAAGTCGAGGCGATGGCTGGCATTACATAACTCTAGACCAGGGGTGGCGAACCTTTTTATATTAGAAGGCCAATTTTCATTTTACCATTTTTGAGAGAAGGCCACATATTTATATATATATTATATATTATATAAATATTGCGGCATTTATTCATGATCTGAAGCTCTCCTCTATTTCTCAAGTTGAGAAAACACAGCATTAAAGGGGTAGAAGAGCTTGTGACTCGTGGCTCGTGGAGACCGCGCCACGGGCAGAGAGATAATAAACATATCTTCCTTGGAAGTGTTTTAAAACTTAACGTCTAAGTTTATTTTTGGAAAGTTAAATAAGTCAGTGTTACTTTCTACGCGACATCTTTGGTGGAGATTCCGGGTAAATTCAAGACGGCACTTAGAAGGAGCTTCCGACTGCAAGGCCTACAACCCCAGTACGGATTTGAGGATCTGCCAAGCAGTACAAAGATGGTGGCAACTGAAGCTTCTGGGACTTCCGAAGTTTTCGGAGCAAATTCTGGACAACAATCTTACGCCTGTCATATTCCAAGGAATCCTCCGACATTCTCTGGCGAGAGTGCTCAAGATCCCCAGAAATGGATCAAAATGTTTGAAAGGGTCGCAAAATACAACAAATGGGATGAGACTCAAAGCCTTGCCAATGTTGTATTCTACCTCGAGGGAACAGCCGCCCAGTGGTTCGATAACAACGAGGACATCATTAATTCATGGACTCAATTCAAGACTGATCTGTGTGAAGTGTTTGGGCAAAAAGAAGAGCTTACTCGACGAGCCGAAATGACACTAAAGACCAGAGCTCAAAAGCCTGGAGAGACAACCGAATCTTACATTCAAGAAATCCTATCACTGTGCTCACGAGTTAACCCCGAAATGTAGGAGGAAGAAAAAGTTGGACATTTGATGAAGGGGATTGCCGAGCTGGTGAAATTTTGCCGACAGCTAGAGAACATGAAACAACGCCGCATCAAAAGAACACGTTATGAAAGATTACCGAACGTGACTCCGATCTCGTCGGACTTTGAAGAAGATTTAGCTTTAAAGATTCGACGGATTGTCCAGGAAGAGTTGCAAAAGATTATGCCTAAAATGTCTGAAGTGGAACCCTTTAGAACAACTGACGTGAATTCTTTGGAGGCCATAGTTAAAGAGGAGGTGCAACAAGTACTCGCCCCAATTACAAGGCGAAATACTCAATCTCAAAGAAGGAGAACGTTTGTACCAAGATTTCGACGAGAAGATGACTACACTCCATATACCCCCAGAACATCTGACCAATGGCGAACGGTTGATAACCAACCTATCTGTTTCCATTGCGGGAAGCCAGGCCATGTTTTACGTTACTGTCGAGAAAGAAGACGTACCTTTGAGGATGCCAGATTGAGAAGAACACTTCCAGCAGCCGACAATGCAACCCCACAAAGACCCTACGATTTGACTGACGATTTCCCAACTCTCCCTAGACCCGGAGGTTTTGGCCGCAGCGCATCACCATATCCAGGCAGAGGAAGGATGCCAAGACGAAGAAGCCAATCACCAGGGGCAGGTCGTTTGTCAAGCCGCTCACCCCCGTCGCCAAAATGAGGAAAACTAGGATGCGCGACCTATATGGGGGGTGAGGCCGCAGTTTTTGAAAATCCTCCATCATCGACGTCTGCAAAATTAAAACGGAATTGTATAAAAGGGAACATTAATGGACTGGAAACTACAATACTGATAGACTCGGGCGCAGATTATTCCGTGATTTCAGAAACGTTTAGAAGACGTCTGAGAACTCCATTTTTTGTTGAATCTGGACCAGTCGTTAAAGTCGCCAATGGAAAGCTTGTTAAAACTTTGGGAAAATGTTCACTAAAGGTCCTTATCAATGATCTCGCCACAATCTTCGAATTTATCGTAATTCCTGATTGCAGCCACGATATAATTTTGGGGTGGGATTTCTTCAAAGCAACAAGAGCGGTTATTGATTGTGGCCATCAAGAATTGTATTTGGAAGAAACACTACCAATAAATGATGACCAAATCAACCTTGATGTATACTCTGCTGATAATTATGTAATTCCACCTAAGTCAAGTTGTAAGATATCAGTAGTAAGTACACCACTTCAAGAAAATAGAGATGTTCTAATCTGCCCAAATTGGGAACTCTTAATAAGGAAGGAATTTATAATGCCCTCTCTTCTAACAACCTTCTGGCAAGGGAAAGCAGATTTGTGGATAGCAAACGGAACTTCTAAACCACTGATGATTCCTTCTCGAATGGCCCTTGCCACCATGAGCGATGTTGATGTTGGCTCCATATGCTCCTTGAAATGCGATGAATTAATCCAAGAAGAAGAGATAGGGATCACTAAATTGAACCAGAAGATAGAAGCAATGGTCGACTCAAATCTTACTGAGGAACAGCAAAAAAGTTGATGAATATTCTTAAGAAGTTTTCGGATGTCTTTGATTTTTCTGGGAAGTTTCAACCTGCCCGAAGTAAAATAAAACACAAGATTGACACGGGTGATCACGCTCCAACAAAACAGAGGCCTTACCGAGTGTCTGGAATGGAGAGGAAAATCATACAGCAGGAAGTTGACAGAATGATGGAACAAGATATAATTCAAATTTCTGAAAGTCCTTGGTCTTCGCCTGTAGTACTTGTGGAGAAAAAAAAATGGGTCTTGGAGGTTTTGCGTTGACTATCGACGACTTAATAAGATCACCAAGAAAGATGTTTATCCATTACCACGGGTTGATGATGCTTTGGATAATTTATCGGGAGCCAGATATTACTCAAGTATGGATTTAAGAACTAGCTATTGGCAAATTGAAGTGGATGAGCATGATAGAGAGAAGACGGCATTCATTACACCTGATGGACTATACGAATTTAGGGTAATGCCATTTGGCCTCTTCAACGCCCCAGCTACATTTGAGAGGATGATGGATACCGTTTTGAAAGGACTAAAATGGAACATCTGTCTTTGCTATTTGGATGATATAGTGGTTTATGGTCCTTCATTTGAAGAACATCTAAAAAGGTTAGAAGTTGTTCTGGAATGCCTTCAACAATCTGGATTGAATGTGAACCATGAAAAATGTTTATTTGGCTCAAGACAATTAAAAATACTAGGACACGTTGTCAATGAAAATGGAATACATCCAGATCCCGAAAAGGTTGAAGCCATTTTAAAATTTCCATCTCCTAAAAGTATACCTGTATTAGAAGTTTCTTAGGACTGCGCTCCTATTATAGACGATTTGTGGAAAACTTTTCCCACAAAGCTAAACCTCTGAATGACCTTTTGAAAAACAATGTCAAATTCTGTTGGAATAAAGAAAAAGAAAATGCCTTCGAGATCCTTAAAGAAGCTTTAACCTCTGAACCTGTTCTTGGGCACTTTATTGAAGACGCCGAGACCCATATACACACCGACGCCAGTGGATATGGCATTGGAGCAGTGTTGATCCAAATACAAGGAGGTGCTGAAAGACCAATAGCTTATGCATCCAGGACCCTAACAAAGGCTGAAAAGAATTATTCTACGACTGAAAAAGAACTGCTTGCGGTTGTTTGGGCCACATCCAAATTTAGACCCTACCTTTTTGGCCGAAATTTCACAGTCGTTACAGATCATCATTCACTGTGCTGGCTTGCAGGACTTAAAGATCCTTCCGGACGACTCGCTAGATGGGCGCTCAGACTGCAATAATTTGATATCACCGTAGTCTATAAAAGTGGGCGCAAACATAAAGACGCCGACTGTTTATCAAGGAACCCTGTACCAGAAGAGCAAGAAGACTTCCCAAATATAATATCGATCATCGATATTCGTGCAGAACAAAGTCGAGATCCCAATTTAGCAAAGATCATAGACAAAATCGAACAAACTGGACCTTTTAAAGGCTTCGAAGTTATGGACGGAGTACTTTATAAAAGAAACTACGAGCCATATGGAAGGCAACGGCTTCTTGTACTTCCAAAGCAAATGCGGCTGGAAATCCTCAAAAATCTTCACGATGCACCTACTGCTGGTCACTTGGGTTTTGCCAAAACTTATGATCGGGCACGTAAAAGATTCTTTTGGGGTGGAATGTATAAGACCATTCGTCAGTATATAGCGCATTGCAGAGAGTGCCAGCGCAGGAAAAGTGTTCCACAACGACCGCCTGGACAACTTATGCCTATCCCACCGGCAAATTTTCCTTTTCAAAAGATAGGAATGGACTTATTAGGGAGATTTCCTGTTACGAATCAGGGCAACAAATGGATTATTGTATGCACTGAATATATGACGCGATTTGCAACTACAAAGGCGATTCCAGACGCAGGAGCCATGGAAATTGCTAAGTTTATTGTCGAAGAAATTATTCTCCGACACGGAGCTCCTCAGCAGATCATCACCGACCGTGGCACGAACTTTATGTCTCAAATAATTAAGGAAATAAACAATTTAAGTGGAATAAGTCACCTCAAGACTACAGCCTATCATCCGCAGACTAACGGTTTAACTGAAAGATTAAACAAAACATTGACCGACATGTTGTCCATGTACGTTGACGTGGAACAGAAAAACTGGGACGAATGTCTGCCATTTGTAACATTTGCTTATAACACCGCTAAGCAAGAAACTACAGGCTTCAGTCCCTTCTTTCTAGTTCATGGCCGCGAGGCCGAAACCACTTTAGATTCACTCCTTCTATATCACGACAATGATAATGTTGGTGATTATGTTCAACACCTCATTACCACAGCTGAAGAAGCCCGACACCTTGCACAACTACATCTCTATCGAGGTCAAGAAAAAGACAGAGTATACTACGATAGGAAACATCGACCTGTTAATTATAATGTGGGAGATCTAGTGTGGCTCTTCATTCCAGTGAGAAAAGTTGGACTCTCAGAGAAACTGATTAAGAAATACTTCGGTCCCTACCGTATTACAAGAAAATTGTCCCCCGTCAATTACGAAATTGAGGCCATTTCTGACTCTCCAAAACATCGTAAAATAAGAGATACAGTACATGTACTTAGAATGAAGCCATATTTGGATCCACTACTTCAAGAAGAAATATCTGACTCAACTCCAAACGAGGAACTTGTTCTGAAACAAAGATTCTCCGACCCAGAACCGATATCAGGCCCTGTGACAAGATCAAGAGCTAGACGGACGCAAATTGGTCAATAGCCTTCAATTGAACAGCGGGACGCTGTTTCATTTCAAAGGAGGGAAAAGTGCGGCATTTATTCATGATCTGAAGCTCTCCTCTATTTCTCAAGTTGAGAAAACACAGCATTAAAGGGGTAGAAGAGCTTGTGACTCGTGGCTCGTGGAGACCGCGCCACGGGCAGAGAGATAATAAACATATCTTCCTTGGAAGTGTTTTAAAACTTAACGTCTAAGTTTATTTTTGGAAAGTTAAATAAGTCAGTGTTACTTTCTACGCGACAATATTATATATATTATATAATATATGACATTCGTATTAGATATTTTCAATAAAATAATGAAAGTAATTGAAAACTGCGAAACAAAATTATAGTTTTGAATTTAAGAAAAGGCCACAACTTGGGCAAGAAAAGGCCACATGCGGCCTTAAGGCCGCACGTTCGCCACCCCTGCTCTAGACCAATATGGTACTTGTAGATGTAAGCCTTCCCTACACTTGTGATCTTTATTGCCTCGGGATGGAGGCCAACGCCGAGAGAGAGATCAATTAAAATTTCAGTTATTTCAGTGCATGTGCAAGCAATATCTTTAAATTTAGAATGGCATACATCTCTAGATTTAATGTTTAATATTTATCCTTTTAAACATGCAACAGCCTCTCTAACTCTGATCTTATGTAATCAATATTTAATGGTATTACCTTTCTGACTTTTATAACATTTTAAATATTCACCATCTTCAAATATGAAATTCACTATTTGATAGATAGTAAATATATACAAAACTTTCATATATCGAATATTAGAAGTTAATTATAGAATTTGACATTCATATTTGATATATTTGTATATAACCTTATAGGAATAATTATATATATCTGAATGTATCCAGGTGAATAACATTTATTATTATATATGCGGTTTGATACTAATATCTTGATCCAATTAACTTATTCTATATTAAAATACTTAATAGCAATGATATGATTTTTCTTTTTTTTTCCATGAAAAATAGACATTTTTTTTCTCAACGTTTCGACAAAAATCTTTGGTCTTCGTCAGAAGAAACAAATAAAAATAAGATTTTGGCAAGGCGTTAAAAATTGTTCTTCATATTGTTGCGGAACATTTTCAAATGTACTTATAGTTCTTGTCCTCATATCTCTTGATACCCTCAGAACAAATTTTAACGCCTTACCAAATGCTTTATTTTTATTTGTTTTTCCTGACGAAGACAATATATTTTTGTCGATCCGTTGAGAAATTAAAAAAAAATTACTGGCCGAAGTGTCTATTTTTCACATAAATAGGAATGCCGGCCAGGCAACCTCTATTTTCAGGATGATATTCCTTATTTATTGCTGCCTGTTTCTTCTGTTAAATATAAGACTATGATATAATATTTTAAATAAAATATACAAACTTTTCATATATCAGATATTAGATGTTGATTGTAGAATATTTTTGAGAAATTCATTTGATTTATTTATATGTGACTTAGTGTGTATGAAGTATTACATATTTTGAATAAATACATTGATCAATATAAGCCTTTTAATATTTCTATACTAATTATATCTTAATCCAATTAACTTATTATACTCTTATGAATATATTATATAATAATAATGTAAAGCGTATATATTTGGCAAAGCACATATGCGTTTTATAAAGCATGAGCATGCCATTTGTTATGTGAATTTGAACTAATTTTAAAAGAATAATATACCTCTAAAAATGTTTAGTTAAATATTCCTTGAATATTACTGTAATATTTTTGTATTCAGAATATAGACTTTAACCGTTGAAGATATATTTTGGTCGATAGATAATCAAATTGCAAATTAAATAAACGCAATGTGTCTGAAGTTTGTTGTAATCTTTTGATTAGTAATTTTTGAGCAATTATCAAGATTTACTCTATAAATAATAAAATACAAATTATAAGGAAATACTGAATATCTAATTTTATTTGATAGAGCAAATCTTTTTTTTATTTGTTATATATATGATATCAATACTTATTTTTGAAATATGTTTATACATAAAGCAAGTTTTAAGTAGTTTAAATCTTATATACACCAGGATATTTCTTCCTAATAAATTACAATTAGAAATAATTTTCAAAGAATGTTCTGGGAAAATGATGAAATAAGTGTTTTAGCATGCAAATAAACTCAATGAAAATTGGATTCTAATTAGAGTTTCCTGATATATTTGAATTTCGAATCACGAAAATAATGAAAAATGTTGAAATATGAAAAATATTACATTTCCAATTTTTGTATATTGTGCGCCTAACAGTATATAGTATAAATATTAAACTATGCATTGTTTTACATAACATGACACGTTAATGAATCATATTATGTTAATATGATCATGTTATATGTAATTATATCTAAAATATATTAATAAATGAATGTAAATATCACTTAAGCAATAACTATTTGATTAACACAACTCGAACCATATTAAATTAAAATATGCTTGTTAAGTATTTCCCACATATATATATATATATATTTAATATTAGAAATATTTTTTTAAATTTACATTTCCTAGAACAAATTACTCTGTAAAGTCGACCGCCAAAGTTCGCCGCTTTCCTTATATAAAACCCATTTTTATTGTTTCCCGTTGACCGATTCAAATCGTTTTGTACATATGTAAATACGTATTCTTTTATTTTCTTCTTTATGCCTCAAAGGCGAAAAGCCTAATTAAGTAATAATTCTATATCAAACGTACGAGCGCTAAGAAATAAAGATCAGACGAGAAGCTAATTAACATTCTAGATGTCAACCTTTTATGGCGACTTAATTAATAATGAAATCTGGGCCAATTAACACTGAGATTTCCTAGTCACGTGATTTCCGTGGTGAACCAAACATATTACCGGATATCTAATATTCGCAAAATAGAAAGAAGATAAATTCTTAATGATAGAGTTAATGATAAGTCTTCATATAAGAACATTTCTTCGAAGGATGTTTATCGAAATTTTATTCATACTAATTGAAGCATTTATAATGTTTCTGGATTAGGTTATTCACCAAATTAACTCTTTTTTTCTTGTATTTGTTCAACTAGATAACACTCGTATCTTGAATGTTCATGTAAGTGGTCAAGATATGTCTTTTTTCACATTTTATAATATTGTTACATCAATTTTAATGTGCCCTACATTTATTCAAAATATTCTGATATTTTATATTTATTAAAACAGATTATTTAGATTATCATCATCCCTTTTTATAGTGTCACTAGCCGAATGACCCGGGCAACGCCCGTGTTTTACCCGATTGAATGTTTTTATTCAAATACTATTTGTTACAATTATAAATTGGCGCCTTAAATAAATGCATATATTAGTTAATAACTATAGCCTATGTGCTTTATCTGTCTATGTACTGTTGGCTTCCGTAGGCGTCTCCTTACTGGGAAAAAGAAAGAGAGGATACCATTTAGTTATTAACTAATATATGCATTTATTTAAGGAGAGACCCGCTCCAACACAATGGTTACAAAAACGAAAAAGCGAGTGGGGGGGGGGGGGGGCAAAGGTGGCGTGGTCGTAGCCAACCAATAGGAGAGCGCCATTCCAAAAAAAAAAAGCAAACGGTGACAGAGATGAATGATTAAGAGAAGAAGAATGACGCTCGTAACTGTATATAGAATTCCTTTTGTAATTATTTATTGTACATATATCTTGATTGGTTATTGGGGCAAGAGAGGACCTAGACGAAGACTACGGATCGCGACCAACGAGTAAGACAACGAATAAATAAACGCAATAACTTTAAAAGGTAATTTATTTTAATTCACTTTTATTTATTCAATTTGAGTATGGAAACCCGCTAGAGAAACGTGTATAACACCAAGAAGGAAGAAACCAAAGTCGACGACCCTGTAAAGCTGCAACTTGGTGCAACAATAAACTATAGATGATAATTTTACCGGGGGGAAATTTATCTATAAAAGCATAGGGTACCTCATAACTAGATGCCATCTAGTAACCGTCGACGCAATTCTTTTATTAATATTTCCAGGATTTAATTGGATCTCGTATAGATCTCATGGAATAAATTCCGCCCTAGGCTGACGAGGGCCATCAGCCCGAAACCATGGTCTCTAGGTGGACGCTTCTCAGTTTGCTAGGTTTGGTGTTGTGGCTTTGCCACCGACTCGAGATTGCTAGTTTGCGGCTAGAGTCAATAGTTAGATTCTAATTTCAATGTTTATATTGACGGGAGAGGCGCCCTATGCTTTTATATTAATCTATGTTTATTAAAATCAGGAAATACAGGTTATCTTATCTATATATTAAAATTATCACTCTATAATAGCATAAATATCTCATATATATATGCTAAAACTTATATTTGTTAATATTTCGGCTTTAAATTTCTACATTATCAAATACTTATATGAATTTTCTAGATAATTTTAGATAATAAAATATTGAATCAAAATGTATAATGAAAAACACAGAGTAATTTGAATATCTCATCATAAATAGGAAGTGCTAATTCCATAATATCTTTATCAAATAACCATCTCAAACGTATTATTATATAAAATTCCTACTAAGCGTTATAAATAAATATAGAATAATTACATATATACATTGATTTTGATAACGCCAATATTCATGGAACAAATTACAGCTACAAAAATAAATGTTAAAGTAATTTTTATATAGATTGTTACTATAGAATAAGAAAAGAATATAGTAAACAATTTGGAATTAGTCAAAAAGTTTTATTTTTTGTGGAATTTTAATGGGAAATCATCTATATATATCGTACACCATCATGGGTAAGCCCATTTCATTGCACTTTGTTTTCATTAGTTTTAAAAGAAAGTTGAAGTAAAGTTTTTGCTTCTTTCTTGTTGGTCTTCTAATAAAGATGAACATTTGTTTCGTTGCTCCATAATGAAGACAGATTGAGTCGAAGAAGTTGTTTCCAACAATTGCATTTGTGGTTTGTCACCCTTCTTTCATTTATTCAAGACCCAAGTGATTGCATTAGTTAGAGGTATACAAGATCCTACATCACAATGTCTCACATGTCATATATACACCTCTAATATAAGGAAAATAAGAATTTCTACCAAATAATGTTCATTGGAAAACTTCTATGATTGCAAAATACCAATTTATATCAATTTGAAATAACTTGTGTTAATATTTCAAATACTTGTAAAAACCTGAAATAGATTAAATATTTCGCCTTTTTAAAATAAATATAAAAATAATTTTTGTCATTCAAATATATGTATATATAGCTTTTTTTTATTTGGTATGATATATTCGTACTATTTTGTGCTCAATATCAAATCAATATTTAAAATATATATTGCCACGTTTGTGAATTTTATGAATAATTATTTCTTTCTTTTTCACAGAGTTTTTATATTAGATTAGAAAGTCATTTGTTATCATCATTACATGTTTCATTTTGTCTCCTCTCTAATTGTAAATACACTGCTGTATCACCTCATAAGCATAAATAAATAAAAAATAAATCATTACATGTAATGTATTTTCTTCAAGAAACAATCGATAATAAATAACAACAATTCCGATGTTATTTGCATCATCCCTATTATAAAACATCAACAAACTCAAATTTACATTATAAAAATATAATTGAATATTTACAGAATACAGTTTTTACAAAACTCATTGTTCAAATCCATAATCAGAGAAAAGTAATTTTGGTATATGATGACCAGCCACCCACAACTTTATGTTATGTTGATATACACGTTAGAATCAAAATGTTCACGAACTTTGAACCCTGATTCTGATTTTTTTAAAACAATAATAACTGGTGATGAAACATGGTGCTTTCTTTTTGATCCACAAACCAAAAAACAATCACCAGTAGTGATTTTCGATTATCAAGGACTTGTCTATTGTAAATTTATTGAAGAGGGGTTACTATTAATATACAGGCATACAAAGAAATACTTGTGCGCCTTCGTGATGCGATAAGAAGAAAGAGAAACCAAATCTTTAAAACAAAACAGTGGAAATTGCTACATGCTAATTCCCCTGCTCATAGAGCCATTATTGTTCAAGACTATTTAGCAAAACACTCTGTATCTGTCCTACCGCATTCTCCTTACTCTGCTGATATCACCCCATGTGATTTCTCCTTCTTTCCAAAACTTTAAATGACGTTAAAAGGGAGGTGCTTTTCATCGTCATCAGGAGTATTTGAAAATGCGACGGTGGAGCTAAAAAGGGTTATATATATGAGGGTGAATAATGGTTATTAATGTATAATATTAGAACAATACGTAGATAAATACCTACATCCACAATGTGATATTGCGTTGATACTAAATATTTGTTAATAATTAGTTTCTCTCTCTCAGGGAAATAGAGATTATAGCTTATATATATTTCTGAAGGAATTAACCTATAAATGGAATATATGATACTTGATATTAATGGCAGGCTTATATCTCATCTATTTAATTCAGGTATAATAAATAATACAAATGAAAAACCAAAACGCGAATGTTTCTTTTCAACAATAAATCAAACATCAACTACCCTTACTGCGATGAAAAGAGGGCTTGGCTCTTCAGTTATAAACCCTCCCAGCTGTTTCACAATTTAATCTACCAGACCACTTCTTTGGAGCTCTAATACTGTTTTTGATCATTTTGCTTTTATAGGCAAAACTGAAGGGTGGAATCTTAGAAATGGTATTTAAGCAAACTATGAACATAAGCTTTTAGGACAGTGGAATTACATAAATATATTTGCATCAAACAAAGCTCTTCTACAAACAATAAGGACAAGGCCAGTTAGGCAAATTTTATACATAGCAATAGCAAGCTATCTATATAATACAAATGAAAACACCAAAACGCGAATAGCTACAAAATAATTAATGAAAATAATTTTGTTATTTAATCCTCCGATTCGAATAATTTTGAACATTGTACAAAGAATACTATAATTGCTAGAAATGTTGAAATGAAGACTGTTCTTCATATAAATTATGATTCATTCCAAAATTATAAACATAAGTATTTACGGTAGTTTTCTTGTTTTACATGCCTACAGAAGAAAAAACTAATTTCGGTATTTTGATATTATTATCAAAGAGACAAATCAGGTATTTGAAAGATTGTTATTGATTCATTGCCCGATAAGTAAACTTTGTATACTTCCATTTCTGAAGTTTGGCAGATAATTTATGAATATATATGAATGACTCAGTTTGTTATATATTGTTGCATCTGGTTGCGGCTTGGCAGACTCTTCAACATTGATTCTCTTCTGTGCCGGGTCTTGCATCTTACCAGAGCGTGGTTTAACCAGCCATAATGCAACAATATGAACACACCAGTATTCTAAATATATGATTTCCTGGACATTCATTGATTGAAATACTATGGTTTGTTTTTTATTGGTTCTTTTTTAATTTACCACTCAAACTCTAGGATTTGTTTATACAAGACGTGAATTCTCAATAAAAGCTTTTTGAATATGCTGTCGTATACAAACACACACACATATAAATAATATAATTCCAACTACGATATCTTCAATTCCCCTTCAGAAGTAATCGTATCTACTTGAATTTTTAAAATTCGTTTTTAAATTTAGATATATATCGCAAAATGTGTGTGATACAATATATAATAATCATATTGATATTCACTTAATTTATATTAATTTTAGTATCATAAAAAGATTCTGTTCGTATGCAAGGGCAATTTCAATGACACCACGATTTATAATCAAATAAATGATTTTTTTTCTTAATATAGCAGAATATATATTTATATACAAAATCATATATAAGGCCAAACAACATACAGTATTTGCATTACAATTATTTATAGATGATACGTATATATTATATAAAGTATAATTATATATATAACATATGAAGGATAATTGATATTAGAGAAAGAGTATTGATAATTAAAAATAAATTAGATGAATATTATGTTTAAGGTATCAAAAAGGTTTTGTTGATTTTGATATTTGTGATACCTCAAAAATAATATTATCTAATTTCATTATAACTATCAATACCCTTTCTCTAATACTAATTATATTTCCTATATTATATATATAACATTATTGTTGTTTAGTAATAGCTTGTTATACTGACACTATACCTTCAATTAGACTTCATATTTTTCTATAACTTTCTTTAAACATTATAAAATATATTTTTAAATTAATATATATATTATTTAAAAATTATATTCTATTTTGAAATTATAATTCTCAGATCAAATTATTCTGTTTAGTCGACCGCCAGACGTCACGGCTTTCCCTTAATAAAACCCATTTTATTGTTTCCCGTTGACCGACTCAAATGTTTTGTTTATATGTAAATACGTAATCCTTTATTTTATTATTTGCGCTTCAAATCAGGTATTTCATCCTTGGTTATGTTCATCAGACCAATTAAAGTAAATTGTGATTCAACCTTTATTTTATTATTATTAAAACGACTGCACCCATCATAAAATACTCAATAATAGTATAAAAATCAGCAGAATTATTTTGTAAAATTTATATATAGTTTTTTTGGGAGCTGAAGAAAAACTCGAAAACCAGAAAAATAAATCCCACACGCCAATCTTTATATAGTAAAAGGGGAAAAAATCCAAAAGACACAAATGGCGAGGATTATTGGATGGGCGTGGACAACGCGGTGGTTCATTGGGATTTATTATCGACGTAATCTCTCATCTGTCACTAACCTGGACGACGTCAATGATGTCTTTGCTACATTTTTGAAAACACGAGTTACTTTCTGAAACATCTTGTTGCCTAGCGACCCCATCAATATAAACTATTGTTGATAAATGTCGCTCTTATTTTATAGAAGGTTAATGTATGGTAGAGATATAGCCTTTTGAAACTTGGAGAATATATGTTCTACATGTTTCAAATAACTGAGATGGTATTTTACTCCCAAAAGACCTTTGGACGAGCATCGCCTGGCACTGATCATTTCAGAAAGTATTATTATTTTACTTGTTTTCTTTTTCATAATTTGTTTCTCAGCCTAATAGTTTAACAAAAGCTAATTCATAGAGGTTTAGTTATTGAAAAAAATGTTTTTTGTGTATTCGAATATTAAACAATAGGATGAGAGAAGAAAGAAGCCTAAACATATTCAATATCACAGAATAAAAGATTTGATAATAGATCGAAAGTTTGAAATAGGTAAATATTTTTCTAGCATATTTAATGCCAACCAGAGAGAAATAATAGGTAAATAAGAATTAGAGTTTTGAGAAGTTCTTAATAAAGCGGATGAAATACATTATATAATCAACCACATATACATTTAGATAAACTTTAGAGATTAATATTTAAAAAAACAACTTGAGAAATTTAAGTATTTTTAAAAGAAATTCGAGGCGTATCATTCTATTTAAAATAAAATAATTTTATGCTGTCCTTACTGTAATGACGAGATAATAGGAGGGCGGTAAGGACAGTAGAAAAATGTTTCATTTAAAAAAGAATCATACAAGTCAAAAATAGTTCAAATTTCTTAATACAGATGGCGCGAGAGATAATACATCATATATTTGTACTAAATATACTTTTATAAATGATACTCATATCACACAGCTTCATCAAGACCACCGGTCTTACACAGATTCACTACAGAAGGAAAGGAAGCATAGATGGAGCTCCTATACTCCAGGCAGAGCAGAACCCAACAATTACCTCCAGGTCCGACGCATGTCCAGTGACCACATATTCTAATAGGAGCGCGCACACAGCTTTATCAAGACCACCAGTCTTATACAGATTTATCACAAAGAGGAAGCAAAGATGGAGCTCCTATACTCCAGGCAGAGCAGAACCCAACAACACCCTTCAGGTCCGACGCATGTCCAGTGGCCACATATTTTAATAGGAGCGCGCACACAGCTTTATTAAGACCACCAGTCCTATACAGATTTATCACAAAGAAGAAGCATAGATGGAGCTCCTAAACTCCAGGCAGCACAGAACACAACAACAGCCTCCAGGGCCGACGTATGTCCAGTAGTCACATCATACAATGTGTTTAATCAGATTTAACACAGTAGGAATACCAACAATAAAACATAAATTACATAAGTTAGTGGAATTAATTTCATGCTTAAACTTCTTAAACGGTCTCCTTAATGAACAATAGGTTGAAAAAAACACACACACAAAAAATACATAAGAATAAATGTCAAATAAAAGATCCATTTTGTTTGAAATAGTTTCTTAGGTTTAACAAATATAATTAAAAATATAAAATAAAGAATTTATATACGGGTGAAATATAATTTTTAATGTACATATGTCTTTTATTTTGTTGTTGCTTCGTTAATTAAGTTTTCGTTTTCTTCATAGAAAAAAAAACTATATTTTTCAGTAAAATTAATCATATATTTATTTTTCAGATTAAAACTCTGAAAGATATGAAATATGATAATATAGCTTTATTTTATTATAAAAAATAGAAAACTTTCTCTCTCTCTCCCTTTATATATATATTTATATATAATCATAATAAAAAAGCGGAATATTAAACTATTTAAAATGAAAAACTAAAATGTGTATAGGAAAACAAATTAAGTTTTAATTGACATTTAATTTTTTTTCAGTATTAACTAAAATTAGATTGAAAATTTGTATTAATTACTAAATTATTATTTTTTTTTGTGGAATTTTGTTAGAGAATAATATGAAAGAAATAAGCTCTAAATTGTTGTTTTTGACTATATTTTATAATTAAATAATCAAATAGCCTTTGCATAGGCAGAAAATGTTTTTTTTTAGATTGATATGTTCGGAAAAAAATATTGAGTTTGGGAAAAATTATTGAGATGAACTCATATCTAGTTATTAGAGAGAAAATATCTCCTAAAAAAATATTCTATAAAAACCGAGTATTTTCCTATTTCATGAATGAGTCAATTTGATCATGATATATAACTTTCCATTGTAAATAGACAAAAGAATTGCTATAAATTATTAAATAAAAACAAACGATAGCAATGCGTCTCTTTATACATAAAATTTTTAATATGCTAGCTTTCGGATCTTATCGATCCTTCAACAGGCCAAGCTGTATATTGAGAGAAAGAATATATATATAAATGTAAAATATTATTTATATACACCAACGAAGATAGAGAATAAAATATAATATAAAATAAATATAAACACATTTCACGAGTTCACGTTTTCTCGTGGCCAGGCTGCTGTTGTTTCATCTCTGTCCAAAGCTCAGTTTGTTTTCTTTTATAGTCAATTGGTCCTTTTATTCTAATGGCTGGGCTGTTTTTTGAATGAGTGGTACTGAGATGGTAGTTCTATACGCCTGTTGATACTGTTTAAATCTTGAGAGACGAAGGATTCTATTAATAATATTTGCTATTTGGATTTGATGTTGTGGTAATGACAGGTTGGGTCGGAAAGGTTAAAGGCATGGCCGGTTTTAGAGGTATGCTGAAAGATCAAAGATTTGGGATCTTTGTTTATTATATTTCTGTTGTGCTCGGAAATTCTGTTGTAAATGAAACGGCCAGTCTCACCCACATATTTAGCGTTGCAATCTTGGCAACCTATGGAGTAAATGGCATATGGTTGCTGGTCGGGACGTTTCTTAATATTAGATTTGGTGATGGGGTTCCGGAGTATTTGGCCTATTGAGAGGTGGTTGGTAAAAAAGGTTCTTAAACCAAATTTCTTGAGGGAGAGGGCTATTGATTGATTTTCAAAGGAATAAGGTATAATACAGGTGTTACGGTTTACTACGGGGTGAGTGTGTTTGGAAGGGTTGAAACTATCTCTAAGTATGAAGGGAAGTGGATAGCCACTTGCTGTTAGATTACTGATGATGGTTGTCTTTTCTAATTTTTTGAAGGCTGGGGTGGAGCAGTCTGTATGTATTCTTTTCGTGAGTGTTCTGACGACTGTGAGTTTGTGGCCTATTGGGTTATATGAATCAAAAAGGAGATAGGATGGTTTTATGGATTTTTTGTAATAAACTGTTGTGTGGTATGATTCATCAGTTTTGGACATTCTTTTTATCAAAACTGATGAATCATACCACACAACAGTTTATTACAAAAAATCCATAAAACCATTCTATCTCCTTTTTGATTCATATAACCCAATAGGCCACAAACTCACAGTCGTCAGAACACTCACGAAAAGAATACATACACACTGCTCCACCCCAGCCTTCAAAAATTTAGAAAAGACAACCATCATCAGTAATCTAACAGCAAGTGGCTATCCACTTCCCTTCATACTTAGACATAGTTTCAACCCTTCCAAACACACTCAGCCCGTAGTAAACCGTAACACCTGTATTATACCTTATTCCTTTGAAAATCAATCAATAGCCCTCTCCCTCAAGAAATTTGATTTAAGAACCTTTTTTACCAACCACCTCTCAATAGGCCAAATACTCCGGAACCCCATCACCAAATCTAATATTAAGAAACGTCCCGACCAGCAACCATATGCCATTTACTCCATAGGTTGCCAAGATTGCAACGCTAAATATGTGGGTGAGACTGGCCGTTTCATTTACAACAGAATTTCCGAGCACAACAGAAATATAATAAACAAAGATCCCAAATCTTTGATCTTTCAGCATACCTCTAAAACCGGCCATGCCTTTAACCTTTCCGACCCAACCTGTCATTACCACAACATCAAATCCAAATAGCAAATATTATTAATAGAATCCTTCGTCTCTCAAGATTTAAACAGTATCAACAGGCGTATAGAACTACCATCTCAGTACCACTCATTCAAAAAACAGCCCAGCCATTAGAATAAAAGGACCAATTGACTATAAAAGAAAACAAACTGAGCTTTGGACAGAGATGAAACAACAGCAGCCTGGCCACGAGAAAACGTGAACTCGTGAAATGTGTTTATATTTATTTTATTTTATATTTTATTCTCTATCTTCGTTGGTGTATATAAATAATATTTTACATTTATATATATATTCTTTCTCTCAATTTACAGCTTGGCCTGTTGAAGGATCGATAAGATCCGAAAGCTAGCATATTAAAAATTTTATGTATAAAGAGACGCATTGCTATCGTTTTTTTTATTTTTTTTTTATTTAATGATATATAACGAACATATTTCTTAATATTCAATGAATTCTATAAATTGGGAATATTTTTTAAGTTTATATTCGAGTGAAAATAATGAATCTGCAGCACTAAAATATCTAGAGGTATATTTGAATCAATATTTTCTAACATTGAAAAAACTAATTAATGTCAATTCAACCATAAAATTATTTCCGAAAGAGAACCGAAGAGAATGCACGTATTGAATAACCATATTCCGCCCTGATATAGATTAGTGTATAATCCTTAAACCCAGCTTAGATAAATTCCCTAATTTGAATAAACACCTACTGCGATCTCTTCTGAGAGAATCAAATGAATATATTTTCTTCTGCATCCTTATAAATAGAACAGTTGTAAAACGACATTGGAGAATATCAGGCATGAGTTTCTTTAAAAGAAAAATCGAATGATATTCAATTTTATAATTTATTTTGAAGGGAAATAACGACTATTTCTAACCTTAGAGATGAGGTATGAAAGGAAATAAAAGTGTCCAGGGATGGGAAGCGAACCCACAGTGTTCCGCTTACCGGGCAGATGCCATGTCCACTAGGCTACCCTGGACATATTTTTCGGTTCGTAAATATTATATGAGGTAATCATAATACAATATAATGCGGCCTATGATTTTAAAATCATGTTCCCATCCCTAGACACTTTTATTTTTCCGTTTGTCATTACTATTCACAATTCATCCTTTCATACCTCATCTCTAAGGTTAGAAATAGTAGTTATTTCTCCTTAAAAATAAATTTCGATATTTCGTTTAAAGAAACTCATGCGGGATATTTTCCAATGTCGTTTTACAATCATAGGCCGCATTGTATTGTATTATAAATAGAACCGTGTTCTTTATTGTCTGACTTATTAATATAACCTCTTATAGGTATATCAAAATAGAATTTCAATCATTTTAATTGCAAGTATATGATCCTAATTATACAATTCAATCATTGAGAATATAAATGCATAAAACGTGGCTGTTTGTTTATTTAAGACCAAATTTTCGGAGGAAATATATAAATGTTGATATAATAAATTCCCTCTTTTTCGCATTTAAATAAAAGTAAATGCGCTCATTTTTATAACAAAAATGCATATAAATCAATTGATAATGTCTTATCCGGATATTATAAAAACTCTAAGAACATAAAATATAGGTTTACTCTAAGACTTATGATAGTAAATAGTTATAATTGTATTTATATACATAATATAGTTTTAACCTTTGTATATTCTCAGAAAATACTCTATTTTATTTATTTCACATTGGCTTTAAACATTATTTCAAAAATAAAATAATATTTTGATATTTTTTGCTATAATATATAGGCTTTATATAAGATATTTGTTAATTGAAATATAGGAAGGTATGCCAATATCATAATTGATATAAATATTTAATTAACACTTTAATAAATGAAGATAGTTTTAATCTATTCGAAGCTATCTGATAATTAAATATAACTTTTAGCATGTGGATACACGCTCCTTTAATTGTCATAAGATAAGGGTCATTAAATTTGTTCTTAAAAGTTTTATCTTGTTACCTTGATGACCTAAATTGGGTTTTATGGTTCCTAATTCTATTTACAAAGTATTGGACATATGGTGTACAGCATTTTCCAATTTAAATATTTATAATTCAAACTACAATCTTGTATCGATGTTAGTATAATCAAAATTAAGTATCACTAATTAAGATTTGAAATGATTTTTTTTTACTACCATATAGGTATAGGATTGCCTAAAACTAAACTCCTTGATATTGATTTTATGAACTGAATTCATCTAATATCATCAACTGGAGATCTTCAGTATCTCAATAAAATTGTATTATACTTATATTTTTGATAATCAAAATATTGCAATAATACGCAGATTCCGAAGAATGTGTTTCCTATTTTTTATCAAAATACTCCTCAAGCTTTCGTTTAGTGTCAAGCCTTCTACAGAAGCAAATAAACGAATATATAATACAATATAATGCGGCTTAAGATTGTAGAATGACGTTTAAAATATTATTACCGCAAATGTTTCTTCTAAAAGAAATTTGAAATTTATTTTGAGAAGAAATAACGACTATTCCTATCCTTAGGGATGAAGTATGAAAGGATGAGTTGTGAAGAGTAATGATGAACATAGTAATTATACTTCATCCCTTAGGATAGGAATATTCGTTATTTCTACTTAAAATAAAACACAATATTTTGTTCAAAAGAAACATTTGCGGTAAAATTTGTCAAACGAATATGTATTTTATCCCGTAGAAGGGTTAACACTACCTGTAAGTTTGAGAAGATATTTAATAAAAAATAGGAAACTCATCCTCGTAGCCTGTGTTATATTATAATTTAAATGTCAAAGGATTATTTCGATAATTAAAATATTTTCTAAAATGAATCCAAAATATCATGTTTATGTCACATACCTAATTATAAAATATATATCAATATGCATATACAAAGGTTTTGAAAATATAACAATCCATATTTAAATCATTAGGTAATAAAAAGGCATATATTAGATTGAATAAAATATATTTTCTCAATTTTTCGGTTGGCTGAACGCCAACCTTTATCAAGGCATTACATTTTTGTATAAACTTTTCAATTCGATATATACCTTTTTATTATCTAATATACAAAAGTAATATATTGTACCTAAAGCTTTTTACAATGAATAAAATCGCAATCTGAATTCATTAGGATGACTATTTTACTCAACTCCGCCTTTGCCGGTCCCAAGCCCGGATGAAAAAGGAGGAGAGGGAGCAGTAACAAACTCACTAAAAAACCTGGGTTTAGCTGTCCCGGCTGATAGTACCCTGTAATAGCTCCGGATCCAGGGATACAGGATGATCAGCGTTTGTACTCCATGTTAAGAGCGGCTGCACATGGCGTCTGTTCCTCATGTCAAAGGCGACCATTTATTTTGGAGCCAAGTTGGCCTTCCACTGAGTAGTGCTCCCAGTCTTAATGACAAAGGCAGACGCATTCTACTTCACCCGATCATGATGGTTGTCAAGTGTCAAGCTTTACATGCTTGATACCCTAATATGATTGAGTGGAGATAAGAAAGAAGAGAGAGAAGATTTTGTTTTGTGCTTGTCTTTAATATTTATAACTCATTTACAATTTATATATTTTATTCAATTAAGATAAAAATTACATAAGCATCACATTTAAATATATCCTAACCAACCAATTCTCTATTCTAACTATCTAACATTAAGCGATCTATTTACAGTTTGTTTTGGTCACTGGTCCAATATTTTTATTTTCATAGACCAAATTATGAGATTAATTCACAGATGAAAAATATACAAAACAAATGAACAACTATATACATCAGATTTCACTTATTAAAATAAGGAAAATGTTGAGAAGGTATTGAACTACAATGGTAAATTCTCTCTACGATTTAGAACTTTGCTCGAGAACATTGATATGATATGTTTTGTTTAAAGATAATATATCAGTTATATATTATTACTTTACTCTGTTTTGATTCGAAACGAATCGAACGTATATCATCATCATCATTATATAAGGCTTTGTTTATAATGTGTATGCATGCAAGAATTGGGAAATAAAATAATTATAGTAGCATAAAATTACGTATCTATTAATTTTCTTTTAAATATATCTAAATATTACGATGTACTAGAGCGCCATCTGTTATCAAATTATAAAACTATTTTAGAGGCGTAATATTCTTTTTAAAATAAAACAATTTCTACTGTCCTTACTGCGATGGAAAATTAAAGGGAGGGCCTGGCTAAACTGGCGAAACCGCTGGGAGGGTTCACCACTGATGAGCCAGGCCCTCCCTTTAATTTTTCCATCGCAGTAAGGACAGTAGAAATTGTTTTATTTTAAAAAGAATATTACGCCTCTAAAATATCTAAATATATAAATTGCAATTTTTTATAACATATAAAATAAATTTCACCATTTTTAATCTTCGCTCTATAATAGAAACTTATCAAACAGATTCTAGAGTAAAAATAGTCAAAAAAGAAATTATACTGGGATTAGATAGTAACAAGAAGAAAAATCCATTTCCTGAACGTGTAACCTAGACTATATTTAAATGGAAGCATTATGCGTTCATTACATTATACAGCCATTTTCTACCCGCGAGTTGAGTGTATATTCATTAAAACACGTAAGGTCATATATTGTCCTGGAACGTGATTGTATTAAGAAATAACCTCATCTCTCGTGCGGAGTTAACAATTCAAAATTATAATACATTATACTTGTGTAATAAACATACTTTTTAGATTGTAAATATATATATATAATTGTATGCATTTTTAATATAAGTAATTTACATATCTATTTATTATTCTCTCAATATCACAACAACCTACGATATATATTTATTTATTTTCTTCTCATAAGTTATGTTTTACCTTTCAACTACTGTAAAATTTTGTACATATTGCTTTATTCCTTTATCATTTTGGCAAAATTTTAAAGATATTCGCAATTGTTTTTGGCACTAATATAAGGCTGTCTTGATAATAAATCAAATGAATAACTTACAAAAATTCAAATAAATTTACATTTAAATATATACATAAATTTAAAGAATTTAATTATAAAGTAATAGATATTTTTATTATATATAAAGATAATATTTATTCTCAATGGAAGCCACGCTTCGTGTTCATATATCAGTAACAAATAAAACATTTCAGAAATTTAAATATTAAAAAATATATTGAACATTCATAATTTATATAAGAATATGGAATATTCCAGAATATATATGATATTTTGGTATAGAATTATTGGCAAATATTCTATGTTATATCGCGATAGAGAGAGAATATAGGTAATATATATAATATGAATATTATATTGCTAATAGAATAAATATAATTTGATATATTTTGTTTGAAAACCAAAAGATGGGCAAAGGATACGTATAAATATTTTCATTTTAATAAACCATTGTTTCAAGAGATACACTCTTATTACTTATATTAGCTATATAGTGCGAAAAATACTCAAATTCAAACACAATAAGTTGAATATCATATACATTAATAAACGTATACTAAATTTGATAAAAACAATGAAAATATATTTGAATAAGAAAATTTTATTTTAGGCAAAGGGTTTTTTTTTATTTGAGTTGTTGCAAGCTTTTGAAAAAGAAATTGCTCTTCAACGGTCAAATAATATTATATACGACAACACAAAAACTATATTTTCATTAATTTAAAATAAAATAAATGTTATTGACATGTGTCTGAGGTGTGCATCAGACTACATTACAGTTAAATATAGAAATGTTTAAAAAAATAAAGGAATAATATTCAAATTTATAGAAATATCGCAAACAAAAAAAATATTTAATGATTATATTGTATAAATTATATGGTTAAAAAAGAACATCCGTTATAGATAGTTGAATGTGTGAGGTTGAAAGTTGGTCAGATCTGCGGTCGATGTTTAAAAAGAGGTTGGCAGTGTGGCAAATTGAAATAGTTACTTGTCACCTTATCACATCGACTTGGCAAGTTCCCTCAGGATATCCGCCACTCATTGGAGAAATTTCTCTGGAAAATTTCTTAACTTGATTGGAAATGTCTTGCTACCTTTCTTAATTTAAGTCATTAACTTCTATTGTTCGATCATATTCGGGTTCAATTCTTCAATATATTTTGTTTTATAATTATTTTTTCAAAGGAATAAAATGAATATAATTATTAATTATATATCTCAAATATATAATAGATTTTATCATTTGACTATATAATCTAAAATACAATTATTATTATTTTTTTAAACATTTTATTTTCATTCATTGACTGTTTTACATATTTAACCATAGATTCAAAAACATACCACTTTTAATTATTATTGTTGTAAATATGTAAAGTTAACCCTACCAATTTTTAAAATCACGAATATAGAATTCATTTTCTAAATTTTATATTACTGTGATAAAAATAATTTTATGTGTAATTTGCTTCAAGTGATTCAAAATAAAAATCAGCTTGAAAGGTAAATAATTATCGTTACTTTTTCAACCTCTTTTCAACAACAAAACACAAAAATAATTCTAATCTTTAATATATATATATATATATATTAAAAATGGCATATCCTGACCAGGAGCACATGTGCTTTACAGAAGGCAGAGCGCCATCTGGTGGAACAGAAATCAACTAAACACTATTTTAATATAAATGTTATTTTATTTCAAAATTATACCTTATAGAACAAATTACTCTGTAAAGTCCCCCGCCAGATGTCACTGCTTCACCTATATAAACCTATTGTTGTTGTTTTATGTTAGCCGGCTTATATATATATTTGTAGATATGTAAATAAGTATTTTGTTTTCTTCATTCTTCACGCCTTAAATGAGGCACTATTTCGATCTCAATTATGTTATAATACCAATTAAGGTAATTTGTGATTAAAACTGTGTTTATTATATTTTCAAATATAACGACTGCAAACATTACCATAATGCTTACGAACTCAAAACAATCAGCACCAGCACAAATAATAATTCTATAACTCAATAATTATAAAATCAAAAGAAATATTTCTATAATATATAAATATATATATATACATTTGCCTATACCATGGTCAAACGTGTATGTTTTCAGCTGAAGAATGACTAGCACCTATAACCTGCTTTTAATTACCTCTTCAATTACAAAAAGAAAATAATAATGTATAGGCGTTACCTATTCATTTTTGTAATATTTCTATTCAAAATTATAACTTTTATTTTTCTAATTCTTATATAAATTATATATATGAGTATTCTAAAGTAGTCTAAAATATTTTAATATAGTTAGAATATATTATTTTCTTGACAGTCTTCAATAGATCAAAATTCATAGTATATGTTAAGCACTTAGTATAAAATGTTCCATTTACGGTCAAATATGAATTAGTTGCGAATCTAACCAGTGGTTTTCATTTTTAAAATCTCTAGTTTGTTCTACTGATGTTTTCGAATTTTCGATATCACGTGAAAAATATGTTGAGCATATCTTTAAAAAAAACCACTCTGTTCATTGATTCTCTAATAGTTCCAATAGTTTGTGTTTTTGGTTTCTCTTAACACCTTCGCTACCATATATTTTTCAAATTGATTCATTTTGTTATAAAATTAGAACAAGTTAATATCTTTACAAAATTTGAATCCATCATTGCCATTAAAATTGATATTAGAAAACATCTGGATCTTAAAATACTACAGCTTCTAGTACAAATAGGTTACTTGCGTCCAGAGAAAGCGAGAAATGCGTTGTCCCATTTACCTTTTTACAATAAATCTCTTCAATGAAAATGATTATTGCAGGTTGTTTGAAAAGTTCCATCTATATATCTTACATATGACCTTTTAATATAAGAAAATTGGGGAAATTAACTTACTGGGGAGCTCAATTAAAGCAGAGCAGCTTTTTATAATATTTTCGAATGAAAACTGTAAAGAAGGATTATATATATATATATACGAGGGCCATCCGAAAAATAAGTTTCCCTATTTTTTAACAAATGACAAAAATATTTACAATTATGCTGTTATTTTATTTTCATTATACCACTCATAGACTACTTCTCTACATAATCACCATTTCTGTCCGAACAATTTTGGTACCGTTGTAGCAATATTTTGATACCACTGTTGTACCAAGCCGTGTCCTGTCTTCGTAGCCAGTGGTTCGCCTCCGCCTGCACTTCGCCATCATTCGCGAAGAGCTTGCCTCCAAGTGCAACTTGAGTGCTGGAAAAAGATGGAAGTCGCTTGGGGCAAGTTCCGGAGAATAAGTTGAATGTGTGAAGATTTCCCATTTGAAGTTTTCCAGCAACGTTTGGGTCGTTCGAGCTGCATGAGGGCGAGCATTGTCATGGACGGGTAACACTTTCCGAGACCAAGGTCCAGGATGTTTCCGTTTTATTGCAGTTCTGAGTTTAGTGAGGACTTCGCAGTACCTCGCAGCGTTAACCGTAGTGTTTCGGGACAGATAGTTAACCAAGAAAACACCCTTACAGTCCCAAAAGACGATAGCCATAACTTTGCCTGCAGAGATTGTGAACTTCGCCTTTTTTGGTAGAACTTCCTCAGGCTTCTTCCACACCATGCTTTGTCGTTTTGTTTCTGGAGTTGATTGATGCACCCAGCTTTCATCTCCAGTGACAATAAGGGAAAACAGTTGATCTCCATCTCTTCGATGCATTTCCAGGAAAGCTCGGGCTGCCTCCATCCGTTGTTGCTTGTGATTTTCCGAGAGCAAACGCGGGAACCATATTGCGCAGACTTTGCGAAAATTCAAAACATCTAACATGATTGTTCCAATCGAAGAGCGTCCAATTTCGATTCCAGGAGGCAGTCGAATCATTATTTCGTCAATGGTGACGCGGCGATCTGCTTCCATCACATTCCGAACAGCAGCAACCGCTGCATTGTCCGTAGCAGTAACGGGCCTGCCGCTTCCCTCGTCATCATGCAGGTTTTGCCGTCCTTCCAAGAACCATGAACGCCATCGGCGAACCATTTGGATGCTCATACATCCTTCACCATACATTGACACTAAATTGCGATGAATTGCAATATATTGACCGCAGTTTCATTTTTGGCCGTGAAAAAACGAATTACAAAACGGAGTTCGCAAGTGGACACATTCACCAGTGGTAGCTCCATGGAAACTGAAGCGCTACGGACTTTCGCGTAGGAGTAGCGTGATTTTGAAAGTCACGCGCTTCACACACATCCTAGTGACCATTTCTTACACTACTAACTAATTTTTACAACGTTTCGTTCGGAGGAAAAAAAAAAGGGAAACATAATTATTGGATGGCCCTTGTATATATATATATATATATATATATATGTGTGTGTGTGTGTGTTTGCTTATGTGCGGTGCTTTGTGAAGCAGTTGTGGTGATTGTGTGAAGAGTGCTGAGGACACACAGGATCCAGTACTTGTGGATAGTAGATCGGGGAAGAAAGACTGAGAATAAAAACTGGTGTCAAGATCACCTCGATGAGAACTGTGTGCTGATCATTACAATCAGTCGCTTTTAAACCGATTTGAATAAGGTAAATCCCTTAGAGGGAAGTAAAAATTTGACACTTCTTTACCAAGGGAGTTGTTTAACCCGGATATCTTCCCTCTTTCCTTGTACTCCCACACAGGCCATTTTATTCATATATTTCTAAATATTATGACACATATATATTATTAATATATTTTGTACACGTGTGTAACAGGCCCTGATAATCATGGTGTGCAGAAGTTGGTGAATACCTTTCTGTAAGTTTACCCACATGTCTACACACGTGGAGAGCAATTAGACCTTTGCATTTACAAATGTTTCAGAACACCATTTGGTTACATGCAATCGTTGGTGGGTTTGGAAATTTTTAAAAATCGAGGATGATTAGAGAATTATATTCAAATTAGTAAAAAAGTGTCCAAATCGAGTTTTGATAACAGGTCGTAGCGGTCGAAAACTAAAGGTTTACGCGACCCTTCCTCCAAACCCGTTATTTTATAATGATTATATATAACATTTCCCCTATCTAATATCTTTATTTATCTTTAAATATTTAATTGTATGGTCAAATATATATAAAACCTATACGCATAGTTAATTTTAAAAAAGGAATATTCTTTCCATATTTAAACAGATTTTAATATTAATTTGATTTAATCTTTAATTGTAATAAAAACGAATATATGTCATTGAAAAATATTTAATATACATTTTTCTTAATACAATTCTTTAAAAGAATAATTTTAAAAATAAAGTAAGATTAGAGAGAGAGGTTTTTGCAAATATATCATATATCTGCAAATATGCAAATATAAATTCCGAAATTTCAAATATTCTTCAAATGATAATTGATAGAAAACATATAAATAGGGAAGGTAAAGAGATGACACCAAACAGGCTAGGTTGACAAAAATATTCCATTCCTTTTTTCCAAATAAACATACAAATTCGCAACTCAAATAGAACAAAATTGTCTGAGGATTTGAAAATTTCTTGGCAAAACGAAACGACAGTTCATAGATTTGCTTCAGAGATTGATGCTCTATAACATAGTGGAAATGGAATAGCCTAAAAAGCCGGTTCAACATGTTATTTTATTATTCCTTAGCACACATATATACTCCGATACTAAGTAAAACAATTACGTTAAACGCTGAAAATTAGTAAATTCAAATAGAGAACAGTATTGTTTTTCACAAAGAAAATGTATCTATGTTTCTTAGAAATTTCTAAAAATATTCATAAAAGTAATATATATTAATTTTTTCAGAATATATATCTTTTGATATATTAAAACGTAATTATTTATATAATAAACATAATTTCCGAATAATTTGAATCCTATGTGTATGTATATACTGAATTCTCTTACTTTATAATTAGGTGTAAATATATTTTTATAAAGATATCATATGAATAGGTTCAACAATTTATCGCTTGTCATATTTAATATTGTATTTCCAGTAAAGGTCGGAAATATATTTCTGATTTATTTAAATATCTTGAAAGATATCTAGAATATACAAATTTTGTTGGAAAAAATATTTATTCGTAGAAAAGAAAGATCATTTATTACTTAAAGTTATTTATAAACAATAAGGATGGACAATAGATAAAATTATATGTACATCAGTAGCTCACGCCTATCAGCGGCCTGCTCTATCCAATAACCGCTAGGCAACTAACAATCCAACAAAACTGCGCTGTATAGACAGATATGTCAATTAACATAGAAAATACTAAAAGGCTATTCAAATCACAAGAATATTTTATAGTAGAAATATCCGGAATTGCCACTTTCAACTATTTTTAATACCATTGTAAACCTACACGAGGTATATTTATATATATAAATATACCTAATCCATTTTCAAACATATAAAACTATCTTCATAATATGCATTCATCTTTGAATTATATACATATATAAAGGTAATGAAACATTGAACCATGAAAGCCTTGTCGTTTTTTTACCTCGTATTTCCAACAAATCAATAAAACTAAAGAATAGCAACAGCTATGATTGATTTTCTCTCAAATATATATTCCATACACTAAAAAGGTCAAATCCTAAAAAGGACACAAAGAAAAACACCGAATTCTATTGTATAAACCTTTAAATCAATCATACATAAGTAACCAATAAAACGACATTCCCATCTGTCTCAACAATACATTGCTTCTATTGGCCCCGCCCATTCTTTCACCTTTTTATGAACATACATTTTTATCCCCATATCTATATGTACATATTTAATTTCACTCCAACTTTAATATTTAGACAATCTTTTTATAAAAAACCAAGGTCTGTCTTTCGTGATGATGTTTTACCCTGTAATTTCATGTATTTTTAAACACGAATATTTGAATGCCAACTGATATAGAATATAACATGTTAGTTTTTATTGATATACTAAATATCTAGTTTCCTTTTTTAGTATACGTTCGACCTGATAATATTCATAGAAAAATATATTTTAGAAAATGGATATATATGTATAATCTGAATATAGGGTCAGAGTGAATAGATATTTTGATTCCGATAAAAAGCATAAATGAATAATGAATAGTCTTTATGTATATATATTCGAAAATATATTTAGATAACCTTTATTTAGAAAACAGCTATGGTATTAGAAAGCGATAAAAATCAATCTATTTCGCATAAATTCTAGGCATGTTTTATAGAATTTGTATTCTAAAAGAGATGCTTACGAATCAAAAGCTAATGGAATCGGATTCTCTTTTTAATAGGGAAGGAAAATTTGCTCTCTCTGTGCCTATCATATATAATACGTAAATCAAAATATCAGACATAACGTTGCCACGCAATAATATTTGAAATGAAGGCGATAAAAACGTGGTGATTTTTTTTAAACCACGTTTTTATCGCCTTCATTTCAAATCAAATTATTCCTTTTAATTTAATTAATCACAAAAATATATATAAATTATAAAGTTGAATCAAACGAGGTTTGAACAAAACTTGGAAAAGTTTTACCATTCAGCATGTATATATCGGGATTTAGATAATAATTCAACGATATTTGAAATACAGTTATATTTATGATGCATCAGCGCGCCATCTGCTAAGAAAATTCGAAACTATTATAGATGCGTATGAAGATCTTTATTAAAGTCGCACGAGATAACTAACTATGAACAAAAGTGCCTATCTGTCTTCTTAAAAGAAAAAATAAATAAACAGAAGACCGGTTAAATTAAAGACATTCCATTTCTTCCTGATATATTGCCATAATCATATATATATGATATTAAAAATATATTTTTAGATATTTCCAACTCTATAAATAATGTGAAGCAAATAACACAAAAGTGAAATATAACTGATATCAGGGGTTAAATTAAGAAAAATACATTTCCTAATCGTGCAACTAAAAGCTGAAATCTGTAGAAATAAATATTGACTAATTGTTGAATATTTTACTATTTCAGGTTATTATACAAATTGAATTATTTTTAAATTTATTTAAAGATTCCTTCGGTTCCTATATTTATTACTAGGCGTGTGACCCGGGCTTCGCCCCGGGGTTAACCCGTGTGCATATATACCCGAGTGATATATATTTAGATAAGATTTTTTTAAATAAACTGACCGGACGTGCGTCGCTAGGCTCCGCTAGTTCCGGTAAATATTGTTTTAAATATTCATTTTACTTATTGTATAATTTATAAAAGTTTTATAAATTGTTTAATTAAAAATATTATAACCTTTTTTTAATTGGCAATCGCTGTTTAAGAGTTTAGTCATTTTTGAAAGCCTTTTCAATTGTTGTTTTCGCACAAATATGCAAAAATAGAATATGGAAATAATTATTCAAACATTAAATGATAAGTTGGATGAAATTTATAACTATTTTGACAAAAAGGTTCAACAAAATCAAAAAAATCTAACTAAAAATGATATTACATTTTTGTCAACTATGGTTAGGCAAACCAAGGATGGTATTTCAACTTTAAAAGAAATAAATAACCAAGATATATTGGAACTAATGAAAACAACAATTACAGATGTTATGGACCAAAAACTGAAAGGGATCCAAGATGAATTAGTCAAAACAACTCCAACATATGCTCAAGTAGCTCGTACAGAAACATCACAAGATTACATTTAAAAAAAAAAAATTTACATAAGGAGTTCACAATAGTGGCAACACCTATAAATGTGGAAGATAATACAAAAATGTATCAAACTATATCAGGCAAAGTTAAAAAGCTTAGGGACGAAGGAAAAAAAATAAAGATTAACAAAATTATAAATGCTAGGAAATCTGTAATAATAAAGACCCCTACAGAATCAGACATGGAATCTCTAAATGATGAGTTAGGCAGGGCAGAGGAACTCGCAAATATCAGCAAAATTTTTATCCCCAAACCAAGAGATCCTACAGTAATAGTCAAAAATGTTAATAAACTTACAGAAACCGCTAATTTTACTAGAACAATCTGCAGTATGAACCCTGAATTGAACGAAATGGAAAATGATATCCATGTTTTGTTTAGCATGAAATCGAATAAGCCCCACCACAACATAGTTCTTAGGGTTTCTCCAAAGGTTTACCGAATCCTTAAAAATATGAATAATAAATTATATACTGACTTTGAACGCTGTTTTGTGGAAGATAAGATTCTGGTAAAACAATGTCAGAAATGCCTTCAATTTAATCCCAACCATAAATTGGCCGATTGTACTAACGTCGAGATATGCAAATTATGCGGCGCGCAAGGAATTCATGATTGTTCAAAAATTTGCAATTGTTATAACTGTCTAAAACATCCTAAATTTAGAAACTCGCCGAATCATAGAGCTAATTCCTCGGACTGTCCTCTATACAAAATACAGATAGACAGAATTATCCAACGAACGAGATATCATCCAACCGACAATTAGGCAAATTTCGCAGCTAAGATTTTTGTTTATTTAGTTTGAATATCATGCAGGGAAAAGGAATTAAATGTTTACAACAAAATGTAAGAAAAAGTATCTTGGCACTGAATGAGCTTCAAGCTTCTATAAAAGACAACCCACCAGATATCATCCTAATACAGGAACCTTATCTGATTGATAGAGATGTAATTTTCGATTTGGAATCTCAAATAGTGCATTCAACGACAGATGAACAAATTTATACTGCAACGATCTTTATGAATAAGAGTTTAAAATTTAATAAAATCAATAAATTCACAAACTCCTTTTGTACAACCACTTCTTTAAATTCAGCAAAATCAAATACTATTATCGCAAACTTTTATATACATCCACATAGATTTAATGACACTCATAGAAAATTTATCCAAGAGCTTCTGGAGACCTACAATCAACAACCTATTATACTATGTGGTGACTTTAATTCTAGACACCCAGTCTGGTTTGATCCGACAACAAACTCCAATGGTTTCATATTCCACTCCATCATAGATGAACATAACCTATTTATTCATAATCTTAAGATACCCACCTGCCGAAATTCTAGCTTTATAGATCTTACGATTTCAAACAAAAAATCAATAGGTTTGGTACAAAACTGGAAGACGACTATATTGACGCACATTTCAGATCACGTAGCAATAACCTTTGACATTTATCACAATTTTAACAGGCAAAGGACAGTTCAAAACTCAACATGGAAATTTATAGAAAAAGATGCTGATTGGAAAACATTTACCGAAAAAATAGCAATACAAGACGTAGATAATATTATCACCATGATAAACCACGCGTCAAACATCAAAGATATTGACAACATTGTAAAGACTCTCACACAAATAATTAAAGAGGCAGCTTATCTGTCACTAAATGTCAAGACAAGAAGCGGAAATCATAAAACAAATACATACTGGTGGGATGGGAAGCTGGAGAAAATGAAAAACGATTTCCACTATATTAGAAATTTGTATTACCGACATGGAAAGGTCCTTGAAAAGACCTATAAATCAATGAGAAATAAATATTTAAATAAAAGTAAAAAGGCAAAAAGAGCGAGTTGGAGAATTTTTATAGAAGAAAGTCATTCAAATAACTCATTTGGTAATGCTTATAGGATATTCAAGTCATTGAGATCGAAAAATAGAAATTTAGGATTACCACTAATAGATAATTTACCAGATCATTTAAAGACCGACAAAATAAAAAGTTTAATGAACGATCTATTTCAGGATGATATTGGAGGTTTGGATAAAGATGATCATATTTTGATTAGAAATTATACGCCTAAATATAAAAATAAAAGTAGTGTTTATATCGAATCTAAGGAAATAGAGGAAACAATTTTAAAAACAAATATTAAAAAAGCACCGGGCCCTGATTACATTAGTAACAATATGATTAGACAGGCTAAAATAAAAATAATCCCAATTCTGCATAAATTATTCAATAAATGTATAGAAATGGGATATTATCCGGATGAATGGAAAAAATCATTCTTAAAAATAATTCCAAAACCAGGCAAAACGAATTATGAAATAAATAAAAGTTATAGACCTATATCATTGACATCTAATCTATCTAAAACATTTGAGAATATAATAAAAAATAAATTAAGTAACTATTATTTAGAGAATAATTTAATGAGCTCAAGGCAGCATGGTTTTATGAAATCTAGATCAACAACTACTGGAATGGATAAAATTATAGAAACTATATTGAAACATAAACAAAAAGAATTGACTTCCTTGATAGCTATAGATATTGCGGGTGCATTCGACAATGCATGGTGGCCTGCTATTATAAAAAGAATGGATAATGATGATGTTCCTTCAGATTTAATACGGATCATAAAATCTTATTTGAATAATGAAAGGGAGGTGAAATTTACATACGAATCAGAAACTTTTTATAAGAAACTAACTAAAGGATGTCCACAGGGTGGACCTTTATCTCCACTTCTATGGAATATTTTGCTAAATGATTTGTTGATAAATTTTGATTCAATGAATGCAGATATTATATGTTATGCAGACGACGTTACAATAATTTGCTGGAATAAGACTATTGAAGGACTAAAAACCGCAAGTGAATACACCTTAAATTATGTGATCCAATGGTGTAATAGAAATAAATTAACGATCAGTACAGAGAAGACTAATATGCTATACCTACATAACAGACAAAAAATACCTATTAAGGTTAATAACAATATAATAATGCCGGTCAAGCAAGTAAAAATTCTGGGAATGAAATTTTCTAATCACAAATGGAAAAACAAAGTTAACTTTACACCGCATGTTAATGATATTCTGTGTAAGGCAGGACGTATGAAAAATTTATTATGTTCACTAAGTGGCAATATGTGGGGTTTAGACACTGAAAAGAGGTTAACTTTATTCAAAACAATCATTAGGCCTGTACTTACATACGGTTCTGAAATTTGGTTCAAGTATTTAAACAATCGTTGTAAACAAAAACTGAACTCCATGCAGTACCAGATCATTTTATGGGCAGTTAGAGCATACAAAACCACTTCATCAAACTGTGTGCATAGCTTGGCAAAAATTCCACTCCTAACAGATTATATAGAATCCAGAATAATCAAATTTGATCTAGCTCAAATGTCCATTGAAGATCTAATTACTTACGAACCCCATGCTCCAAGTATAGTCAAATCATTCTTACACGCAAAAATGAATGAAATTTTTGAGAACACTAATGAAATTTTCAGAAGCTTTTTCGTATTAGGAATTCCAAGATTTTTCCGTCCAAATTTTTATAATATCCAATTCATTACAGATCATGGCAATTTTGGGAAATTTTTGGCAACTATCGGCGCCGTGAAGGAACCAGGATGCTTCTGCGGAGGTGAAATTCAAGACGCGAGACATCTACTTCTGGAGTGCCCAATTTTCCGGGATTTTAGGGAAAATAGATTTGGTCGTATTGGACAGCTTGATGAATTTGTAGACAAAAAAGAAAAGTATAAAAATTTTGATCAATTTTGTAAATACATATACAACTTTCTCTTGAATTGGAAAAAAGAGAAGGAATCTTAGAAAAAAAAAAAGAACTGCGATGCTTGCTCTGTGTGTTTTGCTTTGTTGTTTGTTTTTCTCTTTGGACAATTTTCTTTAGTTAATTTATGTAAAATAATGAATTGAACAGGATTGTATATAGCCGAATTGCTGTAATGCAGTGAAATGTATTGGCGCAAATATCCCTGAGTTTGGGATATCGCGTTTCATGATGTTAATAAAGTTAATTAATTAATTAATTCAGCATGTATATATCGGGATTTAGATAATAATTCAACGATATTTGAAATACAGTTATTATGCATCAGCGCGCCATCTGCTAAGAAAATTCGAAACTATTATAGATGCGTATGAAGATTTTTATTAAAGTCGCACGAGATAACTAACTGTGAACAAAAGTGCCTCTCTGTCTTCTTAAAAGAAAAAATAAATAAACAGAAGACCGGTTAAATTAAAGACATTCCATTTCTTCCTGATATATTGCCATAATCATATATATATGATATTAAAAATATATTTTTAGATATTTCCAACTCTATAAATAATGTGAAGCAAATAACACAAAAGTGAAATATAACTGATATCAGGGGTTAAATTAAGAAAAATACATTTCCTAATCGTGCAACTAAAAGCTGAAATCTGTAGAAATAAATATTGACTAATTGTTGAATATTTTACTATTTCAGGTTATTATACAAATTGAATTATTTTTAAATTTATTTAAAGATTCCTTCGGTTCCTATATTTATTACTAGGCGTGTGACCCGGGCTTCGCCCCGGGGTTAACCCGTGTGCATATATACCCGAGTGATATATATTTAGATAAGATTTTTTAAAATAATTGTTTGTTATTAGCCTTATCTATTTGTTTGCATCAGCATAATTTAATCTAATCTTTGATAGAGGGCGCTGTTCGTGAGCTAAGTAGAATAATTTGAATATATAGTTTTAATAATTGATTTATATATTTTTTAAAATAGCCTATCGTCTTCCCCGTATTTTTTTACCTATGTTTGGAAATTTTGGTTTGAATTAGTGAACTACTGCGAATTTGTATACCGGACATACAAACAAACATACAAACAAACAAACAAACATTGATTTTGATATATATAGATATATAAAAAAGACAAAACAACAAAATAATCAAAATCCTAAAAAAAAATCTCACAGCAAAATCAGATCACGTTCCAATGGATGCTCTCTCACGTTAACAAAGATGGCAACGAGATGGCTGACCATAAGGGCCAGCCTGAAAGCTCCCAAATTACCTATTCTGAAATTTCTTCCATTCACAAACAAAAAATAATCTATAATACAATATAATATAATGCGGCTTGTGATTGTAAAACGATATTTTAAATTTATATCGCGTGTGTTTCTTTTCAATGAAAAATCCAAATTTTATTATTTCTCCTTAAAATAAATTTAGATTTTTCGTTGAAAAGAAACACATGCGGTATAATTTTAAAATGTCGTTCTACAAAAAAATAATCTATTTCTAGAAATCCACCCTGAACCACCTGGCACAACCTCATTCCTAATGAATTTTCTTTCCACACCCTTACTAGGGAAGAACAAGCGGCGATTTCAAGATTACGAACAGGACATCTTAGAATGCTCTTATATAATGGAAAAATCAAAACATTCCCGAAATGCCCCAAAAGCGCTTTCCAACCAGCCAGTCCTGAACATCTATTGAATTGTATCATATCTTCCAAAAAAGACCTCTGGGAAAACCCCAGGACTATAATATAAAAGCTGAGACAATGGAACCTAATGGAGATTGTTTAAACGACTTGAGGAATAAGTAACAACAACAATTATATTAAAATGTTATTTTTTAAAAGTTAATTGTTTTATAACAATATCTTCTGTAAAATCCACCGCAAGGTGTCACGTCTTTCTCTTTATAAACCCATTGTTGTTTCCAGTTGGCCGGCTCAAATCTTTCTGTAGATATGTAAATTTATAATCTTTTTTATTTTTTTCTTTACGCCTCAAATCAGGTATTTATTCCTCAATTATGTTAATAAAACCAATAAGCAAATAATGTATTCTATATCTATCACAACAATAGCATATAAAATACTAATTATACGAACAATAGCATAATAGTCATGTATCCTTAAAATAATCAGCTTCAGCAAGTAATAATTCTATATTCAACAATTTTATAAAATCACACAGCTGAATTTTATTTATATATAAAAACAATAAATGCATTAAATGAGTAATGTTCGCGAAAATTTACAATATATATATAGAATATTTTCGCTATATATAAATATATATACCTTTGTCTAATGTATTATACATTGATAAACATCATTCTGAAGGGTGTATTTTTAGAAAAAGTATTATATATGAGAAATCATGGATATCAAAACAACAACCAAACATCAAATCAATTGAAACAATTGAAGTGGTTGTCGTTACAAAGGTATTTATATATCTTGTACATATGTTCGAAATGTTATACTTTGATAAACATCATTTTGGAATGTTTGGATAGAAAAGGAATTAAATATTAAAAATCATGGATATCAAAACAACAACCAAACACCAAATCTATCAAAACAATTGAAGTGATTGTCGTTACAAAGGGAATTATAAATCTATATACATATTTTTAATTTGTTATCTATGTTTTAATTCGTTTAATTTATTATCTACCATTATGTTTAATTTGTTATACATTGATAAACATCATTTGGAAAGTTCGGATAGAAAGGCATTAAATGTGAGAAATCATGGATTATCAAAACAACAACCAAACACCAAATCAATTAAAACAATTGAAGTGGTTGTCGTTACAAAGGTAACAGCCCTGTGATGAGAGTGCAGATCCCATTACTACAAAATTGGATCATCTCCACACGAAGAGATGCAATCAGTCCTGCATAGTTGAATAAAGATTGATCAATTAACCGAGGAAGAAATGAGAATTTCCTACTCTAGTAACCAATTCTTTCTAAAGTACCTATTTCATTCAATCTACTAGGAAGAAATTGATTAGAAGTTCCATAACCCATTTAAAAGGCAATTTATTTTAATAGCATTCACATATGTCTTATTTATTTATTTAACTTTGTTTTATAAATATTTACTTTGTGTATAATATCTATAATATTATTTGGTTTGATAACCTAGTTTATATTATTGAAAGCATTGAGAAGTTTTGCAATTAAATTTATTTTAAAAAGGCTTTGAAAATAAACTCAATTGCAAAATATTTACCGCACATTTTTATATCGACTTGAGTGCATTTTATTATTAGAAAATATTATGGAAAATATTTCTAAATTAAAAAATCTATTTTAGTTATTTTTATTTTCAATTGTCAATATAAATAATTAGGTTTGTATTTATAACTATTTATTGATAAATATGGTTTTCTTGGGGAAATATTTCAGAGAGAATTCATTTCTAACCATATAAGAAACGAATTATATTCCGTATTATCAAAAATAAATGAGAATATATTTATTAATTATGAAATAGAACTTCGTTTATCAATGTGTTATATGGCATTATATATTTTTCATTCAAATTGTAATTATATATTTTTAAATAATGTAAATATATAATATTTCAAAAAGAGGTTACTACATATTATTTTTGGTCGAAGTTAACGACTCATATATAAAGGCCGTTTTTCATTAAATCTAAAATAACTTTCTTTTGAATAGTTCTTGTGCATAAGAAACAATATTTGAACATCAAGGTTATAGAAAAAATATGTTCAAAAGCCGTTCCAAGGAAATTAACCCCTGATCAGCGTGATCAAGTGGTTCAACTTTGCCAAGAGCTACTGTATTGCTATGAGGCATAAAAGGACAATTTTTCGAATAAAGTGATTGGAGATTAAACCTGAGAATACCAATATGATTCATAAAATAAGGTACAGATATTATATATGCATCATTACAGCTCATCTAATAAAAATAGTCAAGTGCAGAGGACATCCATAAAGGTAATGGTAACTGTCTTTTGGAAAATGCGATTAGTAAAAAAGTGGCACTGTGAACATTTCTCGCTGTGTTCTAATTTCACGATATCTTAGGAAAGCTATTATATATAGAAGGAAAGATCAGGTTATTACTAAATCCGTCAAATCTCGTCATGACAAAAAGCATGACCATGCACCTCCTTCTAGACTTCAGAGGTTATTGGACAAATGGGCTGGTCACGGTTCCACAATCTCCATACAGCCAAATTTTGACACCTTGTGACTTCTTACAGTTCTATTACTATTATAAACCAATTTTTTTAAAAGTCTGAAAGCACAAAGAGTTAAGAGTCCTTCAAGAAGTAAAACCGTTCATAAGAACATGGTTGAGGAAAAAAAACTTCGGGGATATTTCAAGAGCGGATTTTCAGATTGGGTTCAACGCTGGAGGAAATGTATTAGATTTTTAATAACACCATTCTATCCACAAATATTTGATTTATATATGTATTATATTTAAATAAAAAAATAATTAATACTTTCGGATTTATGGCCAAACAGGTATTATTTTGGAACAACCTATGTACAACGATACCCTTTATCCAATAAACAAGAAAGGTTATCCATTAGAAAATATAATGTGTTAATTATATCTCTCCTTTTTGCAAATTACCTAATTCAATTTCAAAATATAGCGAATTCCACGTTGTGGGTTTTAGAGCTCAGGTATGACGCCATTTAATAATTAAAGGCTTTTGCTTAATTTATCTATTAATTATCGACACACGCCCCTAATTATAAAGGGTAACACAATTCCTAGTTGGCATTCTAAATTTTATAAATTAATTCTAGTAATTAATTTTGCTATTCATAAAAGATAATCCTATTTTAGCTCGAGGTTGTGCGAATAAATTGAATTCAGACAGTTGAACGTCACAGAATTCCATTTAATTGTTGGAATTTCAGAATTATTCTCAATCTATCCTATAAAATTTTAATTAGAAATTCTGAAATTAGCATTAATGTATATTTTAAATATTGTCACAATAAAATATTTCAACATTTCAAAATATCTCAAATTCTTAATTAATATGTATTGAAAACAGAGCATTCCATACATAAATATTTTATTAAAAAGGCATATATTGGATCGAAATATTTATTTTACCAATATTCCAGTTGGCTGAACGCCAACCTTTATCAAGGTAATATAACATATTAATGTATGTCTACAACAAACTCAGCGCCACATAACTTCATAGAATTAAGTTTTATAAAGTAATTTTGCTTATATTCATTGGGTAGGAAAAAAAATCGATATATCATTAATATGTATATATATCGAGTATTCAATTTTTATATATATATATTTAGTATTTATATCACCTAATTTGTTTTATTCAATATTTACCTTCAACAATAATAAAATAAATTCACATTAATAAAATAATATACTACGTTTTATAACAAATTTTACAAATTGTGTAACAGAACGGTGTAGTATGGATCACAATAATTAATATATTTTACTAATAATGATAAAAATGAGCAACAACAATGTTTTGTCAAAATCAGACAAAATGTAAACCTGTATACCATAGTATCGGGCTTTGGCTCTCATGAATACAGGGGCGGCTTCGATTTTATAATATCCTACAAGAGGGATCATGAAATCTGCCTATTTACCAAATAGGTGTTCAAGCTGAAAAAAGAGCATGGGCCGATTTTCAATCTAAAAGTGGCAACCCTTTATGCTGTACTCTTGTTTGAAAATTGACCCACGCCGCTCCAGCAGTTTAAACAACCTTCTGATAAATTCGACCAATTTCATAAATTTTCTCGTAGGATGTTACAAAATCGAAACCCTCCCTGTACTAAAGAGGGACAAACGCTGAAACCATGTTATAAAGGTTGATCTTTTGTCTTAATTTGCCGATATTGAGGTTGTGGCTGATTATCATCGCTAGTAGTTTTCAGTAGGGTTATGCACAGTGATTCTTTCTGATGCACAATTAAAGAGAAAGTTGCCTTTTTTTGGTATATGAATATCATCCTCCCACAGCACATAAAAATGCATATATACATGTCGCATTTTTGAAAAAAAGACGCTAAAACTAAGTACCATATATTGTTCGTTACCGTAAACTAGCGGATTCATGTCGCTGACAAAGCCACGACGCCATCTTTAGAAAACAGAGAAGCGTTCACCTAGATACCATGGTTTCAGTTAATTGTCCTCGTCAGTCTAGGGGGGAACTTTATTTCTTGATATCCACAAGGGATTAAATAAAATTATCACAATTCCCAAAATGGATTTTTTCCGGTAAATTTGCTAAACAATGACCAAAAAAGACGGAAATTGAAAGAACTAGCTTATAAATATTGTTTTTCTCAAGTTTTCGCTAATATATTCCTCATTAACAATAAATCATATGATTACTACTTCATCTAGTGATAAGCAATACCAAGACAATTGTCGCTAGAGATATTTTAAGAATATATTTATAAGCCTGAAAGGAGTAATAGGGTGGTAATATATATTAAAATTGAAGCATTCATTTTATACACTATGACAAAACATAGCGCTTGTTCATTTTTAACAAACTGCAAGCCTTCAACGCAACTCTCAATAATGTAAAGACTGAGTTTGACTGTATATAAATTATAATATATATTAATCTATATTAATTCAAAGCAACCATCAGAATATTTTATAAAATTTTCATGAAAACAATGATAATTTTTAATGATAAAATGAACAATTGAATGATTTTTACACATTTTACTCCAGAATTATTCATCTTTATATTAACCAAAATATATTTTATATGAATAAAAACAAATAAATTCAATATGATAGAAATAGCATTCATAATTTAAGTAATTCCTGTTAGAAATTCTTGAATGAAAAAAAGGGAAAAAAAGAAAATTCTAACAATGAATTTACAAAATAAAAGAAAGAAAAACATGTAGGAAACATTTGTTTTAAAGGAAAACCCGACCCACCATTATTTAAGAAAATAGAAAGATTTATCCATTTTTACCCTACTCTACTCTCAAGATGGATTAAACCAAAAGGAATGGTATTTATTAAAGCCTCTTTTGAAATACTTGTATTATCTGATAGTCCTGTCTATTTAACTCCTTCACACACCTATAAAATTGATAAAATTCAATAAGATTATTTTAAATCGTAGAATCCTTTTTATATAGAATTCTTAATTCCAGTTAATCAATATCACATATATTTAACAATTTATTCTATTAATTTTTAAAATGATTTTGAAGTTATTTTTCGAAATTATTTAATAACATTTTGTGATATTGAAACAATATCAAAAATGTAATTTCACAAATAAATCGAAATATAACTATTTTGAAATATTATAAGGTGAAGGAAAAATATTTTTAGAATAAATATATTTTCGAACGTTTTATTGATGAGCTCAAATTTATTTATCAAATTCACAACCATTTCTTTCATTAAGAACTATGCTTTTTATGTGTGCATATTGAATTTATTATATATTTTACACAAACAGCAAGCATATAGAATATATTAAGGATATATAATGTGCATATAGAAGCAAAAAAAAAATTGTTTAAATGTGAACATTGAAATGCAGAGTAAAGAAACCCAATTCACAGGCATATAGGCATAGTGCACATTGCACACTGAATTTAGATGAAATCAATTTTACAGGTTTTGCGTGATTTGTAGGTTGTGTAAAAATGAAATACATTTCACATGTGTAAATACCCGCATTTTGATGTAATAGGACTAAAATTAAAGACATTGTGTGTATATCGCTATTTGTATAAAATACTAAACCCATTTAAAAGGCGTACCTACAAAAAGCCTAGTGATAAAGCCCAATTTACAGGCTTTGTATGTAATAATATAATTTACACAACTTAAATATATTTATGTTTCCCCAATTATATACCCTCTTCACATAGGGTGTATGCATTTCCTTTTGAATTGATATAAAATACATTTCATAGGCTTCTTGTGTATTAAGGAGAAAAAAAGGGAATATCTTTATCGTGCAACTGAAGGTTGCTGATGGCTTGCGTTATCTAACGGAATATATATCAACTACTGGTTGAAAATTAATTATTTCAGAAATCAACGAATAGTTGATATTTATTCCGATAGGTGGCGCAAACCAAAATATTCTGTTGTACAATAAGGAGCTGCCTATTTTATCTTAATTAATGCATATTTCATTCATCTCATCATTCATAAATATGCTATTTTTCACTTCTGGAGATTTGTTTGTATGTTATTTTGCCCCATTTATAAGAGCCTAAAATTCTCTCTAGAGTCACTACATACAAATATCCTTTATCAAGCTTCATTTCGTAAATTGTGTTGAATATTTTAAAAATATCTATTTTTTTGTGCAGAACGTTTAGAGATGACATACCATATATTTCAAGTATGTATATAATTTATGTACCATATGCATTATATATTATGTAAATGCATATTTACACATAATCAACAACAAGTCTCCAAGGATAATTGTCTTCTTTAATTACCCACATTTCGAGATTTCGGGTATATCGACTCTCCTACAGGATTATCAAATATTAAAAACAATATTTAATTATATTTTAATTTGTGCATTCATTCGAAATACCAATAAAAAATATAAGAAATAATATATAATCAGAAATATAATATTAGGAAGAACAAACTATTTGTGTCAATAATATTTCTTGAGTGTTATACCTAAGATTTCTAATTGTTAACAATAAATTAATCGAATAATATTTTTTTTTTCATTTTGAGAACACCTTATATTTTTTTATATTAATAGACTAATATTTATTTTTGAAACTAGAATAAAGTTCACTTTTAATTTTATCAATCAAAATTATAAAACTTTTTCTAGCAATATATCTAAGCAATTATATAATCATAAAATGTAAAATATAATGTGGCTGTAAAATATCCTCACCATGGTGATCAGGAATATTTCCAAGTTTTCAAAGAATGAAATAATAAATTAAAAATCAATCAATTTTAGTTTAAAATTGATAATAAAGATAAGCCCACAGATCTGTATTTTTTTCATCTTACAGGTTACAATTGTTATCCAGCCTAATTGCAAATCAATACTCCAGACCGCAATTTTAACCCTTTTTGGAAATATTTCTTCTAACCTCAGGTATTTTCTACTTTCACAAAATTTAATATTCTTTTCTTTCTCTAACTATTTTAAAATTTTGTTTATTATATTAGCATAATATTAGAACAAATTTATCTTTCTTTTATTCTAACCTTAGGGTAAAATACTATTAAATTTCCACAAGAATATATTTCGTTTCATATTTTTCAATTTATTAAGAAATATTTTATTTTTTGGGGGTAAGAAAAGAGGAATTTTTAAAATAGGTAAAATATTTTATGAATTCTTGGATATTTTAAACGAGAATTATTTAAAAAATGCAGTTATATATACGATATAAAAGTTAAATTTCATTTATTATTTTATAAATGTTTTATATTTATAATTTTATATCGAAACTCTTCAATATTATATTGGAAGTGTGATGGATGTAAAAGGAATAGAGTGTAAAACGTTATTTATTAAGGAATATTTTTTCTTACATCAAAGTCTTTTTTACACTTATTACATAAACCATTGAGAATTTAAATCTCTCAAATGTTTATAAACATTATAAAAGCTGTTAAATAATTATATATATTCAGGTTATTAATTCTAGTAACAAGAAATTATATATATAATCACGGAGCAAAATATGATTTGAATTCGTCTTATTTTTTCTTTAGTTCTATATGAAATTATTGGGTAAATGTAAAATTGAGATAATGGAAAGTATAATATTAATATACAGTTAAACCTGTAAATGCGCCCCCTCTTGGAACTCACCAAAATAGAGTGCTAAAGAGAGGGGGTGCTATAGACAGGTCACTTTTAATGTAAATCAAATCGTACTACGTATTTAAAATCGGGCGCTATAGAGAGTAAGGCGCTATTTAGAGGGGCACAAAAGTCAGGTTTAACTATATATATAATCATATTATATAATAAAAAATGAATTTCTGTGTAATAAAAAAATCTTCTGTTGATTTTTGAGGATTATCTTGAGGATTATGCTTTGGTTATGCAGTCGTGGTTAAAAATCCTGAAAGAATAATAATAAAAATAGTATTGATCAGATATTGCTTTAATTGAACTTGTGGAATATATAAAAACAATTTGATAAAAATACTGCCTGGCTTAAGGCGTAAGAATAAAAAAATGGAAAACTTATTTACATAATGTACAAAAGATTTGAGCCGGCCATCGGGAAACAACAACAACGAGTTTTATAGGGAAAGCGTGACCTCTGTCGGTCGATTTAGCAGAGTATTTGAATCTACAAATATAATTTTAAATATAATCATATTTCAATATAACATATATATATATATATATAAACTTGAATATCATATATAAATATAAATGTGAAAAAAGTATTAAAAATAAATATCAGGTAGTGATAATAAAAATATAAATGCTAATCCTGACTATCATTTTTAATATAAAATATATTAAAGAGCTATAATTATTCCTATAATTACACCTATTACACAATAAATGTATATTTTATATATAATACTAGACGGGTGACCCGGGCTTCGCCCCGGGATTGACCCGTGTGCATATCTACCCGAGTGATAAATATTTAGATATATTAGATATATTAAGGAATATTAGAAAATAAAATTTGATTTAGATCAAGTATTCTAATTATTAAGCGAACACACACTATTATTAATAATATTTTGAGAAGATTTGGATTTTAAACGTATTTATAACCTTGATAGAGGGCGCTGTTCGTGAGCTAAACAGAATAATTTGAATATATAGTTTTAATATTTAATTTATATATAATTTAAAATAGCCTATCGTTTTCCACGTATTATTTTTACCTATGTATGAAAATATTGGTACTGTAAAAAAAAAACTTTGCTTCAATAATAGGCTAAGTTTCGAACCAAGGTTGAGGAAAAACGAAGCCGTACACCTAACCATTAAGCTACGCTTGGCATCATAAATATTCGCATTGTAAAGCTATTTCAGGCCTTACATATTTCTAACGACCTTTTTGAAATAGGTTTTTGAAACATGGAAATTATAATACTTTAAATAAATAGAAATAGAGTGAACACAAATAAAACATACCAAATATTTCGAATTAGAGCAGTTATTTTAAACGGCGAATTAGATCAGTTATATCTAAAAATGAAAATATATAAATCTTCAAATCGAGCGAGCGTCTATAAATATTTCGATTTAGATCAAGTATTCTAAACGTATGTGTTATTAAGCGAGCTATTATTAATAAAATATTGAGAAGATTCAGATTTTAAACGTATTTATAACCTTTTAGTACTTGATAGAGGGCGTTGTTCGTGAGCTAAGTAGAATTATTTGAATATATAGTTTTAATAATTGATTTATATATATTTTTAAAATAGCCTATCGTCTTCCCCGTATATTTTTACCTATGTATGGAAATTTTGTTTTGAATTAGTGAACTACTGCGAATTTGTATACCGGACATACAAACAAACAAGCATACAAACATTGATTTATATATATATAGATATATGATCTTAAAAATTTAGAGCATGAAAATATTCTTTGAAAAAAATATAACTGGAACATTTTGAGGTGAAAACAGTTAAATATTTGAAACACTAAATATAAAAATATTGATTAATTTAATGCATACATTTATTTATACACTTTTGTATCCAATTACATTAATTCGGAGCGGTATGTAATTATAATGTAGATATGTATATATGTAATTGTGGGATAAGAAAACAAAGCCTAATTACATTTCGCATTTGGATTTATCTCGCAAATCTCATCACCTCCTAGATATTCTTCTACACTTACCTCCTGTTCACAACGCATGCGCAATGATACAAACGATATTTTCCATGATAACAGGTTAATTTTATAAATTAAATATATCTTTATTAATTGCAAGTTTTTCGAGAATAATTTGAATATATAATCAAAATTTATATATAATTATAAGGCAATAATAAAATCTATAATTTATTTTATATTGAAGATTGAATTTGAACATTGCACGCTCAGTACTAGGTCCGTTGTTATCTCACGGCGGCCCTTGTGGCCGCCGTTTTGGCTTCCCCTGCCTCGGTGGCTACAGGCAGGACGCCGGGATTTCCTCTGGTAGTCCTCAACTTTCCCCTGATCCTGGTGCCACGTGAGACGTCCTGGAAGAGCGCCTTTTGATCCCAAAATTTGTCCTTACTGTCTCGTGCGTACTTCCCCCTCTGCCAGCCTTGCCACTCAACCCCGACTGCTTCCAACTCACTTGTATCGTATATATATAGACACCACAAAAAAGCTTGGCATACAATAAGATATTTTAATCTAACTAACATTTCAAGTTTGCAAACGACTTCTATGTGGTGTGAGATGTCTGGGAATAATAAAGAGAATAGATTTTATATATTTTTTCTTTTTGAAACGAACAAAAATGAATGGGTTTGATTTGTATTTTTAAAATGAAGGCTTAATGAATTATCGATATGTAAATGTGAATTAATATAAATAAGATTTGTTTATATTTTTATTATACTAGTAAGTAACTATTAGAATCTCAAAATAATGTAGCTTTCTAAAAATGCTAATTCGAAGATTTATAATAATAATTTATTTATAAAATAGATTCAGACTCATTTTTATGTAAGTCACCTTTTTCAAATAAGAATGAAAATATCTTATCTATTATTAAATACACGTAACTGTTTACATTTCTACCTATATAATTGAATACAATATTTTATTTCATGAATATATATTATTTCTTTCAATTTGATATAAGAGACGTCATTAATATTCAAATTCAGATTATCCAATCGATGTATTTAAAGGTATTTCTATATAGGCTTCTCCATATACGACCATTTTTTATATTATATTCAAAAGCTGAATATTAATATTGAATAAACATAATTTCCATTTAGATAGAAATATATTTTAAATTATTTTATATGGAAAATACTATTTAAATCATAAAATGGATTCTTATTGTATTAATTTGCTAAGTAAAATGTTTTAGTAATTGCATTGTCTAAAGGAAAAGTTCAAATATTCTTTCATATACATCTGTTTCCTGACTTAAGAAGGCATTCTATTTATGTCTTTCTATATATTATTCTATTTAATATAAATATCAATAAAAATATATAAATAATTTGTTTTTCTCTATAGATAAATACTTACAAAAAATGTATTCCAAAATATGAAAGTAGAGTTATCTTTAAATATGGGATCTGTAAATAACATAAATCGAATCTATATTATGATATTCAAGTCCTACATATTTTTGATGGAAGTCTACGGCAGATATTATATATACTTGTATGAGGTTATTTGAAAATAGTTTATAGCTATTGTTGGGGTCTGTGCTTCATGGAGTATAGGAACTCCATCTTAGAATCCTTTCTGCTGTGAATCTAAGACCAGTGGTCTTAATAAAGCTGTATGTGTGTGTGAAAAACTCTATAACTGTTATCTCAATTATTTTTTCAATTTTAATATCGTCTGGTAAATGAGAAGATAATTTAATTTTAGAATGAGCAATACCTTTGTTCATCCACTCTTAATTGAGGAATTGAGCGTTTCATTTTGTTCACATATACGGTATACTTAGATCTATATTTAAAATTGCAAATAAATTAAATTATACTCAAATTAGGTTGATAAATTACTAAATATGCATCTTATGCAAAGAAACTGAAGTTTTTTGATGTCTTAGACTAAAGGTTAGAATAAATGTCAATTACACTGGTCAACAAGATTTTTGCACAAGAGAACCTGATTATGTTTCTAGTGTAACTTTTCATGCTGAACTCAAAATTCTAATCAGAAATTTCCCATCACCTATGGTTTTTGCGTGACGGTCTTTTTTTAGTATTGGTATAAATACACTTTTGCATAACCCTTATTACATTACACTGGTTTATAAAAAAATATTTTTCTTTGTCCATAAAGAAATAGCATCTCATCTACATGTCCTGAATCCAAATATACCATTAGTGTTTTCTATTACGCAATATTTCTGAGATACACCTACTTGAAATTTGGAAATATTGTTAATGTATAGGCATATATCAACGAAGCATATTTATTTATTGAAAAGCAGAGAGAGAGAGAGAGAGAGAGAGAGAGAGAGAGAGAGACAGTGGATTTTCTTTTATACTCTGCTTGTGGTAGATCCCTCTTGAGTGTCCAGCAGTAGTCGGCAAGCATAGCGGGACTCCATTTACCTTGGTACCGCTTCTCCATGCTTGATATATCTTTAGAAACCTCTCACCATACTCATCGCTAACTGCGCCAAGATTGTCTGGAAAGAAATCTAGATGTGAATGCAGGAAATGGATCTTGAGGGACATGTTACATCCCAGTGCCTTGTAGGAAAGCAACAGATCATTACCTATGTCTCGGTAATTTTCAACCTTGACACTTCCTAAGAAGTTTATGCAAACGTTTCTAAAGGAATTCCATGCTGCTGCTTCAACTTCATTCAAACTATTTTGAAAATTTCCATCTTGCTGCAATTTTCGAATCTGAGGTCCAACGAAAATGCCTACTTTAATCTTCGCTTCACTTATACTAGAAATATTTTGTTTTAGGTAGGCAAATCCACGGGCATTTCGATCCATTGCCTTGACAAAGTTCTTCATTAATCCCAGTTTAATATGTAATGGTGATAAGTAAATATTTTCTGAATCGATCAGGGGTAGATTTGCAATATTTATATATCCTGGAGTAAAGATTTTACGGTTTGGCCAGATTTTTTTTAATGTAATGCCTTTCCCTATCTCTGCTATCCCACTCACACAGAAAACAACAAAATTTTGTATATCCAAGCTGTAATCCACGCAATAGAGCAACGACTTTCAAATCCCTGCATATTTTCCAACCGTATCTTTCATATTCTATCTTTTTCAAAAGCAGTTTCATTTATTATGGCATATATATTCATATATTCAAGCATTTATTACTGTATTTATCCCAATACTAAAAAAAGACCATCAGGCAAGAACCATGGGTGATGGGAAATTTCTGATTAGATTTTTGAGTTCAGCATGAAAAGTTACACTAGAAACACCATCAGGTTCTCTTGTGCAAAAAAAAAAGTTTTTTTTGTAGACCTGTGTTATTGGTTGATAGGTGTTATGATTGTTTGGTCTGTGAGTATATAGCTTGTTCCATTCTCATTAGAGACGATATCCTAAAATATTCGCATTGTTCACATCTCTCCAACCTCTCCTAGAAGCACTCATGAGCTAGAAACAGCCTTAACACAAGAGTGGGCGTTGATCCCACAGGAGCTGATAAACTCCCTAATTCTTAATATGGGTCGCCGATGTAGAACCTGTCTATCAGTTAAAGGCGATTCCCTTGTATATTAACAACAATATACAAGATATGTATGCACTGACTGCAAGAAGATCATAGCTCGACATAAATATGTGTTAGATTTCTTTGATTTTGGGTATTTTAATCAATAATGGAATAATAAATTTGTGTTCAAAATTTCATTGCAAAATGTTCAATATAATTTGAAATAATAAAAAAAAAGTTTTTCTTTTAATTTAGCTGGTCAGAGTAAGTCAGATTTGAAATATATCAATAACATTATATATTTATTTCATTATATAACAAAGAAAAGGTATTTTTAGTTGATAAATATTCTGATAGCATTATTTATTATTCAGCAATGAAGATATTGGAATTTACTAAGAGCTCTGAAAGCATCTAGCACTCTTATTTCATTTTTATTATTATTTTAAATGTTTTAATTCTATTTTTATATAAAAATGATTTCTATAAATTAAAAATTTGTATTCGCCATAAGAATAACGTGAATAGAGTCTCTTTTTTAAATAATTTCAATTTATAAAGGTATAATATTTTGGATAGTCTTTATTCTGTCTGTTTCTTTCTCATTGTATAAATAAAGTGCACTTCACAGAGTTAGGAAATTGAGCAGGCCGTTTATACCTTTGGGAAATTATAAAAGTAGGGCAAAATATATTGTAGAAGGTGTATGTTCAAAAATTCAAAATGATATAGTGTATTTGATTATATATATATATATATATATATATATATATATATATATATATATATATATATATATATATATATATATATATATATTATATATATATAAATATATATATTATTGTATATGAATTTCAAATTTAGGAATATTCATAATTCAAATAAACATATTTATATTATTCATTGTTTCCGTTTTAAAATATTTGTATCATACACCTTTTTTCAGAAATACGAAATATAAAATACTTATAATATATTAAAAAATATATAAAATATCAAAAAAAAAATTGCGCAATAAGTTTATTTATTCACACACTTTTATATAAACATATTAATTATGCTTATGTTTATTGGAATTTTATGCTACAAGCAGCCTGGTAGAACAAGAGGGGTGTACGTATGCTCATTAGTTCTATTGAAAAAAACAAACATTCTCGATAAAGAGAGGCGAGTTGCCCCTCGAAATATTATAACAATAAAATACTTATAAATCCAATATATACATCTTTTTAAATATATATATTTATTCTTATCAAGGAAAAATAGCGAATATTCCTATCCTTAGGGATGAAGTATGAAAGGATGAATTGTGAAAGGTAATGATAAACGGAAAAATAAAACTGTCCAGGAGGGGAATCGGACCCACAGTGTTCCCCTTACCGGGAAAATGCCATGTCCACTAAATCCGGTGAGCGGAACACAGTGGGTTCGATTTCCATCCCTGGACAAATTTATTTTTCTGTTAATTATTACTCTTCACAAATCACATTCTTTCATACTTTATCCCTAAGGATAGGAATGGTCGTTATTTTTCCTTAAAAGAAAATTACGATTTTTCGTTCTGTAAAAAGAAATATTTTCAGTTAAATTTGTTAAACGTCGTTCTATAAGCATAGACGCATTATATTTGATCTAATATATGCCATTTTATTTGAAGATTTATTTATGGATTGCTCTATTTTCAAAATTGTATTATATATAGTCTGTATTATTTTATATGAAAAAGGTTTTATAAATAAAACTAAAATTTGTAGAGAGAGAGAAAGAAAAAAGGTAAAATTCCAGGTGTAAATTATATGTAAATGGAAAGCTGAAGTAAATTCAATTATTCTTTCACCTAAGAAGTTAAATTGTCAAGCTAATTGCATTAATTAAAATTTAAATTTGTTGAACTTTCTGAACAATAAAAAACCAGGCAATTTTTCAGGTTAATTTATTTATTGAAGTTCATAATTTACTCGAAATATTCAAATGTAACCGTGGAAAAAAATATTTTTTTCTTCCATAAAATATATATTTAAGTATTTTTTCTCGATAAAATGGTAGAATTTTCCCCCAAATGATGTGTTTGTTGACATAAGAGCTTGAAAGTGTCATCTTCAACTTGATATGGCATTAAATTCTTAAAATAATACACTAAAGTTGAGGTAAAATATTCCTAGCTGTAAATAATTTTATAGAATTTATTTTATCTTCAATGTGTTCTACGCTATTTTATTTATTTAAATATTTTGCTTTAAAGTTTTTTAAAATGAGTAGTATATATATATCAATTTAAAGTATAAAATATCTAAATGGTATTCTCAATGATTTATATAATTTATCTCAAATGGAATAAATAATATATATTTCAATATTTAATATATATATACTTATATATTCTCTATTATATATCTATTAGTTTTTCTAAAGATCGAATATTTACTTCAATATATATATATAGTCCTTTAACACTTATCACTTATCAATTTCTTTCTAAGTGAAATTTAGCAAATCTATATTTGAAATTGCATACATTATACTGTTCTCTATGAATATGTATAAAATATTTGGAATAATAATATTATATATTAATAAAAATATAAATAATATTTGAATATATTCTAAACTACTCTCATAAATTTTATTAAAATGATGAAATCATATATTTTTAAACGATTTTTTAAATTTCTTACCAATTGCAAATAAGACACGCTATATCCGATCTGGACAATTGTCCGTAAAACTATTTACAATAATTGATATTGTAGTAGAGTAAGAGTAAGAAAATTATCAAAAAGAAAATAAAAAAAATAAGGAAAAGAGCATTAAATGAACATACAGAATGAATAATAGTTGCTAAATAAAATGGTTAATTGTAAATTATTTGAGTAATCGTTGAAAAATATTGAAACATTATATATGTTAAGAAAAAAGGAAATACCTGATCGTGCAACCTTTTTTTTTATTGTTGTTTTATCTATTACTAGCCGAATGACCCGGGCAACGCCCGTGTTTTACCCGATTGAATGTTTTGAATCAAATACTATTTGTTAAAATAATAAATTGTGGTCATGTGGCCTAGTGGTCATGGCATCTGCCCGGTAAGCGGAAGGTCGTGGGTTCGATTCCCATCCCTTGACACCTTTTTTATTTTATCCATTCTGACCAAAATCTATCCGTGAACTCCACACAGTGAACTTCACACAGCCAGAATAAGGCAATTATATAAGTAGATGGTACCTTCTTTGCTCACATTGTAGTTGCGCAATGAGGAGATACATTTTTATATATTTATCCACAAATTACCACATCAATTACACGATTGTATTGTAATTCAATAATATATATTGTCTGCTATTTTTAGTTTCCATAGTACTATAATACAAGCCATGATAAACATGGTGGGTTGTAGATATGACTTTCTGTGGGGGTCGGTGAAAGGATAGTATAAACCGTTAGTTTTCGACCACCTACGAACCGAGTTCGAATCTCTCATTGGACATTTTTTCTGATTAAAAAATGCTCCAACGGCCCCCGATTCTTGGAAAAGTCCAACCTTACCAGCGAGTGCAAGTAACCAAACGGGGTTCTGGCACATTTGTAAGTGCAAAGTCGAAAGCAATCGTCAACTTCTACCCACGTGTACTAGGGATAAGCAAAACACTTTTTCAGTAAATTGTAAATAGCTTTAATTATCAGAGAGCAGATATTTTTAACGATCCAATATAAATCAATATTTATATTCAAACCTATTATTTATAATACCATTAGTATATATATATATATATATGTTATAGATTAGAAATTTTTGTGTGTTTGATTGTTGAAAAGAGGTGCAGTCGTGGAAAAATAAAAATAATTATTTACCTTTCAAGCAGATGTTTATTTTGAATCTCTTGAAGTAAAATATACATAAAATTATTTATATCACAGGAATATAGAATTTATATAATGAATTCTATAATCGTGGATAAAAGATTGGTAGGGTTAAATATACATATTTACAACAATAATAATTAAAAGTGATATTTTTTTGAATATATGGTCAAAAATGCAGAACAGTCAATGAATGAAAAAATAAAATATATGTTTTTAAAAAAATAAAATATTTGTATATTATATTATATAATATATATATATATATATATATTATAATTATTCATTCAGTTTCTTTGTAAGTAAAAAGGTATCATTTTCACCGTATATTTATCTAGAGAACTTCGGTTTCTTCAGTTTAACTTTTTATAATAAAAGGAAATCAAAATCATATCATTTAAAACTAAATATTTTTCTTACTGTTTGTTTTTAGAAAAATTATTCCCGTATTCGAGTGTAAAAATTTCACAGAATATATAAAAAGACAAACAATTTTTATTTATAATGGATATAAATATATTTATATTGAAAAAAAAAGACATCCTGACAACTCACATTGGCATTTTAGATGGCAGAGTGCTATATAGTTAGAAAAAAATCAACTACACCTTTATTTAACTAGGTACCTCATATTTGGGCAGCCAATTTTCATGATGAATCAATAAAATCTAACCACGAACACGTTTCGGGCTATTGGCTCTCATCAGTCTGATAATAACTGTACCCATATTTGTTAGAATAGGCCTTCTGGGAAATTTAAGAAATGGGATTCAAAATCAAATATGCGTGAATTTGCTGAACATGTGATCTTTTCATATTATATAAAAATATATATGTACAGTGTATATACAGTAGAAACTTGAATAATTCAATGCCCAAGGGACAAAACTAAAAAAATCGAATTATCAAAAAATTATAATTAAAAACGGATATTATATTTATAGTAAATTCTAGGGATCAAGATAAATATTAGAATTGAAGACGTTAAAATTATTCAAGTTCTAATGTAATGATATATCATTATGGTCTAATTTGAAGAATTGAAATGTTCCTTAAAACCTTTCATTAAAAAAAGGTCAATAATTAATTCAATATTAAGTCAGATATAGCGAGAATTAAATCAAAAAAGCAATATATAGTTTATTCATAATTCATATTTATAAACAGACACGGCACCTCAATTGGCCGGTATTGTGATCAGGGTGCACGGACCGATCTGATCAACTCCATGTACAAGACACCACCACTACCTCAGTTAGCCGGTATTGTGATCAGGGTGCACGGACCGATCTGATGTGCTCCATGGACAGGAAACCACCACCACCTCAGTTGGCCGGTATTGTGATCAGGGTGCATGGACCAATCTGATCTGCTCCATGGACAAGACACCACCACCTCAGTTGGCCGGTTTTGTGATCAGTGTGCATGGACCGATCTGATTTGCTCCATGGACAAGACACCACCACTACCTCAGTTGGCCGGTATTGTGATCAGTGTGCATGGACCAATCTGATCTGCTCCATGGACAAGACACCACCATCACCTCAGTTGGCCGGTATTGTGATCAGTGTGCATGGACCAATCTGATCTGCTCCATGGACAAGACACCACCACTACCTCAGTTTGCCGGTATTGTGATCAGTGTGCATGGACCGATCTGATATTCTCCATTCTCCTTTATATATTATAATAAATATTTATATATATAAAATTTGTAACTAATCAATTTACCGGCATTGTGTTTCTTTTAAATAATATTGTTAAAATTCTATCTCTACAGACCTTACTGCAATGATATAAGTTATTGAATGAGATGGCCTGACTCATTGCAGTAAGGTCTGTAGAGAGAAAATTATAATGAAATTATATAAAAGAGACATTTCCAGTAAATTTATTAGTTACACATTTCAACAATATATGACAATTAAATTTATAAATCAATGAAAATGTTAAACAGTATTGAGACACAGAATCTGTTCTTCTAGCAAATAAACTAATACAAATCATATTTATGATTTACAAGTTTTAGTTCTATTCAGAGTGAGAATAAAAACCTAAATACAATTTATGGATAGTTTATATTTATGTAAAAATATATATAGAGGTTTCCAGAAATAACAGTTGTGAATGCTATTTAATAGCCCACAAATTTCAATATATTATTGGAGAAACAGCGTCAAGTATTAATAATGAGCTGTCCAATATTTATTATGTAGATTACCTTTTCCAGGTTGATGTGGTATTTAAATTGAAATTTTATTGATTACAAAACTACTGTAAAATAGTATTTATAATAGATTGGAGAATATATAACTAATTAATAATGTATATATGTTATATAAAATGTTTATTGTCAATTTGAATTGTATTTTATAGGATAAACTACTCAGTAATGCTGATTGCTAGATGACACGATTGAAAACCAATACCATCATACTCATAAACTAAATTGCATAAATATTCATCTATCACGAAACATGCAAATAATATTATATTTATCGGAAAATTAAACTCCAATCCGAATATATATATATATATATTGAAAATAAAGCAACCCATAAATAAAACTTCAATTAAAAAGGCGTATATTGGAGTAAAATATCATTTATTTATTCTAGTTTTTTTCAGTTTTTTTGCCATTGAATATAGGCAAAAATATTTTTGAAATTCATTTAATTGACGTTATGTAGCGCTGAGTTTGTTGTTGACACACATTAATATGTTGTAATACCTTGATAAAGGTTGGCGTTCAGCCAACTGAAATATTAGTAAAATAAATAATATTTTGATCCAATATATGCCTTTTTAAATAATGATGTATATATATCAACCTTGTATTATGTATTCAATGTGCTTCTGAATTAAACGGATTTTATTCATCTTTGCGTAGGTGTGAATAATAGAATTGTATTTAAATTGTGTGAAATTCACATTATAACTGTGGAATATTCATATAAATGAATATTGATAATATATATAGCGAAATACATTTTTCGAAATTTTGAAAATTTATTTTAACGATTATACAAAGTATTTGTGTTGTAATTATACTATTTACTTTATACAAGTGAAATATACTACTAATACAAAAGGGAAATTGTACTGGAATTAGGTTAATAAATTTATAAAAAATGTACTATATCTCTTTATAGTTCAAGTACTTTTATTATAGAAAGGCCTGAGGGGCAATCTTTCGCAAAGTTTGACATCCTCAGTTGGGTGCACACGAGTTTCTGTTGAGTTGCCTATTAAATACGTAGAATCATATTAACAAATGAATCTATTGGTAATAATAATAAAAATAATTAGTTATAATTTAACGATATATTTTTTAAAAATAGCAACGAACATAACTTCTGGATAAACTAAATATAATTAGACACAACAGAGGATTCATCTATTATTTCGAATAGGAATAAATTTATTTTATTGAAGAAACGCATCATTTTCTAAATGAAATACTTGTACAAATTAAAGTTACTGATGGCTTGCGCAAATCTGTCGGAATAATTTACAACTAATTTTTTAGGTTTAATTATTCTAGGATTCTATCCCTCGGCGACTTTTAGTTGCACAATCATATTTATTCTTTCACAATTTTATGTATGTATTACACAATAATTATGTTTATTATCATACAGATATGCGGGTTTCAATATATTATGGAATATACGACCCACATATGTCAAAAATATGTGTTGTATTTGTTTCTATTATATTTATAATAAACATATATTATATGATAGTTATTTATCATAAATACAATAACGATGATGGCATATATTCGGAAGCTATAGCAGTAATAAATGTTACAATGTCAACATTAGATTTGCTATTATATTCTATCATATATAGCTATAGTGTTATGATGAAAAAAGATCCAACTACTCTTTTTAAATATCATCGATTGAATTTGATATCATTGAATTGAGCGAAGACTAAAACGCGGCTGATTCCACACTCGCCTTTTCAGTGATACGCTGACCTATGCACAGGGAATCTGTGATCACTATAAATGCGTAGGACCTGGAGGCTGTTGGGCTCTACGCTGCCCGGAGAATAGGAGCTCTATCCATGCCTTCTTACTGTGGTGAATCTGTATAAGACTGGTGGTCTTAATAAAAGCTGCATGTATGTGTGAATTTGATATCATTGATCCTCTATCTAAATTCGCAAAAGAACAGTGTAGAAAATAATTCCTCTAGTAGTACAAAATTTCCAATTCTAAAAGTACTTAAATATTTGAATTACGCTCCGGTGTCTCTCTTATAAATTTCAAACAAATTTTCTTGGTAAATATGTGGTGCGTACTTTAAAAAAAATTCTAAGTGAAATGCTCTTAATTATAGGAGCATGTAATGTATTACTTGTGTTAAATAAAAAAAAGGAAAAATACACACATGTATAAATAATAAATTGATATCAAATGTTAAAGAGGTATACATTTAATTTTAATAGAATATTTATCGCACACCAGTTTGCGAAGAGAATGTTTAAAAATAAAAGTAACTTGTTTAAAAAGCGCCGCCTTTTCGATATCCAAGAATTTTTAATTATAATATAGAAAAAAGAGATGTTCTCCAATTATGAACACTTTCTATTTACATATTTCGCTGGAAAACTGTTATTTACATCCTAATCAATCTTGCACTATGCATTCTTTGCGCTTCTAAATTGAATGGATTTTATTCATTCTTGCGTTGGTGTGAAAAATAAAATTGTATTAAAATTGTGTGAAAATTACATTTTAATATATATATAATTAATCCATAGATCCTTAATAGTTCAGCATATCAACGAAACTGGCCATTCCTTCAACATTACATCACCCAAAATTCATTATTCCAATATCTCCAGCAAACATCAAAGACTAGTCATCGAATCCCTCCTGTCAAGCAAATTCCACAGCCTTAATAGAAAAATTGATCTACCTGAAATTTACAATGTATTATTCCCTGCAGCCACCAAACCTCCCACCGTACCATGAACTCTGAGACCGCAAATTCAATAGTTAGTCTGTTCTGTGTTTCCAAAATATGCCATCTTCTTTGTCTTATTCCATACCAGTTCATATTGTAGACATTCAAATTCTCTCTATATGTATACTTATATTTCCGTTTTATTGTTTTATTCACTATGTTAATCAGCTTTTTGCATAACTGTAGTATATTTTCGGCTTCTTCGTGTATATATATATGGATTTGATCCGAAAACGTCAGTAGCGTAATTTTCCTGTCGAAGGGCGGTTGGGCCCGAAAGCTTGAAATAAATTTTTTTTCCTAAAAGACACTTATCCCTTAGACTTATAGTTTTGAACATAATTAATATATGTTTCCAACTGAATGTTGATATCTTAGTGAGCCATTGATTGTCCTCTGATCTAAATGAATTACTTCAGCCACTTTGTCTATATAAATATCATGAAATCTGTCGATTAATACTTATTAATTTTTAAATATTTAATTATAAGTTTTAATTTGTTTCTTGTTTTTTTTTTCTCTGTAATAGATGCAAATATTTCAATATCGTACCTGGTTGAATAGTAAATTTGAAAACTTATTTTTCAAAATGATTATTATTTGACTGACGAACAATTCATTTATTCAGATTATCAAGAAACACTAATCAGATTGAATATTATGATATTTGGCCCTGAACAACATGATGCATGTTGTACTCCAGAATTAGCCAAACACCAATTCCTGACCAATCAAGAAAAGCCAACCACGGACGCGTTTCGGGCTGTTGGCCCTCATCAGCGTGATGCATGCTGTAGGTTGTGAACCTACAAGTGGATCTTTTGCTACATCTTAATAGAAGCCAAAGAATAGGCACTCTGAAATTTGATTAGAAATTATTTAGAAAATACACAATCTTGTATAAGACAATTCTCTGAAAAATACTTTATAAACACACGCTTGATAAATATTGTGCTAAATAGCACCACACTAACACACATTTGTGAGATAGACGATTTTCTTTATTTATTTCATATCACAATAATCTTCTTATTACCTAATTTTCATCAATTTCTCTCAAGGGTTATATGTGCTAAGATACCTTTCCTAAGAAACTACAGGACATGAAACAACTGTCCTGGTGTGGAACTAACACCTACCCACATATTCTCATTAAATCCTTGTAGAAAATTGACATGGACCTAGAGCAGCAGCTTTACACACCCAAGATAGTGGACCTTGCGACCACTGTGATAGAGATGTATGGGGACATCTGAAGCTCTTCATTGGACACAAAACAATAACATACCTCTCTCTTTAAATATGCTTTTAACGATGCAATACCTCTTTTTTGTACATGAATTACATTCTCTTAATACCTTATTTTATATAATTATATTTTATATGGAAATTATCTTATTTTGAAATTATAATTCTCATAAAAACCTACTCTGTAAAGACGACATTCAGATGTTTGCGTCTTTCCCTATATGAACCTATTGTTGTTGTTTCCTGTTAGTCAGCTCAATTCTTTCTGTACATATGTAAATATATAATTTTTATTTTCTTTATTCTACTCTCCTTTAGTCAGATAGTACTTTCTCAAATTATGTCTTCAATACTCCGTTAGGCCAATTAAATCAAATTGTGATTCAAATAGATTTAATTGTATTTTCAAAGAATTTCAAGAATGTATACCAATACCATTGAATAAATGTTCATTTACTAAGAACAAGCAAAAAATTGAATTTTATATAAACAATATTTGATATAACAGTAAGCCGACAATTTATCATAACATTTATATATATATTCAAGATATATTCTGAACTATTAATGCACTATAAATAAACAAAAGATTGAAAAATACACTACTGCTTTATTACAAAAATAAACTATTGGGAAGTCACAGCTTATCAGTAGTTCACCTCTTAAGCAGTTTAAGGATGAGATAGGTCCATTCATTAGTTTTAAACATTTCATTAAGAACAGTAGGGAGTTATTTATTTTATGTATATATAAAATTTTGAATATACATGGCTTTCTTATGTCATGTTCTATACAATATTAAAAACTATATTATAAAACCATCAATATGAATTGGTTATTAACAACAGAAATATATCAAATTTTGCTATCATTTCTGGCTTGATAAATTTTATAGGAGTCAAAAGTAGATTTTGATTATTATATCTCTTGAACTGAATATAATAAGTCTTTAAGATGAGGCTACCTGGCCAGAATTCATAGCTCTTAAAATTGAAGATACTTCGGCCAGTAAATCTTTTTATTATCTCGACGTTTGTGCAAAAATATATTTTCCCCTCAAGGAGCAAACAAAATTAGAATATGTTAAATTTTTGGTTGCTCCTGACGAGGACAAAATATTTTTGTTGAAACGTTGAGATAATAAAAGGATTTACTGGCCGCAGTATCTTTAATTTCAAGAAGAATATTATTTATTATTTTAGTTACTTTGTATATATATATATTATGCATTTTCCACACATATATTGAATTTAGTATATATCTATTAAAAATCGCTTACGGTTACTATTTTAGATTCAAAATCTCTAATTTAGTTGTATTTTTCTGTTATTTTAACTTCTATTTTTGTATTTATAGATCAATAGAAATAGTAAGTAAATTAAATTTATGAAATAAAAACCCTACTGTTTTTAAATGACTTAATGCATTAAAAAGGAAGAATGCCTCTTTTAACACATTGACAATATTAAATATAGAAATTATAATTTAAACATATATAGAATTAGAGTTAGTATGATAATTTTCTACATTTAAAAATATTTTATAGTACTATATATACTGGGCTTACTAAGTGATCGAGTTGAAATTAGTTTATCTTTAAATTAGTAAATATATTTTCATAATCTCTAGAAAATACTATAAATACGCTCAAATTAAGTGAATAGCCTGTACTTTAAGAATATTCCTATTTTAAATGTTACTTTCGGTTTATCGATTCGAAATATTTAGGATGGTTTTATATAAAACAATTTATTTTTTTTTGTCAAACTATAACTGCCTAAAAGTTACACGAAAATTCTAAAAATGTAATCATTTGACTTTGTTATCGTTTCAAAATATTTCCTAGAAGGCAAATTAATGCATACGCACAGTTTCGAATTACCTCTTATCTCAAACCAGAATGTCCTAAACATATATATTCATTTAAAAAATAATAATAGTTGGTTTATATATTGTACAATGTCAATAATAGAATTATTACACTTAACAAAATTAAACTGATACCATTATCAGTTCCTAAATTCATTGTGGTAAGTTTAGCTCTCTACCGTTCTTTCTACACGCCTTTTTTTCGAATCCCTCTATTCTTCTGAATAAATTCATTCAAACATCGTTTGGTACCTTCTGATTATTAATACGGATATTGAACCTATATTATAAATTCTATGTTATTATCCCCCCAAGTATAATTCAATAATAAATGTATATTATTGGGTAAAATATGCAATTTATGATGTAATAATAGTAGAATCGATATGATAAAATAGAATTATATATTATATTCACAGATATTTAGTGATATGCATCCCATTATTGAGATTGCAACAGAACGTATATTTCAGAATTTTATATAGGTATTAAAATTATAAAATGGTAATTAATGTTATCTTAAAGAAGAGCATGCCTTGTAATGTTCTTTAGTATTCTACCTTATGTATGAATAATTCGAGCACCTACCGGTTGGAAGACCGTTGCAGGCTGCCCATATAAAGGGCGCCAAAAGGCAGACGAACATCCTACACGGAAGTCTGTTGGAGAATGATTTAGCCTAGCGCTGGGCATGTGGCTTCTGCGCAGGCGCCAATCGATGGTCTCAAACTTTTGGATTTTTTATGGTTCTGGAATGTCTTTGCAAAAATTTAATTAAACCAAATATTAAAGTAAAAACCTATATAGAGGGTAGGTTATACTTACTTAGCTCATATAGATTCTTTATTGAATTTCAGCAAAAAAAGTCAAATGTTTGACTCCATTTCCTACTTTAATATACCACAATAATAAATTCTTCTTTTGCGAAACTCTTTAGTATTCAGGAATTATGAAAAGGGTCAACAGAAGAAAGTTTATTTTTCAAATAAACGAGAATTTAGAGGTGCTTATATTTTACCCAACCAATATTTACGCTAACTTTGAAAAAAATAAAGAAGTTTTGTATTTACCTTTCTGTGATTTTATTCAGAAAATTCTCAGAAAATCTTGAGGCTATTTTTAAACAAATAAACCTACTTTTCAAATGCAAATATCCGAGCAAAAAGTGCATACTTTTGATTTTTAGTTTTAAATTATATATATTAATTTCTTCATTAGTAATAATTTCAGAACCAAAACCGATAGTTATCGTTATCCAGGAAATGTATAAACGTAGAATTTTATTATATCTACCTATTATGAAGACAGAGGTTGTCTGACCGGCATTTATATTTCTGTGAAAAATAGACACTTCGACCAGTTAGTTTTTTTTTCTCCTGACCAATAAAAAATATTTTTGTCGAAACGTTGAGAAAATAAACACTAACTGGCCTAAGTATCTATTTTTCACAGAAATATATTTACCTAGGAAATGAGAAGCATTTAGGCACAATTATTTATTTTACACAATAAACAACTAATATCCTTACTGAGATGATGTCATTGGTGACGACTCTTCAAGCATTTCGTTAATTTCATCTACCAGACGTTGCTTGAATAGGATTTCTAAAATTCCATCCTTCAGTGTAGCGTATGTAAGCAGAAGAGTCCAATACAGTATTAGAGATCTAATAAACGGTCTGGCAGTTTAAATTGATGAACCGCTGGGAGTTTACTACTGATGAGCCCAGCCTTGTCAATATTTTTCTCATCGCAGTAAGGTCAGTAAATGTATATATGGCGCATTATTGCTTTAGTTTAACTATATTTATAACTAGCGGTTGATTTGTATATATATTTAATATCAAAATCTACCTGTTAGATTCAATACAGAAAAATGAAAATAGAATTAATAAATTTGACATAAAGACTTATAATCATTCGCAAAATTCATTAGAAATTAATAAATGAATAGTGATTAGTGCGAAATATACATCACTGAAATGGAAATTTAAATATTTATTTGAAAATTCCTTTGTTGATTAAAATAATTTGTTTATTCAATATATAAAATAAATCATTAAAGCGAATTCTTCTTCGACGTACATAATCAATGCAAACTTTCATATTTTGTGGCTATCATAATGTGAAACAAATCTTAAAGATGGTAAGAATCCGATAATTTTTTAAATAAAAGTCAAAGTCATTTTTTAAAATAACATTAAACAAAACGATTAGAAGTTCAATAATTTATAATCAAACTGGTGGAATAACTTCAAAGGTTGCTTCTTTTTCTAAAAAAAATGATATTGAAACATATTGCAAAATTAAAGATAAAAAAAAAAACTATAAAGATCTAGATTGTTAGGTTAGTCTATATTACATATATGAATATAAGTAATGGAACCTAATTCTATGTGTAAAACGAAACAATTTCAATTTCTAAATAATCAAAAGATGAAAAATTAGTGTTCACAAATTAATGCACGTAAGGTTGAATATAACAACCTAATTTTAAAGATGCAAATTTCAGCCATCTGCAAACTCAATGTAGTTGCTAATTAACAATGAATAACAATAGTTAAATCACATATTTATACATTTGACAAAACTGATTTGAAACAATACACTCAACGAAATTGTTTAATTAGAACCAGACTCATGTAAATGTTCATTAAATAACTAAGCTTTAGCTATAATGTAACAATATGGTTATAGGACGGGTTGAATTAGACAGAATGATTCTTATCACCTAGGAATTATATTTCAACCTACTAGGGATAATATAAGACTTTTATATTAATAATAAAAGATGAATAGAATGTTATCAATGCACGAATATCTAAAATATACACACACAAAAGCCTTTATTAAGACACACTGGTCTTATAGAGGATTCTCCCCGAGATTACAAGAGAGATAGGCCTGTGAAAGTGGGGAATATACAGAAGAAGAAAAAGATAGATTATGTAAGAATGATATATACATACACATACATATATACAACATAACAACAAAAGCCCTCATTAAGACCCAAAATATCTGAAATATATTGATTCTGCATTTCCCGTTACAATAGCTCATACAATTTAACATCTTGGTAACAATACTTATTACAACAGCACAACCAACCTTAGTTACCTCTTGATATACCCTCTATCATTGAAAACATTATCACATGTCTTAAAAATTGCGTTATTCTTCTAGCATCAAGTGAATAATTTGTTCTATTTATGTAGGTAGAACCTTAAGACTTGCCTTTGTGGGTACGCTTGCGGCATCAGAAACAGCGAGGTCAGTTCTTTATATCACTGGAAATACAGACAACACTTTCAACTTTATATACCTATCCTCATATTAAAGTTATGTTACAATTAAACATCAGCGCATTGTTCACAAAACATTTGCTTGAAGAAAGTTAAATAGCTTTAAGATGAATGATAACGCTACCTGATGTATACAATTGTCTATTTCCTATTCGTTTATCAGTTTGATTATTTGCATTAATTTTAATATACGATAATTTGAATAAAACTCATAAATTTTATTTATATATTTTATAAAAATATTTTCTAATCTATATTTTAGGTATAATTATGCAAATTAGAGTGATTTTACATATTGGGATTTTGCGTGTTGCGTTAAACCTACCATAAAAGGTTAACCTGTTGATAAAAAACGAAATCTTGTGATGCCAAAATAAAGTTCTTCTTTAATATCTTATTTTAAAGAATTAATTTAACCGTATATATGATACATTATCAAGCCATCTGTTATGATAATTCGAAACTCTTATAGACGTGTTTAATTTTTCAATGCAATGAGGACAGTAAAAACATGTTCAATTTTCTAAAAAAATCATACGTATATATGGTAGTTTCGAATTCTCATAATTGTATATATAGTCTTCATTCTGATATAAATATTACATGGTATCTCTATGCTATTTTAAAATATCCATTTATTTATATGATACAATATTGAGAGAGAAGATTCTTTTTATAATTTATAAGCTCTACATACAATATTTTGATACCATTACCTAACCTAATCCAAGAATATTATATATATATAAAGGTTTGATAATATTCAAGGAAAGTTATAGAAAAATTCTATGTCGAATTGAAAGTATAATGTCAGTATAGCAAACTATTGCGGAATGATAAATTATATATATTAATTTAGTTACACAATATTATATTTCTCTCAATTTACATATTTTATTCATGAAGTAAGAAATTCGATTGTATATAAAAATGTATATTATTTAACATTTACTATATATAGGTGAACAGTATATATATACCCCTGTAGAAAATTGCCAAAAAACCTCAGCACCAAAATATTAAATTATCTACAATAAGCTTACACAAAGATAATTTTTATTTTCATACTGATAGTAAATATATATAGGAAGCCTCTGGGATCAAATTTAGTTCTTAAAGGCACAGTCTGCACCACATTGGCAAACAGCCGGAAACGCGTTCGTGGATAGCTTTTCTTGATTTTCTTTTTGATTTTCTCTCAATTTGATTTTTTCTCTGTTTAAAGTTTCCATAATATATAAATACTAAACTTAACAGTATATATCTGAACAGAAAAATCGAATATATTAATAAAAAACTACGAAACTATCAAATATACAGTCATTTCCAATTTTTTTTCAAAATCAGGAAAGAAAATAAAAGCAAATTTACATAATGTAAAAATCTGTTAGAATAACAAAAAATATTCTTAACAATGATACAATATTTCCCTCGATATATTTGAATTTATTAATACATCATATATATCGTCCAATAATAAAAATGATTAATATGAATCATACTAAACTTTAGAATATTTATTATGGGCCTGTCGAAACCATATCTTTCCAAAATAATGATATAGCACTTAATGTTTATCACCTCTATTCTTTATAGGTTTAAATTTATAGACTTTATATATATACTTGAAGTTTCAAAATAATAATTCTTATTAAAACTGAAATATTTTCCTATGAACAGGATCTTTATTGAGTTTTCTGAATAGTTATTAATAGTTCATCAAATATATATTTTTTCAAATATCTGATTATATATCAACATTTAAATAATTATGAAATAATACCTCTCTATATGAAAATAAACTTTTAAAAAATCAAAATAATTTCATTCCATTATAAATTATTATAATTAAAGATACTTCGGCCAGTAGATCTTTTTATTACCTCAACATTTCGACAAAAATCTTCGTCCTCGTCAGGAGCAAATAAAAATTAAAACATTTGGCAAGGTGTTAAAATTTATTCTGATTAATTATAAATTTACATTTCACAAATAAACAGAAATGTTTCATTCAATAATGAAAAAGAATATGTATTGTCAAAGGCTTCTCCCCAACTAGTGACAAACAGGACTTTGGGTATTTGAAGTCAAGCCAGATTAGGAAAAAGAAGAAGGATTTCTTTAAATTACCACACCAGTGGTATCTGATGGCTCCTGATAGGATCCAGACGTCCCTTCGGATAAGACTTAGTCTGGTGTAAATATTTTCTTTTGTTCTGGTTTCAAACTCCTTTTTTTTCTGTTTACTAGAGCTCAATAAACTTGTTTTAATTGTATATTGGCACATAATGGTACCTGTCTAAGAGACCTGGGGCAATCATCAACATACCCTGTGGAGATGACACAACTCTGTTCCACCTCAAAATGGGACACACAAGACGGCTCAAATTCGAAATCTTCGAGATCTTCCCAACATCCACCATTTACAAAAAGGAAGAAGCAATCCCAAACCATCTACTCTAATACACGGACGTCACCAACCACTACTTGTACCACAACCCACAACTAAACCTAAACAAGATACAAGTAAATAGTCTCCATGACATTGCATAATAACATAAGGGATAATAAAAAAATATATTAAGGGTATTGACCCAGAGTACACATGGTACATGTCATAATAATCATGGTGATCATTTACGCTTGTTTTTATCCTACTATAAAGGTACCAAATACCGTTATATTTAGAAACCTATACAAATATTGTATGTACAAGTTACCAATGTGTCAATGCTCCGTTTATGGATACTTGAACTTATCTGGAGGTATGCAAGATTCAAAGTGCTTCATATATAAATTCAATATTAAAGACAGTAGAAACTTCAAAATTTTCTTTTGAATTAGAAATCGAGGGCTTTATTCACTCGTTCAATGACTTTTGGTTCATATGGGAAATTAATATAAAACTTTATGATTCACAAAAATTGAAAATTTGAAATCCCCCTCACTCTATTTACTTTATTAATCTTTAAAAAAAAATAGAAATAAAAAGAAATATAACGAAACGAATATTTTAGCATAAACAAACTATCTAATATTTTCCTATTTTTTAAAATTCACCAGCGCAAGCATACACAAAATTATTAAATACAATTTAATCACTGAATAAATATACACAAATCTGTAGAATATAAAAAGAACAAATATTGGAAAACACAGAACAGATTAGATAATAGTTGTTTTAGCATTTTAAAAACATAACACCAATGGTTATGACTATGTAAGTGAAGTACAAAACATGTAAAAAGTCGATGAACCAATAAAAATATTGTGTTGGGTAATTAGAAGTAATGGAGTGTGTAATTTGTTGAAACACGACTCACGTAATGGGCGATAAGCAGCTTTCTGAACATTAAAAATAATTATTTTTAATAACTCACATAAAGTATGCTCTTTTTTTTATTTGGAAATCTGTGTTACAGCAATTTTTTCCACTTAAATTACATTTCAACTCATATTTTAAAAATTAAAATAATTTAATATTTTTTTTATCTCTAAACGTGTTATTTTGACTCCCTAGTTTGTAGGTATTTAGTAAATGTTATTTTCCTTATTAGGAAGATATTCTACAATTTAATAATATTGGTTGAAGTTAATATTTTATAATTTTTTAATATATTATTTAAAACTAATAATATTTTGTATTCAGTATTATACAATCTTTTTACAATATATATTAGACAAAATCTTTGGTTTGTCTAAATATTACAAAATATATTATATATAATCTAAAAACTCAAATATTTCTATATTTCAAAAAATATATATTTTATTTTATTCATTGATAATTTTACTTTTGTTTTAGTTTTGTTGAAAATATGTGTAGTTAACATATCTATCCTTTTAAATCACTAATATAGGATTAATTTTATAAATTCTATATAATGTGAAAATAACTAATGTGGAATCTTTCCTCAAGTAATTGAAAATAAAAGCTACTTGTTGGTAAATAATTATATTTTTCTTATCACGACTGCACCTCAACCCTTTATCTTATCGATTCTTTGTCTTATCAACCCTTTATCTAACAAAAACAACAAATTATTCATAACATATATATATTATAATAATTGAGATTTTAATTATTAACTTATTTATAAAATATTTAAAAATCATATATCAATCGGAATAATTGCAAAATGTTTCTTTATTCAATAAAAATGTAAAAAGCTTTCAAGCGTTAGCTCATCATTAGACCAATTGTTTCGCAAATGCCTACAATATATATATAGGGGGGGGGGGGGGGGGTGTAGGAGGTATTTAGATATATACATATTGAACTTTTATTTTCAATCTGTAAATATGTAAATTCCTGCTACACCTATATACAACTTGACTGGCAGATTCGGTGTCATCCACCATCAAATACCTTTTCGTAGAAATATTTTATAAATATATAATAACTAAAGACACGAACTTAACGACTCTAAATAAACTGAAATTTACAAATATAGCTGAAATATTGGTAGATTGTGTTTAATCATCAATATTATCAGTCTTATCAATAAATATTTGTAACATTTAAGTCCAACATTTTATTTTCATATACATTTATGCTACAAACATTGTTTATCGACTTATAATTACTTCATTATAAATTGAGATAAAATTAAGTACAGTAGACTCTCCTATAACGCGAGTTTTTAAAACGCGATTTCGTACAACGCGATAAAAAAAATGCGACAAATTAATTAATACAACGCGAATTTTCGTATAACGCGTTATAAAATAAAACAATTTAACCTAACAACATTCGCGTTATACAAGTTTCATTTCGTACAACGCGAATTCCTATAACGCGATTTCATACAACACGGAACACATTAATCGCGTTATAGGAGAGATTGCTGTATATTAAAAATGAATGGTATCTCGAATAATATAAATTTTGTTGCATGTTTAAGGGTAAATCAATGTAGATTTCAAATTTAATTTTTTTTTTTACAAAGGTCCCGTTAATCATTTTCAATTTTTAACCAATTTATCAAATATACATATATACATAAATAGATGGAAAATATCAAAATAATTTGGTGAAATAACTATTTGACACATGAAAATTTGAAAATATCTCATTATCAAAATTAATTAAAGCAAGTTGTTAACATTTGATGTATGAGAAATATGGTTAAATTTAGTTCAAATATTAACTAGGAAGTATATATTTATTAAATGTGTGTGATTATATATATATATATATTTATTTATTTATCATAATTAATGTTAAAGAAGTAATTTTACTCTCTCTCTGTCGGATTCAAAGATCCTCAAAATATATAGATTTATATTGCCTACCTTTCAAAGTAAGATTGCCCACATGGCAATAACTCTTAAGATAAAAAATACAAATCTTGTTAAGTTTTTTCCTTAAAAAAGAATCCGCGAGACCTTTTTTAAAAATTTAAATTCCTATCACGTCTTGGTTTATTTGTTGAAGTTTCGGTTAGTTTGATTCTGCAAACTTTGTGTAGTAGATAATTCGATAAAACTCCTATACTGTGTCAGTCTGGTTAAAACGTTAACATTTCTTTACTATTTGTAATAGTATATCCCTTATTATATATGGATTACATTTGTAACTTCTTATATATATATTTTTTTTTAATAAAAAGGCATATATTGGATCAAAATATCATTATTTTACCAATTTTATTTAAATATTTATTTATGTATTGCTTTATTTAAAAAAAAAAATATATATATATATATATTATATTATGTAGATATATAATTTTTCAAGATAAATATTCAAATTATTTTTTTTAATTATGTATTTTTTGAAAAAAATGAATATATATATATATGATACATTTTGAATTATAGAATGTAATTTTTTTTTTTGTTTTTACTGAAGATTTAACTAAATGGAGTATGTATTTTTTTTTTGTTTAAAAAGATTTGAAAAATAAAGAGATGATGATTGAAGTGGAGACAGCCACAAACGACTGCTAATTTTTCACGCATCTATAGTGGAATTACATCATATATATATATATTTGTATTTTAGATCAATATAATCTCGGCAAAATTTGCATCTATATTTTAGTTATAGAATTTGCCTAGCCACCTAGCCAACTACATATCTCTTTGGCAGATTGTCAAGATTCCATTAGATACCTTGTGGATCTCATGGAATAAAGTCCACCCTAGGCTGAAGAGAGCCAACAGCCCGAAACCAGGGTCGCTAGGTGGACGCTTCTCAGTTTGTCAAAACTGGAGTAGTGAATTATTCACCGACCCGAGGCCGTTAGTTTGTGGCGATAGTCAATAGATGGCGACTAGCTTTGACGGGAGCTTGCGTGAATACGCTTATTATTTCTTTTTATTATTTATTTTTTCTATTGTTTTTTGTGTGTTAAGCGTTTTAACGCAAGTGTGGCCTTAAATGTTCATCTCTTGGTTTCTCAAGAAACTACTGTGACCAAAATTCTTTTTAGTCGCAGTGGTTCAGCCCACTCCACGCTGACGACTGCCAACAGCGCGAAACGCGTTCGTGGATGGCTACATGTATATATTATACACAATAGATTATTTTTTTACAGTAGTATAGAACTTATAAAATTATTCCTATATTAGTTAATTGAAAATAATAGGAATTAAATATGAAATTGAAAGTAAAACAGAAACATATTTTCAAAATTTCGTTAAATATCATCATATTACGAATATACCTTCAATTTAATATATATGAGATTTATAATATAAAGCAAAATTACACCATACAAGAATTGTATCAATATTGTGTATCAAAATGGAGAAACCGCTGGGAAGGTTCACAATTGATGAGCCAATTTTTTCAATCCTTTTTGATATTTAGTTCAAAAAATGGAGAGAACGTCTATTATATAAAAGGTGAAAATTTGAATATTACCATCCTTCAAATTCCAAATTCATATATTCTTGAGGAAATCTACCAAAGCATATGTATCTCACAAGAAGCAAAGTAGAATTTTTTCTGAGTTTAAAGAGGGAATCTTATTTTACAACCTAACCTGTTATTGACTCTCTCAACATTTCTTGGCACAGAGATTTTAATTTACCTTCCTGTTTAAACTTCTTAATATTATTTTTCTGGTGTGTTTACATAGTGAGTTTTATTGCGCTCTTAAATAGTCGCCTTTATTCTTATTTTACCGCATATGTAAACCAGAATTTTATTGCAATTTTGGATATGAAATATACTTTTAGACATTATAATATTATTATATTAAAATATTCCTTTTCAGAAAAATATTATATATTTTAATTTAAAAGACATGTATTTTATTTCTGAGGGATTTCTGATGTTATATGATGCATATTTATAATAAAGAAGGCATATCCTGAACAAAAGCACATATGCTTTTTAGATGGCAGAGCGCTATCTAGTGGAACAGAAATCAACTAAACGTTGATTTAGCCTGTTTTCTGATATATGGCCAACATAATATCTTGATGAATCAAGAAAAGCCATTCACGAACGCGTTTCGCGCTGTTGACGCTAGTCAGTGTGGAGAAGACTGTACCACCTATTTCATTATTTTTTGTTTTCCTATTATTTTCACATGATGTATATGTATATAAATAATGAAATTTGCTTGTAATTTATTTATAAATGCTATTCGCTAATATTATGAAGACTCTGATATATTTTTAAAATGCAACTCTGATTTTTAAACCTTCAACCTGACTTTAACGAACCACATTCTCAATGTCGCATTCTTGCATTTTAGAGCACTCCTACCGAGGTCTGAAAGATAGTACTGAACATAAAGATCCACCTCTAAAATAACCTCGAACAACGCTAACTGACAAAAAACTCTATTATTTAAATTTGCATAGAATAAATAATATATTCAACTTTATTAAACGATGTTGAAGTCCTATTTCTAAATATTTAGCTAATTGGTAACTCTAGATTATTATGAAAAAAGGCATCTCCCTATCGAGCAACGGAAGGTTGTTGATGGTTTCTGCCACATATCGGAATAAATATCAACTATTCTCGTTGATTTTTAATTATTCCAGAATTGGCCAAATACCCATTCTTGATTAACCAAGAAAAGCTAACCACAGACGCGTTTCGGGCTGTTGGCCCGGGTCAGAGTGGTGCAAGCTGTACCTCAACTACCAAAAAAACGATATTGGCACACTATCAGCAACTTTCAGTTGCACGATAAGGAGATGCCTTTTTTCATAGTATATGCACCTTATCCCAGTACAATATCACATTTGTACTATTTTTTCACATTGTGTCGTAGTTTCTAGATCATTAATATTGTATTTTACTTTGTTCAGTGTAGGGTGTATTTCAAATATATAACCAAGGTATTCATGCGCCTCTCTCTCTCTCTTCCCAGATTTCATTAAAGGAAATACATTTTAAAATACATATAACACATATCAATTCATTCAAAAAAATAGGAAATCTAAAAAAAATATCATTTTTTAAAAATATATCATTGAATATCTTCCTTATTTTATTATTCATAATGTACTTTGTAAACATAATTTGGAAGCCAAATTTAACAAATATGTTTTCAAAATTACTTTTTCAATTTTGCATATTTTGGCAGAGTTAGGGGTGTTTAAAAGGTTAATAAAACATAAAGAAAGAAATTCAGTCTATAAGTAAATTTGGAAAAGAGCCAATATGTTTATTTTTGAATCTTGAAATATATTTTTAATTTAATCTTTGTATATTCAAATATTGAAATTGCTCTCTCTAAATATAAATTCCAATTTCTTATCCTACATTTTTTTATTCAGAAATTTATTCTATATATATTCCTGAAAATAATTATATATATTTTGAATTAAATATTGGGTTATTGTTAGTGTGAACCAGTAAGAAATTCAAATTAAATCATACAATGATATAGTCAATTTAATATCTATAACTATTATTTAGCTAGATAAAACTATCTAATTTATAATAAAAGTATAATTTCAAAATCATGAAAGTGTTTAATTGCCTCCTTATTAAACTCTTTTATTGAATATCCAAGCCGCTATATATATATACATTTACAATGGTTTCAGACTATCTTTATTGAACACATGTTTGATATTTGTATCGGCTTAGTGATAATGTATAAAGTTATACTAAGGAAGACTTGTAATGTTCTTTTAATAACTAATGTATAATATAGTTTAAATTATTTTGACAAATAGTCACTTCTGCAGTTAAAGTTTTATTTTCTAAACGTCTTAACAAAAATATTTGTCTTCATCAGGAAAATAAATAAAAAATAGGTATTTAGCAAGGCATTAAATATTGTTCTGACAAAATCCTTGCCAAATTCTCTTTTATTTATTTCTCCTGACGAAGACAACATGTTTTTGTTGAAACGTTGAGAAAAAAAAAAACTTGAACTGGCCGAATAGTCTATTATTCAAATAAATATGAATTCCGGCCAGGCAACATCTATCTTTATATAGTTTAAATGCCATAACAAATAATTTTGAGTGTTTGTTCTAGGTTTTGACTTCACGCTAATGCAAGATGTATTATGGTATTACCTCGGTGACATTTTCCCTATAAATCCTCTGAAGTAAACCTCTACTTAATGAAGTTTATTTCAATCTAGAGGTAGTCACATTGACCCAGAAAACTTTGGACCATTCAGATATGTAATCATTCAGGATAGTATGAAGCTTGAATCCGATATGCGCATCAATGAATAATTCAACAAAAATGGCCAAGCCTATTTTAAATCAGGGACCTCACGAATATTCAATGCGGAATTAAAAGGACTCAAAACCACTTCAACCATGTGTTCAAAGAGTATGTATGCATTTTTTTAAGAACATATATGTGAGAACGCAGTTCACAGTCAAGGGTAAAGACATATTTAAAGTGTGTTAAGTGTTTATTAGGTCTAAACATCAAACTAGCATGCATAATCAATCGCGGCTACCACACACACACCTTAAGGAATACAAATAAGGCAATAAATAGGGCTCTAGTTATCACGTGTCTACAGGGGTAGCTGTCTTTTTCACATACATCTTATTTGAATAAGATTCATTATCACGCCATCTCTTTTTAGAAATGTGAATTATTTAATGCTAATGCGAATGTTATCTATATAAAGCAAATTTATACTACATAAGCGAAACTATCAGTAGTTTATCAGAGTATCAGTAGTATCAATGATAAATTTCGCCAACCATTATACTTCACTCTTTAGGATATATATATTGAAATATTGGCATTTATATTAAATAAAATGTTTATTTTATTTTGATCCAAAATATGCTATTCAATTAATATATATACATGATAACTTTATAAATAAAGGTTGGCGTTCAGTCAACTGAAATATTGGTGAAATAAATAATATTTTGATCCCATATATGCCTTTTTAATTAATGATAACATTATAAAAGGTAATAAAATAAAAAAATACTAATATTGACCAGGCTCACATGAGCATTTCTAGATATCAGAGTGCCGTCTAGTGGAACAAGAATAAACTAAACGTTTATTCAGATTGCTCCGTGACGGCACTCTACCATCTAGAAATATTCATGTTAGCCTGGTCGGGATATGTCTTTTTTGTTTTTAATATCAACACCTTACCCCTTTTTATATTTTCCATTTTTTATTGTTTTTCACATATAAAAGGTATATATATATATATATTATATTGATAAATTTGATATAGAGAATTGAATTTGCTAAGGTTTTTCAAGGTTTGGAATTGTTGAACATTTGGTTGATCTTGGAATCCTTGAGTATGTGACATTGTTCTGTAGTCGTAGCAATAAATAAATAAAATTAGGTATCAAAAATAGCTTTAATTGAGCTTAAGGTATATATAAAAAAAGAAATTGATAAAGTTCTACCCGACTAAAGACATAAGAAAAACAAAATGAAAAACTTATTTACATAATTTACAAAAAGATTTGAGCCTGCCATCGGGAAACACCAACAATAGGCTATATAAAGGGAAGTCGCGACATCTGGTGGTATAGTTAACAGAATATTTGAATATATATGAAATGTAATTTTAAATGCAATAATATATAAATATAAGCCAATACAATGGTTGAAATATTGTCTCTTATAAGATTATATTCAAGATTAAAGACGGAGATGACGTAATTAAAACTGTCAACCCACGTGTTAACCCCCACACTTGACGAGAATTGAATTGGTTTAACAAGGCAATCAGAAATGGCGACTTAATTTAAATAATTTCTCCTGAGACTACCAGGAAATGGCACATTCCACGTGTGGCATGATTAGTTCAAGCTGGAAATATTTCCCATTTTACAATTCTAATCTCGTATTATTGTGAATGATTTAAAAATCTGATAATGAAATATTTTCATATTCCACACAAATATATATATATTTTTTTGTTTTAGAAACCTTTTGTTATCATATTAAAAACTTATAATTCCGATATATTTAATTGATCCTGTGATTGACTTGCTAAATAACTAAAATTATACTTTGTAATGTTTTAAATATATCGAAGGAAATAATAGAAGGTGATTAAATTGAATACTCTCAATAAGAGAAAAATTAAAAATATCAAATTCACAAATATAAAAGTTTTTTATTTTCATATAAACCCTATATCCTGATATTCTCTCCCCATTTTGAAATTCTAATCTTGTATTCCTGTGATGTTTTTAAATCGGATAATAAAATAATTCATATTACGAACAAATATTAATATGATTTTATTTTTATAAACCTTTTGTTATCATATAAAACTTAAAATATAGATATATATTATTGATTTTGTAATTAAAATACTTTGTGATGTTTTTAATTTAAATTTATTAAAGAAAATAATAGAAGGTAATTAAATGAAATACCGACAATGAGAAAGAAAAAATAAAAATATCAAACTTCAAATAAAAAGGTTTCTTATATTTATATATGACCCATACCTTGATTTAGTGTTACATATATATTGACAAAATAAAATTCATATTTTAGATTATCCAAGACATTTGTTTCAATGCAGGATGCTTTTTCAGAAACCGTCGATTACAAATATAGACTTTAATTATAGACGCGTAAGATTTTTTTTTTTTTTGAAAAAAGCAATTTCTACTGCCCTTACCGCAATGTAAAAATTAATGGGAGGGATTGGTTCATTCAGTGGTGAAGCCTCCATTTATTTTTCCATTGCAGTAAAGTCAGTAGAAATTGTTTAATAAAAAAAAAATGAATCATACGCGTCTATAATAGTTTCGAATTTTCATATCAGATGGCGCGTTAATATATTGTAACGTAAAAATAAAAGCACATTCCAGATAGAGAGAGAATGTTCTAGAACGTTTAAGAATCATGTAGAAAAAGCAGAAGACAACTGATTGGCCAATCTACAGCTATTGCGCAACGCTCGGTGCTCGCGGCTTTCTGATTGGCTGACCAATCGTGACCGTTCTGGAAAGATCTACTCCGGGATATATATAGGGATAAGAAACTCATGCCAGGGAGGAAGAAAGATAAAAAAAGTCGAAGAACGAAGCTACGTGGTGAACTCCAAGCAAGCTGCTGTCTAAAGAGGTCAGACTGCTGCTTATCGCAGAGGTCGGTGTACTTCTTGGAAGATTCTAAAAGGTTCTACGAACTTATGTCTCCTGTTCTGCTCCTGCTTTTCCTCACCGTGCTGCAGTTGGTGGGTTTGTAACTGATATTTTATTGATTGTTGTTTTATTTTCTCACTATTCTGTTCTTATTTTATCGATTAGGCTTAAATAAAGTCCTAAAGATCCTTTGTACCCAGGGAAGGTATTCTTTGTCAACCAACAACGAAACAATATCATAGACTATAATTGTTACCATTTGTTAGCTCTTGCAGACATTGCAAAGATGTACATAACTATCAATTGTTCTTGCAAAGTTCAGATATTTAGTAGAGAACATAGTTTATTTTCACTCACCATTATCAAAAACCATTTCTATAGCATATTATATACAGTATGCTATATTAATGTGATAAATATTTAATTTGAATAATAATATTTGAATTATATGAATTATATTAAATTGAATATGTCATGTGTGTGTGAATATTTTAAATTTATATAATAAATTATAAGAGAAATTTGAACTATATTTGACGCGTAAATTCCTTCTAACGGATGACGCGCTAATGTATAATAATAAAATAAACTATGCGAAATATATTGAAAATATACTTTTACACAGAAATATACTGATAAATCAGCTGTTAATGAACTCTGCCTAACCTCATTTTTCCACTTATGACAATCTATTTATCAAACTGGGCAATACAAAAAATGTACAGACAGTTTAGCAAAATATTAATTTATTACATATAGAGAGATAATATAAGAACCAATGCATATTTTTAGAGAGTTTTAGAAAACAAGTATTTTATTACATAGAGAGAGATAATATAAGAACCAATGCATATTTTTAGAGAGTTTTAGAAAACAAGTATTTTATTACATAGAGAGAGATAATATAAGAACCAATGCATATTTTTAGAGAGTTTTAGAAAACAAGTATTTTATTACATAGAGAGAGATAATATAAGAACCAATGCATATTTTTAGAGAGTTTTAGAAAACAAGTATTTTATTACATAGAGAGAGATAATATAAGAACCAATGCATATTTTTAGAGAGTTTTAGAAAACAAGTATTTTATTACATAGAGAGAGATAATATAAGAACCAATGTACATTTTTAGAGAGTTTTAGAAAACAAGTATTTTATTACATAGAGAGAGATAATATAAGAACCAATGCATATTTTTAGAGAGTTTTAGAAAACAAGTATTTTATTACATAGAGAGAGATAATATAAGAACCAATGCATATTTTTAGAGAGTTTTAGAAAACAAGTATTTTATTACATAGAGAGAGATAATATAAGAACCAATGCATATTTTTAGAGAGTTTTAGAAAACAAGTATTTTATTACATAGAGAGAGATAATATGAAGAACCAATGCATATTTTTAGAGAGTTTTAGAAAACAAGTAATTTTATTACATAGAGAGAGATAATATAAGAACCAATGCATATTTTTAGAGAGTTTTAGAAAACAAGTATTTTTATTACATAGAGAGAGATAATATAAGAACCAATGCATATTTTAGAGAGTTTTAGAAAACAAGAATTTTATTACATAGAGAGAGATAATATAAGAACCAATGCATATTTTTAGAGAGTTTTAGAAAACAAGTATTTTATTACATAGAGAGAGATAATATAAGAACCAATGCATATTTTTAGAGAGTTTTAGAAAACAAGTATTTTATTACATAGAGAGAGATAATATAAGAACCAATGCATATTTTTAGAGAGTTTTAGAAAACAAGTAATTTTATTACATAGAGAGAGATAATATAAGAACCAATGCATATTTTTAGAGAGTTTTAGAAAACAAGTATTTTTTACATAGAGAGAGATAATATAAGAACCAATGCATATTTTTAGAGAGTTTTAGAAAACAAGTATTTTATTACATAGAGAGAGATAATATAAGAACCAATGCATATTTTTAGAGAGTTTTAGAAAACAAGTATTTTATTACATAGAGAGAGATAATATAAGAACCAATGCATATTTTTAGAGAGTTTTAGAAAACAAGTATTTTATTACATAGAGAGAGATAATATAAGAACCAATGCAATTTTAGAGAGTTTTAGAAAACAAGTATTTTATTACATAGAGAGAGATAATATAAGAACCAATGCATATTTTAGAGAGTTTTAGAAAACAAGTATTTTATTACATAGAGAGAGATAATATAAGAACCAATGCATATTTTTAGAGAGTTTTAGAAAACAAGGTATTTTATTACATAGAGAGAGATAATATAAGAAACCAATGCATATTTTAGAGAGTTTTAGAAAACAAGTATTTTATACATAGAGAGAGATAATATAAGAACCAATGCATATTTTTAGAGAGTTTTAGAAAACAAGTATTTTATACATAGAGAGAGATAATATAAGAACCAATGCATATTTTTAGAGAGTTTTAGAAAACAAGTATTTTATTACATAGAGAGAGATAATATAAGAACCAATTCATATTTTAGAGAGTTTAGAAAACAAGTATTTTTATACATAGAGAGAGATAATATAAGAACCAATGCATATTTTTAGAGAGTTTAGAAAACAAGTATTTTATTACATAGAGAGAGATAATATAAGAACCAATGCATATTTTAGAGAGTTTTAGAAAACAAGTATTTTATTACATAGAGAGAGATAATATAAGAACCAATGCATATTTTAGAGAGTTTTAGAAAACAAGTATTTTTATACATAGAGAGAGATAATATAAGAACCAATGCATATTTTAGAGAGTTTTAGAAAACAAGTATTTTATTACATAGAGAGAGATAATATAAGAACCAATGCATATTTTTAGAGAGTTTTAGAAAACAAGTATTTTTATTACATAGAGAGAGATAATATAAGAACCAATGCATATTTTTAGAGAGTTTTAGAAAACAAGTATTTTATTACATAGAGAGAGATAATATAAGAACCAATGCATATTTTTAGAGAGTTTTAGAAAACAAGTATTTTTATTACATAGAGAGAGATAATATAAGAACCAATGCATATTTTTAGAGAGTTTTAGAAAACAAGTATTTTATTACATAGAGAGAGATAATATAAGAACCAATGCATATTTTTAGAGAGTTTTAGAAAACAAGTATTTTATACATAGAGAGAGATAATATAAGAACCAATGCATATTTTTAGAGAGTTTTAGAAAACAAGTATTTTTATTACATAGAGAGAGATAATATAAGAACCAATGCATATTTTTAGAGAGTTTTAGAAAACAAGTATTTTATTACATAGAGAGAGATAATATAAGAACCAATGCATATTTTTAGAGAGTTTTAGAAAACAAGTATTTTTATTACATAGAGAGAGATAATATAAGAACCAATGCATATTTTTAGAGAGTTTTAGAAAACAAGTATTTTATTACATAGAGAGAGATAATATAAGAACCAATGCATATTTTTAGAGAGTTTTAGAAAACAAGTATTTTTATTACATAGAGAGAGATAATATAAGAACCAATGCATATTTTTAGAGAGTTTTAGAAAACAAGTATTTTATTACATAGAGAGAGATAATATAAGAAACCAATGCATATTTTTAGAGAGTTTTAGAAAACAAGTATTTTATTACATAGAGAGAGATAAATAAGAACCAATGCATATTTTTAGAGAGTTTTAGAAAACAAGTATTTTTATACATAGAGAGAGATAATATAAGAACCAATGCATATTTTAGAGAGTTTTTAGAAAAAAAGTATTTTATTACATAGAGAGGAGATAATAAGTTTAGAACCAATGCATATTTTAGAGAGTTTTTAGAAAACAAGTATTTTATTACATAGAGAGAGATAATATAAGAACCAATGCATATTTTAGAGAGTTTTAGAAAACAAGTATTTTATACATAGAGAGAGATAATATAAGAACCAATGCATATTTTAGAGAGTTTTAGAAAACAAGTATTTTATACATAGAGAGAGATAATATAAGAACCAATGCATATTTTTAGAGAGTTTTAGAAAACAAGTATTTTATTACATAGAGAGAGATAATATAAGAACCAATGCATATTTTTAGGAGAGTTTTAGAAAACAAGTATTTTATTACATAGAGAGAGATAATATAAGAACCAATGCTATTTTTTAGAGAGTTTTAGAAAACAAGTATTTTATTACATAGAGAGAGATAATATAAGAACCAATGCATATTTTTTAGAGAGTTTTAGAAAACAAGTATTTTATTACATAGAGAGAGATAATAGCAAGAACCAATGCATATTTTTAGAGAGTTTTAGAAAACAAGTATTTTATTACATAGAGAGAGATAATATAAGAACCAATGCATATTTTTAGAGAGTTTTAGAAAACAAGTATTTTATTACATAGAGAGAGATAATATAAGAACCAATGCATATTTTTTAGAGAGTTTTAGAAAACAAGTATTTTTATACATAGAGATAGATAATATAAGAAACCAATGCATATTTTTAGAGAGTTTTTAGAAAACAAGTATTTTATTACATAGAGAGAGAGATTATAAAGAAACCAATGCATATTTTTAGAGAGTTTTAGAAAACAAGTATTTTATTACATAGAGAGAGATAATATAAGAACCAATGCATATTTTAGAGAGTTTTAGAAAACAAGTATTTTATACATAGAGAGAGATAATATAAGAACCAATGCATATTTTTAGAGAGTTTTAAAAAACAAGTATTTTATTACATAGAGAGAGATAATATAAGAACCAATGCATAATTTTAGAGAGTTTTTAGAAAACAAGTATTTATTACATAGAGAGAGATAATATAAGAACCAATGCATATTTTTAGAGAGGTTTTAGAAAACAAGTATTTTTATACATAGAGAGAGATAATATAAGAACCAATGCATATTTTTAGAGAGTTTTAGAAAACAAGTATTTTATTACATAGAGAGAGATAATATAAGAACCAATGCATATTTTTAGAGAGTTTTAGAAAACAAGTATTTTATTACATAGAGAGAGATAATATAAGAACCAATGCATATTTTTAGAGAGTTTTAGAAAACAAGTATTTTATTACATAGAGAGAGATAATATAAGAACATTGCAGATTTTTTGAGAGTTTTAGAAAACAAGTATTTTATACATAGAGAGAGATAATATAAGAACCAATGCATATTTTTAGAGAGTTTTAGAAAACAAGTATTTTATTACATAGAGAGAGATAATATAAGAACCTATGCATATTTTTAGAGAGTTTTAGAAAACAAGTATTTATACATAGAGAGAGATAATATAAGAACCAATGCATATTTTTAGAGAGTTTTAGAAAACAAGTATTTTTATACATAGAGAGAGATAATATAAGAACCAATGCATATTTTTAGAGAGTTTTAGAAAACAAGTATTTTATTACATAGAGAGAGATAATATAAAGAACCAATGCATATTTTTAGAGAGTTTTAGAAAACAAGTGTATTTTATACATAGAGAGAGATAATATAAGAACCAATGCACTATTTTTAGAGAGTTTTAGAAAACAAGTATTTTATTACATAGAGAGAGATAATATAAGATCCAATGCACATTTTTAGAGAGTTTTAGAAAACAAGTATTTTATTACATAGAGAGAGATAATATAAGAACCAATGCATATTT
>CP092863.1:164253619-164340661 GCA_030710605.1 Cordylochernes scorpioides
TGGATACCAATTAGAACAAATGCAAGTGTAAGTTCTTTGCCAATAATATTTTGATGAAAGTGAATTTTAAAGAACTTCCCGAAAGCGAATATATGCTATATTAAAAACAAATGACAACATAAAGCAGGGAGAAGTATAATATGGTATATACACCGACAAGAATACCTTTATAATACCGTTGAATATAATTACTCTTTCATTTTCTTATATTTCTCTTTGTCTGATAATATATATTTATTAAGAATGTATATTATATATATATTTGTGATGATACTTTTGGAAATATATAAATAAAATATTTTGTGTGGGAGTATAAGGAAAGAGGAAAGAGAGCCGGGTTAAAAACCAACCCTTTTGTTGAACATGTGTCAAGTCTTCACCCCCCCCCCCCCCTCCCCCTATGGAATTCATCTTAATCAAAGCGGCTTAAAGACCATGTGAAGTGAATGATATTACTGCAAATTGGAAAATTTCAAATAATAATATGCCACTTGCACGAAGTATGATTACCTATTCAATATTTGAAAATATACATATAAAACATACTTTGTAGTATAATCTATGTATATTGATTTAATATAAAATATATAATGTGTGTATGTTATTTATAAATAAAGTAGATAGAATATGTGTATAATTTTCGACGAATTATTTCAGCTATATTATCACAAATTTCTCATCTAGGTATAAATATGTATTTTATTATATCAAACGGAATATGAGGGTCGGTGGAAAGATGGTCTACACGGTTGGTTTTCGACCGCTAAGACTCGGTATCGAATCTCTCATTGGGCACTTTTCTGATTAATAAAATGCGCTAATGTCCCCCGATTCTTGCAAATTCAAACCCCACCAGTGATTGCGAGTAAACAAAAGGGGCTCTGGCACATTTGTATGTCCAAAATAGAACTGCTTTTCACATATGTAAACATGTGGTGCACTTAGAGTAAAAGCAGTCGCCTACTTCTACCCACCATAATTATCATGGCCTGTACCACGCGTACTAGGATAAGCAAAAAAAAAAAACGGGATAAATATATGGATATATTTTGATTATAAAGAGATAACGTGCCATATTAATATAAGAAATGGAAGCATCAAAAAACAAATGTTGTTTTTTTTTCGTCCTTTTTTGCTCCAATTTCTAATAAACTTTGAGTATAAATATAATAAATATAGAAAATTATATTAATGCAATAATCTGTTAAATAGAATTCAGTATGCTTAACACCTTATCGGATTCACAATGCTAGTAATATTCAACTAATAGATCATGTTTTAGTAAACTAGAATTTTCCTATAATTCCTTTCAAAATTTCTTAAATAGAATGTGTGGTGAATATATTTTTCCTAGAACAATGTTTGTTATTCGAATTTAAATAAATAATCATTGCTTCTATATGAAAATAACTTTTTTAAATTTTCGAAATTAGTATTTGATTAATATAAAATCCATACAATACCATATGTATAATATTATGTATATTAATACATGCTTATTTGAGAAAATAATCGAATAATATACAACTACAAAACAAAAATTATTCTAAAATAGTGAAGAAATAAGAATTTTCAGTTGTCAAACATAATAAGAGCTAATTATCAAATCCTTAATTAATTTTAAAAGTGGTGTTATTCTTGTTTCTCTCCTTTAGAATTAGCATTATTTTTCATTTGGAGGTCTTGGAGTAATTAGAGATATCGCTTTAGGAAATAACGGCTTCAAATCGAACAATGAGTAATTGGAATTTAGAGGAAAAGTTTTAATTGGAACTTAAGTTGGTTTATGTGTTTCACATGTAAGACTAGGCTTAACCCTTCCCATCCTTTTAATGTTTTCGATTTTTTCTTTAACTTAGAATTAAACTACTAAGAGCACGTTTAAATTTATTCGCAAAAACTTTGTATTTGGAAATGGATGGCAATATTTAAATATAATATTTTTCAAATTATAAATTACCTATATTTTTTTATAAACATGAAAGTCATTTAATCTTTTAAATATATATTAACTACTACTAATATCTTATTTATATTCTAAATTGCGATTTAATAAAAAATAAACACACTATAAGAATATTTTTTTAAAGGAAACACGAAAGGCGTTGCAATAGTTATGCCGATTTTCCCATTATTCGATTAATATTTATCCTATTTTATTTATATTCTAATAGTTTGTTAAGTATAAATATAGAGCCTTATCTATTAATCATGCTTTTAGATACACACACCTTAAGTGTAAGCATGGAATCATAACAGAAAAAAGAGCCGTTATTGGATTTTTAGAAATGGAGAGAAATATTCATATTCAGAGTTTCCCAATAGACTGAAACATGTATACAAAGAAGCCAAAAATGATGTAACCAATGTGAGAAAATGAAAAAGAGCCCCAAAAGAGGTGATTTATTCTACGTTTTGGGAAGGCCATCAACAGAAACCAACCCTGAAAACGAAAACAATGTTGATGACTTTATTCGCTACGATGGAAGAATACCTATTAGAGAGTTTTTTCATATACTAAATGTTAGATATAATACAATAGAAACAATGATTAGTAAACATATAGGTTATAGAAAAATCAAAATGGGTTCCAAAGAATCTAACCCCTGATCAGCGTGGTCAAAGGATTGAACTATGCCGAAAAAATACTGAATATTTATAAGGCCTGAAAGGGCACCTCTAGTACTAGGGATTAAACCTAGGCATGATTATATGGCCCAGAAATTAAGGGATAATAAATAGAATGGCATCATTCAAGCTCACTTGAGAAAAAAATTCAAAATGCAGAGGTCATCCAGAGGGTTAATGGCAACTGTATTTTGGGGCATGCGAGGTGTAATAATAAATAAATATTTGGAAGAATGTAGCACTGTTATCAGTTTCTACTTTGTTATAACTTTACAAGCTTTGGGAAGTCTTTTGAAAAAAAAAACATGATTCATCTCAAGTTACATTCAAGTTACACCATGACAATGCAGACTCTCTCCCAGACTTCAGAGGGTATAGACAACGTGGATCAGGTGTGCGAATCTACTGAGAGAATCACAGCTCTTTAGCACCTTGCCGCGCGTGGGAGAAAACTGCGAAAGCTCAATACGAGATATCAAAGCGATATGGAAATCGACATCACGGACACAGTGTTTTGAAGAAGAAACCCAAACTGAAAACATCGTAGGCAGTGAAATATGGCCGCCACCGTGTGGAGAACCACCGCACTGTGCTAGACAGCGAGACAAATCAGTGCCGTTGGAATTGATTAAGAGTGGGAAGAAAGCCTTAGTTGGAATGTGGTTCTGCACACAAGGATTGGCGCTAATCCTGCTGTTATGCTTCCGGAAGGCTGACGAGCCTCATGAGGCCATAGACATCAGGGAGATCAAAAGGCCGCTGATCAGCGCCGCTGGTGAAATTAGTCATTTTCGGGACGAAGGTATTGGGAAGGGGGTACTCTAAATGGATGAAAAGCTATACTGATACGGAAACTGGCCTCTTGGAAAAGGTAATTCGAATGAACTATGGACATAAGCTTTGAGGGCAGTAGGAATGCATAATAATATAAATATATTATAATGTAAGTATTAATTTATTGGAATATCATATTCAATTGGATTAATATACATAAAGATATCTTTACCGCAGCTAATGATCGCTTTATAAATCCGTTTATTCGCTGAGTTAAGCAATTAATATAAATACTCTCTCAAATTTGATTATCCACAAATTTCTGCGCGTCTGCTTAAAAGAACTTAATTCAATCACTCAATATTAAATTTAATCGATACTCCAATATTTCAAAAGGAATAAGTTAAATTGATTAAACTCAATAGAATTTTCCACAAATGAGAAAATATAATTAAATGAATTAATTTAAATTTGTAAAGAAATCTCTATAATGAAAATTAAAAACCAAACTCTTTTATAGGAAAAAAAACGTATAGTTTAGCAAATTTTAAAATGAATTCTATATTAAAATTCACCCGAATCTTTAATAAAATATCTAATAAAAGAACTTCTCACAGAATCGGTTAATATTTCCAACTTTGAAAATTGAGGATTTATGCAATTTAATTTGACTTATCGATTTTTGCGACACGTAAAATTTTATTTTAAATGACTTTTATTGCTAAAGGCGTTTTATTAGTTATTTTTATTTGAAATGCAAATCTTAAATATTACCTTTTAGAATATATTAAATTCAATTTATAAAGGTGAAACCCCCAGTTTTAGTTATAATTCTATGGTTATATTTTAATTTGAGCTATCTCTTTTGACGAGTATGATTCTTTTGAAATATAGCATTTTTATACTTTCCTTACTGCAATGATAAAATAATGGAAGGGCATGACTCATCAGTAGTAAATTCCCACAGCAGATTCACTAGTTTAATCTATCATACCACTGTAAAATTGAATTTTTCGGTTTTCCTTTTATACTGATAATGAAGCTAGACTTTGGGAAGCGGTATTTTAAAAGAATCATACGCGTCAAAAATAGTAAGATAGAATCCTCTAGTATACAAGTTGCAGTAACACATAAAACTCCGAGGATAAGTTTATTTTATTTCAAAATAATATCTCGAGCTTTCGGGTATCGCAACTCTTCGACAGGAGTGTATAAAAGATCTTATTACACTCCTGTCGAAGGGTTGCAATACCCGAAAGCTTTGAAATAAAATTTTGAAATAAAAGAAACTTATCCTCGGAGTTTTATGTGTTACTGCAACATCAAAAATAGTTGATATTCATTCCGATAGATGGCGCAAGCCATCAGGAACTTTCAGTTGCACGATAAGGAGATGCCTTTTTCTTAATTTATGCACCTTATCCCAGTTCAATATTACATTTGTACTATTTTTCACATCAAAAATAGTACAAAATTCTTATAAAAGGTGGCGCGATAATGCTCTATATTAGAATATTAATTTTTATATTCATTTTATCTCGATGTGATATTATCATATATTTTCCTTGATAGAACATAATTTGATCTTATGAAAATGGAGCGAAAACATTACATTATAATGATAAAAGACTAAACTACAAATATAGATAGAGTAAATTTATAAAGAATATTTGTATTAAAAAAAGATATTTCGCGGAAATTAGAAAAATATCAAATATTTATAATTTAGCAAAGATCATGCATGCCTTGTTGTGTATTTCAAGATTATGAACTTTTAACCTTACCCGGTTTATCCATTTATACAGTAGAAAATAGAAACTGAACTACAATTGTGTAAATTATATATATATATTTGCTATAGATATAGTAAAAAAATTAAAGACAAACATTGTAGAAAATTAAACTCTTAAAATCACGATCATTAAAACAAAAATAAACAATAAGAGGAGCTTCTTGTGTAAATTTCTTTAATACCGTTGAAGAACGTTCTGTTCGAAAATTTGCGGTATTAAGAAATTTACACAAGAAGCTCCTCTTATTGTTTATTTTTGTTTTAATAAAGACAAACATTGTAAGTATTCTGGAACTTACCCAATTTTACACAATTGAATTTTTTCTTGTCCAAATATCTTTCCAGTTATATGGTATAAATTTCATATATAACATTCCTATGGTGCTAAAACTGTTGTGATATCCCGGGATATATAATGCGCTGTAGTAAATTGATCATGTTATGTGTGAATATATATTTTAATTTGTATAAAATATGGTATTTATATACATGTTTTTAACGGGATAACACATTGTTATAATTGAGCATGTTATATATCAAAATATACTATGAAAGATACATCATATAACACGTATATTTGTGTAAATGATATAGAATTCCTTCAATGCTATAGCAGTTGTAGTGTCACGGTATATATATCACTCTCTAGTTATTAATAATTGTCAATGTTAATTGTTAGAATTTATTATAAATGATATATCGTGTGACATATTATTGTAATATATATATAACATTCCTGTGGTACTATCACAGTTGTTACGAGTATATCACGGGATAACACGCTGTAGATAATTGTTATTGTTAGATGTCAGAATTTATTATAAAAGATATATCATGAGACATACATGTTATATACATGACATTCCTCTGGTCGTATCCCAGTTGTTATATCACGGGATAAAACGCTGTATATAATTGTCAATGTTAGAGATCAGAATTAATTAGAAATAAAATATCGAGTGACATATTCGTGTTATATATGATATTATTGTGGTACTAACACAGTTCTATAACGGGATAAAACGCTGTAGATAATTGTCAATGTTAAATGTCAGAATTTATTATCTCTATATATATAAAAGTCAATGTCTGTCTGTCTGTTTCGCGATAAACTCAAAAACTACTGAACCAATTGGTACCAAATTTTGCATGTCGCTTTTTATAAACCTGATAAATATTTTCGGCTACATTTTGATTAGTATTTTTGGTTATTTCTTTTTTTTCATTTGAAGAACTTTATTTTTACGCGGAGTAAATACGAGGCGAAGTAACAACACGAGGCCAATTAAGCGACCAATGAGCGTTCTGCATTTCTTTTCAAGTTGCTTGTGTACTTTTTTAAAATATCTTTTTATACGAATGTCACTTTTTTTTTACAAAAGTATTGAGAGAGAAATTTATATTACTAAGTTACGGTAAGTGCACACAATGCAATTAAAAAAAAAAAACTTTACAAAATTAGCGTTACTGTATGTAAACAATGGCTTTCGTATTTTTTTATTAATTTTTGTTCTGGCCTTCATTTTTTATATAATAAATAAAGTTATAGTCAATATGATAATTCTTAAAATGAAACAAACAATAGTCAATATTATATATATATTTTAATATAAAATACAAACTAACTTAATAAAATGTTCTAATATCAAGCAATATGCAAAATATCTCCTAATATTTAAATGTACATATTATTAGCATCTTAACGGCGTTTATTCGTTTTTAGGTACTCTTGCAGGAAGGCAGAAATACTCGAAAGTTCGATATTGTTTTTATAAAGTGTAAAGAATCTCCAGAACTATTTTTTGCGCGGCAGTAAATACGTGGGCGAAGTGACAACACCAGGCGAATTAACCGACCAATGAGCGTTCTGCATATTTTCCAAATCGCTTGCCCAACTTTTTTGACATCACACATACCTTTTGCCTGTGATAATGTATTACTTCGGTGTTGCTATTCTATGGCTCTAATACTATTTATTAGTAATGTTCTTTCAGTATGAAGGAAATTGCACTTGGGGGAATTCCCGGGCGAAGCCGGGTCATTCGTCTAGTAAAATATATATCATACGAAATTTTACTTTTATTTATAACATTCCTACCGTGCTATAACAGTTGCTCTATCATGGAATAACACGCTGCAGATAATTGTCAATGTTAGATGTCAGAATTTATTATAAAAGATATATCGTGAGACATACATGTTATATACATGACATTCTTGTGGTGCTATCACAGTTGTTATATCACGGGATAACACGCTGTAGATAATTGTCAATGTTAGATGTCAGAATTTATTATAAAATATATATCGTGAGACATACATGTTATATACATGACATTCTTCTGGTCGTATCACAGTTGTTATATCACGGGATAACACGCTGTAGATAATTGTCAATGTTAGATGTCAGAATTTATTATAAAATATATATCGTGAGACATACATGTTATATACATGACATTCTTCTGGTCGTATCACAGTTGTTATATCACGGGATAACACGCTGTAGATAATTGTTATTGTTAGATGTCAGAATTTATTATAAAATATATATCGTGAGACATACATGTTATATACATGACATTCTTGTGGTACTATCACAGTTGTTATATCACGGGATAACACGCTGTGGATAATTGTTATTGTTAGATGTCAGAATTTATTATAAAATATATATCGTGAGACATACATGTTATATACATGACATTCTTCTGGTCGTATCACAGTTGTTATATCACGGGATAACACGCTGTAGATAAATGTCAATGTTAGATGTCAGGATTTATTATAAATATATATCGTGAGACATACATGTTATATACATGACATTCTTCTGGTTGTATCACAGTTATTATATCACGGGATAACACGCTGTGGATAATTGTTATTGTTAGATGTCAGAATTTATTATAAAAGATATATCGTGAGACATACATGTTATATACATGACATTCTTCTGGTCGTATCACAGTTATTATATCACGGGATAACACGCTGTGGATAATTGTTATTGTTAGATGTCAGAATTTATTATAAAAGATATATCGTGAGACATACATGTTATATACATGACATTCTTCTGGTCGTATCACAGTTATTATATCACGGGATAACACGCTGTAGTTCCTGTGGTTCTATCACTGTTGTTATATTACGGGATAACACGCTGTAGATAATTGTCAATGTTGGAGGTCAGAATTTATATAAAAGATATATCGTGAGACATACATGTTATATACATGACATTCCTGTGGTGCTACCACAGTTGTTATATTACGGGATAACACGCTGTAGATAATTGCCAATGTTAGATGTCAGAATTTATTATAAGAGATATATCGTGAGACATACATGTTATATACATGACATTCCTGTGGTGCTACCACAGTTGTTATATCACGGGATGACACGCTGTAGATAATTGTCAATGTTAGATGTCAGGATATAAATATATATATATATGACATACCCGTGTTATATATAACATTCCTGTAGTACTATCAAAGTTGTTCTATCAGGGGATAACACGCTGTAGAGAATTGATCATGTCAGATGTCAGAATTTATTATAAAAGATATATCGTGAGACATACATGTTATATACATGACATTCCTGTGGTGCTATCAGAGTTGTTATATCACGGGATAACACGCTGTAGATAATTGATCATGTTAGAGGTCTCCAGCAGGGTGATAAATTATTGATGCCTGAGGTAGCTGAGATAAATATGTAATTAGGTACAGCCTTCTCTCGTTATATTATGATAAAATTTTAATTTAATTTTGCATCACCTTCAATATACCTTTTTAAATAAATATTTAAATATATATAAGGTAATTATATATATATATATATATATATATATATATATATATATATATATATATATATATATATATATATATATATATATATATATATATATTTAAATATACAATATAATTAATTGATAATTTCAAAGTCGCTATATATTTACTATTTATTATTTTATGAATCCTTATTTTATAAAATTGTGTGAATTTTTGTAAATTTTCATATTAAGCTATAAATAATACTGCATTTACAATAAATTCCTTATAACTTTTGAAGTAATTACTGCTTTAATATTATAAAATAAATTTGTAAATACTGTATATATTTCGTAATATTCATTAAATAAAATTCTAATAAAGTATAAGCTTAAAAAATAAAACCAAAATCAACGAATAATTTTCATGTTTAATATAATATGATAAACTATTTTTCTGTTCTTGCGGAAAATAAAAATTTAATTTTAGATAAGTAAGATATCACCCTTCAGCGTCACACCTATATATGTAGAAATGTCTAATACAATATTCGAACTCTTAAAACCTCGTCTGATGGATTAATTCGCGAAACTACTGAGAGGGTTCACTACTGATGAGTTAAGCCTACCCACTAATGTATCACAATGAAGACAGTAGAAAATATTTCAATCAAATTTAAAAGAAATACTCATGCCATATAATTACAACTCTGAATATATAGATAACGCGTTATTGGTTAACGGTAAAGGAAATATATATATTCTATACGATCATAATATTTTTCAATGTTCAGCTTAGCAGTGCGATATATTATGTAAATTACGACATTAAGCAAATCATATGAGTACTTTGAAAATATTTGAGAAAAAAATGATAAGCTTATTCGATTTAAAAGAATCTTCTCACTTTATGGTATTGATTCATTAAACATAGGTGACGCGTTATTGTTTAATGGTCAAAGATATGTATAATCTTTGTTTTATACGATCTTATATTTTAATGTTTAGGTTAGCAGTGCGATATCTTATGCAAATTACGGCATTATGCAAATCATATGAGTACTTTAAAATATATAAATATTTTTACTTTATGGTTTATATTCTTACAATATAAGTGACGCGTTATTGTCTTATGGTATAAAATATGTATTTTCCTTTGTTCTATACTATCATATACATCAATATTTAGGTTAACAATGCAATACTATATGAAAATAATGAGGTGTTGCGAATCATATGAGTACTTTAAAAATACTTGAGGTAAAACTGATAAGCTTATTCGATTTAAAAGTAACATTCTTGCTTTATGGTAGAAATTCGTAAATATAGTTGACGCGTTATTGTCTAAGGGTAAAGGCAATGAATATCTTTGTATTACGATCTTATATTTCAATATTCAGGTTAGCAATGAGATACCTTATGCAATTTACGACACTATGAAATTAATTGATTTGAGAGACAATATTTATAGGCTGGACATATATATTTATAAAATAAAAGGACTTAAAAGCGCGAGAATGTTTCTTTTATACATAAACGAACTTCTACTGTCCTTACTGCGATGAAAAATATATTGGGAAGGCTTGGCTCATCAGTGGTGAACCCTCCCAGCGGTTTCGCCAATTTAATCCACCAGACCGCTTCTCAGAGCTCTAATACTGTATTGGATCATTCTGCTTTTATATGCTACACTGAAAGATGGAATATTAGAAATGGTTTTCAAGTAAACTATGGACATAAGCTTATAAGACAGTAGAATTACATTCAAATATTTGCTTTGAGCAATGCTCTTCAGCAAACTATAAAGACAAGGCCAGTTAGGCATAAATTAACACAAAGCAATAACGCGCCATCTATATATATAAAATAAAGGTCTTATAAGCTTATGTCCATAGTTTAATTGAAAACCATTTCTAAGATTCCATCCTTCAATGTAGCTATAAAAGTAGAATGATCCAATACAGTATTAGAGCTCTGAGAAGCGGTCTGGTGGAATAAATTGGCGAAACCGCTGAGAGGGTTCACCACTGATGAGCCAAGCCCTCCCAATATATTTTTTCATCGCAGTAAGGACAGTAGAAGTTCGTTTTATGTATAAAAGAAACATTCGCGCTTTTAAGTCCTTTTATTTTATATATATAGATGGCGCGTTATTGCTTTGTGTTAATATATATATATATGAATTTAAATTCAAAATAAATAAATATGAATATACAATGTTTAAAATATAAATATTTTAAATTGAATTTTCCTATTGAAAAGTGCAATTTACACAAAGATTAATTAATCGAACGCCTTTATAATAAATTTGCACCTTTTAAATTGAGTCGTTTGTTATCAAATAATGAGATAACGTTGAATGAATATGATGAATTACTTATGAATATTTTATTGATTCTCTCTCCCTTATGTAATTAACATATCTCAGGATAACGATTAATAACGCTATTAACATTGATAAATGATATCATAGGCCTGGCCCTTGATAGAAGCTCTTAGGTCTATATTGCTTCAATAAAGAAGAGCTAGGTCTAGTTTTTTACTCTATACTTTTATTCTATATATTTTTTTGAATTTAATTTTTTATTATTTTTTACTTATTCCTAGTATACGTGGTACAGGCCATGATAATCATGGTGGGTAGAAGAAATAATGTTGAGAAGACCTGGCTTATCAATTAATAAATCTTTCAGCCGTTAAAACAGTAGGATCTAGTGAACTTGTATACTATTGTTTTTGGACTCTTCTGCTTAAGAAGTTGATAGTGGGATTGGTTATATATGGAATGTTAGTGCAGGTAACTGTTTTCTTTTTTTCTGGCAATACCTAGTACACGTGGTACAAGCCATGATAATCATGGTAGGTAGAATTAGGCGACAGCTTTTACAGTAAATGTACCACATGTCTACACATATAAAAAAACATTTCGACTTTGCACTTACAAATGTGCCAGAGCCCCGTTTGATTACTTGCACTCGCTAGTGGGGTTGAATCTTTGCAAGAATCGCTGGACATTTGAGCATTTTTTTAATAAGAAAAAAAGTTCCTAATGCGGGAATCGAACCCGGGTCGTAGCGGTCGAAAACAAACGGTTTAGACCACCCTTCTACCGAACCACCCTGAAATTTTAATACACATCGCATTTGATCGTAATTATTCTGCAAAATAAGCAATTTGAGCTGAATATACAAGATATTTTATATTAATGAAGATTTTTTTTATTGAATTAAATTAATCTTCAAATATATAAAGTCAAAATAACAAGTTATACCTTCAATTTATATATGTGAAAAAACAATTTTAAAAAATGGTCAGGTGTTAAATTCAAAAAGGTTTATCCTGACCACGCTCACATGAGATGGTAGAGCGCCATCTAGCAGAACAGAAATCAACTAATAGTATATAAATCATACGTTCATATAAAATATATACCATAATAAATATAAATTTATTATATAACGAATGAAGACATTTATACTCGGATGTTTCTTTCACAAATATTTTAAATTTCTATTGTCCTTACTGCGATTATATTTCTATATAATGAGCTATATTATATTTTTGTAACCAATAAATACAAATAATATCTAATTTTTTCACTCATTAATCCTTTTTATTATATATATTATATTATAAACTGATTTTTTCATACAACTATATATATATTCATAATTATATATATCGTTCTGAAAATAGAGCAATCCACACCTAAATCATTAGATAATAAAAAGGCATATATTGGATTGAATAAAATATATTGGCAAATAAATCTTATATTAAATCCAATATATGCTTTTTTATTTTCTAATTTTATATATGAAACTACATCTTGAATATATAAATGTACAAACATTGCAAAATATTATAAAATAAATGAAGCATCCAGGGTTAAGTTTCTTTTGAAACATTTTATTTTCAAGCTTTCGGACTTGTCAGTCCTTCAACAGGATTATCACGTTAAAAACTTGATAATAAATACAATTTTTATATACGAATTATATACATTTTTTAAATACTTATTTTATAATGGGAGAAAAATATATTAAATTATTTCTGTTTTTAAATTATTTATTGCAAAAAATATACAAATGTATAGGTATATATATTCGAAAAAAAAAAGTTTATAAAAGAGTGAATAAAAAGTTACCAAAAGAAATATCTTAAGATATATCGAGAGTAGAAGTAAGATATTTATCTCGGAAGATCTCCAAAGGAATATCTTGGTAGATAGGTATAAATAACATTTGGTACGATGAGGTTGTGTTATTGGCCTCCTCTATAGAGATGGATAGATTTGTGCCAAATAATACTCGGTGGTAGAAGTAAAAGCCGGACATAATGAGATGATGGGATATAGAAATGTCCAAGGTGAACAGAATAATATTGGCTTTAAGAAACCAATAACGGAAATACACTCGGGCGTAGTTTTTTTTTTACTTTTTTTTTCTGCAATCCCCGGTATTTCTTTACGTTTATTTTCACTCTTTGTTCTAACATCTTTAACCTATTTTTTATTGTTCATCTTTTTCATACGTTAAATATATTGTTCTGATAGTTATTCTGTATATGAATGCTATTTATGTAATATATATTGAATCATAATTTATTAATTCAGTGATTAAATAGGCAATTGTCAAATATTTAAAAACTACAAATTATTTATTACAATGAGTTTATTTTTATTTTATATTGCAAGCTTTCAAGCAATAATCGCTCTTTTCAGGCCTAATTAAAACAATTGACTATTTTTACAAGAAATGTTCATCAAATTAATTATGTTGAGAAAAATAGTATAAATAACCTATATGAATTATTGGAGGGTTTAGCGTCCTTATCAACCTATTTAAAATTATATAAATATTTTTAATGCTATATATCATTTATTTAATTTTATCAAAACATTCATTCTGGTGATAATGTATTTTATTATAGAAATAAAACACTTTCTTTTTCAAATTTTAATAATATTTACATATAAATGAAAATAAATAATAAATTATATAAACGAGTAAAAAGGACGAGGGGGGTAACACCCTCGATTCCCGTTGAGCGGTACATAATAAAGTGATTTTGAATTGAAACGAGTAAAATTATTCCAGCATAAAAATAATCAAGAATATATAATGATAGTTTATGTTGATGCTATCTCTTATATCTTCTATCTATCTTTGGTAATTAGATGCTTGAAAGATAACATTATATAAAATATCATAATTAACTTAGAGCCATTTATCGATAGAAATTATAAACATTTCACAACATTATTTTTGAATATATATAATTCAATTATTTACAGTCTTTGCAATAAAACAATTCCTCCGTAAATAAGTTTATTACTTTTTATTCTCGGAGGCACTTGTTACTATTTATATATCAGATGTTTCTATTTTCAGACTTTACAGCCTTCATCTTGAGATGATTAAAGATTCGAGAGATTGGCTGGATCAGTCCTGAACTGTCCAAAAATGGGGGTGAGCCATAAAGCCATCGCTGATATACCATGCTCGTCCTTTCCAATTTTCAATAATTGCAGGGCTGAATAAATAATTTTATTTATATATATCGTATATTTTAAACTGTATTATAATGACACTTTTAGTATATGTCACATATCTCCCAATTAGTTAGAGCCGATGCCTTAAAATATCCTACCTTCTTTTAAGATGTACACCGTTTCTATTTGCTACCATCCTCATATTTTGTATATATGCTATATCTTTACTGTTAATGCCTGTAAAACCCTATTTGTATGTAACCCTAAAAATGTTGACGTCAAAATAAAAAATCCAAAGAGCGGTCAGCTGCGGACAGCTGGGGAGAGAGGAGGAAAATCCCAAAGCCCATGTGGGGCCCCCAGGGACTCTTTAGAGATGACCCCTGAAAACAGGACAGGTTTTGGCAGGAGGTCAGCAGATAGTTCTTGGGGGGTGTTTCTCGACAGTCCGCTTCAGCCTGTCTCTCGCACACTCTCTCTCTCCATGTCTCGGTGATAAGCATCCAAGTTTGTGTAATGGCCTCCACCCCACCTCTGTCCCGTGGGCTGTCCCCGATCCCTCTATGTGCTAACATCTAGCCCTGCCTCTGCTTCTTGTTGTCCGCGTGTGGGAATATCATCAACACTCGCCTCACGTACACGACTGCCAGCTTATCCATAAATCGACATTTGCAACAATATTACATATATTAAAAAAAATAGCATAAAATTTTTATAATTCTCATAATCTTATAAATTGATTGGATTATAATATATATTTTACGCTGAATATAAAAGTTATTCCTGAAAGAGCAAAGTAACACTATTTTAAAATTTGAGCTAAGATTGAATAAATATCTATATAAGTTTGTGAGGAACTCTAGGATTATATAAAAACAGGAAATATAAGTGTACTTTGAAAAATAACCAATTTACTGGTATTAGTGCCATCATATTGTGGCAAATAAAATATTAATAGTTTAATTTTTATATATGTTATATTTATAAAGTAAAATTGTGTAAAACCCATGTACTCGCGTGGTCAGGATATTATTTTTAATATAAATGCCAACACCTGACCTTTTTATTATTTTATTTTTAAATAACATTTTCACATGTTTAGCGTATTTACGAAAGTGTGGCTTTAAATAGCCATTTCTTTATTTTTCCGGAAGCCTCTGGGACCAAAACATTTTTGTTTGCAGTAGTACAACCTGTACCACGCTGACGAGGGCCAACAAACAGAAACGCGTTTGTGGTTGTCTTTTCTTGATTTATAAAAATGAATGGGTTTTTGCCAAATATCAGGGAACAGGTAAATCAATGTTTAGTTGATTTCTGTATCACTAGATGGCGCTCTGCCATCTAAAAAGGTGCTCAAGGTAAGGAAATACCGTTTTTGTTTGTTTAATGTATATATGTATATGTGTATGAAAAAAAGTGAAAATATAAATTAATAGCTGACTCTCCCTACTATACCTATAATGATAAAACATCAAAAAAGCATTTATTCACTATTTAATTTGTATATTTAATATATTAGTATACCAGTTCCTCTCATATTCTCCATCTCCTTACAGAACCTTCGCAAGGTTACTTCTTACATATCTCCACTCAATGATATTAAAGTATCAAAAGCCTGTAGAGCTTGATATGGTGTCTGCTGGGGATGAGTAGAGCTCATCAAATAAGATTTTACATTCATAATGAGATTGGGTGAAGTAAAATACGTCTGCTTTTATCATTAGGACTGGAACACTACTCAGTAGCAGGCCGACATAGATCCAATATGAAATGGCCGAATCTGATATGAAGTACAGACGCCATATTCAACCGCTACAAACGTAGAATACAGACTCATCCTGAATCCAAGATTAGGAGCCCTTACAGGGTACTATCAGCCATGCCAGATGATCCCAGGTTTATTAGTGAGCTTATGACTGCTCCCGTTCCTCCTTTTTCCTTCTAGCTTGGGACTGGCAAAGGCGGAGTTTCTTTGCAAGGTGATTTGGCATTGGATACCCATTGAAAATTCTATCTGATTATACGTAGCATTATGAATTTCACAAAGTGTGTGCCATTTTTTTAATCCTACTTTTTATTTCTGGTGTAAACTTCCAACTCAAAATATAAATTATTTTTTATTAAAGATAAAAAACATAAATAGGTTATATTAATAACATATGTCTACACACAACTATATATATATAGAACACACATTATTAAAAAATATATATATTAATTATTTATTTTATTTACATCACACACTATAACATAATATAAACTAATGTGATTTAGAAGAGATATAGAGTACATGGATATCACCTATATAAACCTTTTCGACAAATAATTCTCAATGACCTGCAATAATAGCTCACTTTTCATCTCAATATTCGAAAAAATACGAGAATGTAAGTTTAAAATTGAGTTTTTTCTACTTGGCCTTGTGCTCAAAATAAATAGATTCGCTAACGCTACTAAACATGATGATCATGGCCCATACTACGTCTACTTAGCAAAAGGAAAATAATCCTTATTTTGAATATATAAAAATCTAATTGTTATATAGAAATAAACTTTTTCAACATATTTACATGAAACGTGAAATAACCTAATGACATTTTGTTTATTTATTATTATTAAAATATATATTTCTACACATTTTCATCATTATACACTTTTTGTTAACTATAAAAACTATTAAAATGTATTGGTTCGAATAAATTATTAATTGACCAATATTGCTCTATTTTCATACTCATTAAATACCCATTTCTTGGTTTTTCAGGAAGCCACTGGGCCAAAAATATATTTTTGTCGAAGTGGTACTGCCTACTCCACGCTGACGAGCGCCAAAAAGCGCGAAACACGTTCGTGGATGGCTTTTCTTGATTTATCAAGAAATTGGGTTGTCCAAATATCAGGGAACAGGCTAAATCAATGTTTAGTTGATTTATGTTCCACAAGATGGCGCTCTGCCTTCTGTAAATCACATGTGCTCCTGGTCAGGATATGCCATTTTTATTATATATATATATATATATATATGGAAATAAATATATATATACATGTGTGTTGTAATATATATTTCTTCAATATCATAGGAATTCAAAATATATAAATAGTAATTTATATTATAAGATTTGTCATTAATTTGTTAATGTGAAATTCCTGTTGAAAGGCTGACAAGTCCGAAATCTTGAATATAAAAATTGCACAAGAAACTTAGCCCAGGAAAAATTTTAATTCATCATATAAAAACAGTTTAAATGATAAAATATATTTGAAATCTAGTTTTTGTAAACAATTGCAATCTTATGAGATACGCAACTGTCCTAAACAAATTAAATAAATAATTGTCAAGATCCATTTATAGAATAGAATACCAATAGTTTCATAGGTTAAATAACAAGACTATCTATTTCTGGAACAATATTGTTAATCCGTTCTTTTTGACTTTTTCTCTACCTACATATCTCTTAATCTTCTTAGAGAGAGAAAGATATCGCTAAAAGGTTAACTCTTATCAAAGAATTGATCCTCTTGGTAGAAATAGTTGGGTAAAAACATTTCTTCAGGGGATTTTGTTTATTATTTACTTCATCCTATTACAATCTTCTGTTTGGCCTACAGCTTTTATTGATCGTCTGTTATTCGAAAATAGCTCTATATTGTTATTAAATTTGAATTAAGAATATACATATATAAATAATATTAGAATATTGCGTATATGCTATAATACATTTGATTAATAATTTATCCTGAAATGTGATAATAAATCGTTTTATTCTTTTATCGTAAATTTTCACTATTATAGAATAATTTGTATAATACAAATCTTGTATTATAAATGTTATGTTATTAAAGTAAGTAAGAAGGATGAATCCGTAACTAATTTAACTTCGCATATTATTTATTATTAATTGCAATTATACAAAAACAAATATTGGTATATCTTTTTACGTGAAAAAAAAATATATTATCATATATTATCGTGAGGATAAAGGCTGCCTGATTAGAATGATTTTTATCGCTTTGCTAGATGTTTAATTTTTGTTTGCTCCTGACGAAGATAAAATATTTTTGTCGAAACGTCGAGGTAATAAAAGATTTACTGTATCGAAGCATCTTTATTTTCAAGAAATATTATATATTAGTTCCTTTTCAAACACGAGCTCATCTATAACCATTGTTACTCTGTGTAATATATCAACAATACCTATCCTGATGTGTGAAAGAAACATTCGCGTCTTATAGTTTTACATTAGCTATACATATATGGTGCGTTATCGCTTCATAATAATATAATAATCTCTTCAACAATATGAAAATAATAAGATGGGCGGTTGTATCAACATAGCTAATATGAATTAAACAATAGAAACCATTAGGATGGTTCATTAGGGATGATACGGGTTCTTTCATAATTTGTATCATTACAGAATAGAAAAAAAAAATTATTTTCAAAAAGAAACATTCATGCTTGATTAATTTATGTTCTCTAATACATTTTGAAATCACACAAATATATATATATATGAATAACTTTCCTACTTTTCATATAATATTCTATATAATGGAGGTATATAATAATATAATATACTGTATATATTATCTAACAAAATATTCAGAGAGAGAGAAAATATAATATTTAATTTAAAACTATACAGGAAAAGGTATATTTACGGTGTGTTTATCAATTTAAATGGGAAGCCTCATTCATAATTTATCCTCCAACGTTTATTTTAAATTCAGTTTCATATTTCTGAATCCATTTAAAATTTATAAAATACTCTCACAAATATTAAAATAATATTTTCATGATATAATTATATGGAATGGCTTAAAATAGTTTAATGCATTTTATCTAACTTAATGTGCTTAGTGTGTTTATTAAAATATGTTTTTATCTATTTTTCCCAGCTTTAATAATCTGATATTAAATCTATTTTATCCATTTTATTATTTTTGTGGGGTTTTATTATTAAAATATAGTTTTTAAAATTAATTTCTATGGCCATATAGGTATTTCGAAATATATTAACCTATATAACATGTTATAATATTATATGAGCATTTATTTTTGTGTAGATCATCATTATATATATTTAATATTCATACATATAGCCGAATGCTATTATTAAATTATAATATTTATTTGAAATAGACACTTCGGCCAGTTAAATTTTACTTTCTCAACATTTATGTTCCAACAAAACTATTTTTCTTAATTAGGAGAAATACAAATTAGAATAAATTTTAACGCTTTGCCAAATTCTTTATTTTTATTTCTCCTGACGAAGACAGAATATCTTTGTAGAAACGTTAAGAAAATAAAACTTTTACTGTCCGAAGTGTCTATTTTTTTAAATGAATTTTGAATGCCAGCCAGGCACCCTCTATCTTCAAGATAAAATATAATAAATGATTAATTAAAATAAGTATTTGTAAATAAGGCTTGTTTTGCAGTTAGAAGTTTTATTTATTCAATAATTTGATGGAACAATCGTCCATCTTTAACGAGGGTTTGAAGCACACAGCAGGTCGCGATGAGCCACGGACGTATTACAAGCTTGTTGGGCGATGAAACCATCTATGATATACATTATAAACAAAATTAAATATGAAAAAGAAACACAATGTATTGTTTATCGCCCAACAAGATTTAAGACGTCCTTTGTTCACCTGAAGCGTGCGACCTGCTATGTGCTTCAAAAGAAAAACCTCGTAAAAGATGGACGATGGTCCATCAAAATATTGGATTAATGAAATTTATTATATTCAAAATAGTTCTTAATTTTAAATATATCTATTATGGATTGCTATTTATTCAGTAAAATAAGTATATATTAGAAGGAAACCCTCTTATCGTGCACCTGAATGTTCCTGATGACTTATTGCTAAACATAAAAAATAAATACACCAACTATTAATATTAATTTTTCAGTAAAATTCGATATATTTTCGATAGATGGCATTGAGCCATAAGAGACATTTAGTTGTTTTCTCAATAAGTGTCCCTTTAATATATATTACAATATCACCCCAAACCTCTGTATCTCTCTAATTCTAAACTTTAATCTTAAATCTTTAAACATGCTAAAGTTAAGTATTTTTAAAGAAAATTATTAATATGAGATGCATTATCGCGCATCTGTCATAAGATATATTAACTATGTTTGACTATTGTTTGAATAAAACAAATTTCAAACTTGTGAAATCTGAGATTGTTCATTACTGATGAAACATCCTCTATATTTATTTTATCAATGCAGTAAAGGCAGTAGAAATTTGTTTTAATTCAAAAATAAGTATACATTTTAAAAATATATTTTATATTATAAAAAGATATACACTTATATCAGAAAAACAAGCCTAATAAAAGAAATGTTTCGAGAGAGAAAGGTGATACATTTGAAAAGAATATGAATCGTTAAACCGAATTAGGATTCAGCTTTATTAACATCATATAACGCGATATCTCAAACTCAGGGATATTTGCGTCAATAGATTTCTTTACATCTTTTACTTTTTATAATATTCTCAAATATTTTAGAGAGATTAGATGTCAATGATGAAGTCTATAAATTCTATTTTCTTCGTAATTAGTTTTGCCTGGTTTGGAATTATTTTCAAGTGTGATATTTCCATTCATCCGGATCATAATTAGGATGATGGTTCGAACCTTCTATAGAAAAATAATCCCAAAATTAATGCCGATTGAAGTTAGAAAACAAACATAAACTATCAGTTACGCGATCAGTTGAAATATATTCAAAAAATATTTTAAAAATACTAAGCTGAAATCGGGCCAAAGCCAACTTCATCATAGGAGTAAACTCAACACTATAAAATTTAATCAAAGTATATATCAGAGTAAAATTATTCTATTATACAAATGGTGTGTCTATATATAAATATGAATCACTATAAACTGGGTAGGATGTGGAATCAAGCATGCATTTTATGTACCTTCCTTTCTTTTCTTCTTCAAACTTCTACTCAAACCTTGTAATTATTCAATTTTTTATGTAATATAGAATATAAATTTGTGTTGTTGCTCGACGCAAACATCCCTTGTGGGGATATCGTTTGAGTTAATAATGATAAATAAATAAAATAACAAAATATTCACACAAATATTAATTCTCTTGTTTAAAATACAAAATAAATTTACATAAACATAATATAACAATAAAAAATAATAAACAAAATAATATATTCACTAGTAAATATAATAAAAAAAGAGTATTTTAATATTATCAATTTTATAGAAGGAATCGAGTTGTATTGGTTTCAAAAGATTACAAAAGAAAGAATTTAATTTTACAAGGAAGTAATACCATTGTACACTAAATTTTTCTAAGCCAGACAATTGAACGAAGGAAAGATTTAATTCACATTGTATCCGTGTGTTTGGTCATAGATTTCAATAAAATTGTATTTCCTCTTTAAATTCCTGAAATTCTTTCTAGTACACATTAATATATTTGAAAATATCCCTTAATACAAATTGTTTTGAAGTTGTTCATGAGAATTAATACGTTATATTATATATATATATATATATATATATATATTTATATATATATATTGCATATTTACCTTTTATAAAATAATAAATTCACTATTATTGATTCTGTTAATATTTTGAGTAAAGATCGAGTGCTAATGTATACTTAAATTGTTTATTTTAAAGATAAATGTATTTAATAAAATAGTATGGCGATTCATATATTAGATAATATATATTGGAAATATGGCATGTTTTTGATTTAATATGATTTTTTTATTTATCCAATATATCGATGGACCAATTGTCTATCTTTTAATATGTTTTTTTTTCTTATGAAGCACATAGCAGTATATATCGTTTTTAAATTTATTTTTGTTGACGTTATGTGGCACTGAGTATGTTGTTGACACACATTAAATATGTTATAACACCTTGATAAAAGTTGGCGTTCTGCCAACCGAAATATTGATAAAATAAATATTTTGATCCAATATATGCCTTTTTAATTGAAGCATTATATATGTAAGTCGTATTATTTTTAAATGGATTTATCAATTTAAACTAAAGACTAGAAATTATTTCTATATTAATTCATTTTAGGAAACGTTTGAAATTAAAGCATATTGCATCACATGTTTGAGTATATATTTTTAATATTAAAATATTTTCGTTACTAATAAATTCAAACCTGTTGAGGTATAAACATTTCCGGCAAATATATTCTAGGTCTTTTAAATATTAATCACACTATTTCAATATATAATGTGTATACATATGAGATATTTTAATATTTTCAATATTTTGAGTATGTAAATTTCTATATATACGTATATTAAATTTTTCTAATGAATCCTTTTCAAATTATTAAAACATTATATAAGGAAATATTCTACATATTTAATTTAATTAAGAATTATATAATATTGTGATATTATAATCGTTTTTAATTAAAATCGAACTTTTTTATTCATTTTAATTTAACTTAATGATGCAGTAATATTCTAAAAATATATAGTAATATATATAATATTGTAAAATAAAACAACTCAAATGTTCAATTGCATTATTTCCATCTCGCTTGTCTTCGCATTCCTACAGTTATTTTGATAATACTCCTGTATATCTTAATATAAGAAATTTTAAAGATTTTAATATAAAAAAAAAAAGATAATTTTTAATTTAAAATAATACCAAATTCCAGCTAAAGGTATATGTAAATATCTATATTAATAAAATACAAATTTCATGAGTGTTGTTCACTAAAAACTTTCGTTACAATGCATCAATTTCAACCAAATTTTCAACATTTATGTAAAACGAGATGGAGCAGGTTTTGCTTAACATCAAAATATTTTTTCTAACTTTAACATGCGTAACTTCGCTGTTATCGATTAAATACAAAACAAATCAACAGAGTTAATTTTATTTATATATAAATATTTCAAAAAAATTCAACAGAGTTAATTTTTTTACATACTAGCTAATAATCTCAATCTAAAAAAATATTCAAAACAAGCAATTTTAAGAAAACACCATATGTAAAACAGTCGGCCAAGAAAACAACAACGATATTACATCTTTCTCACATATTCACACACAATCTTGATTAATAATTAAAACTAATCTTTAACATTGTTTATTATACTTCATAATATGTAATATTCGTTAGGAAAACTTTCACTCGGATAAAACCCGGGCGAAGCCGGGTACACACCCGCTAGTATATATATAAATAGGAATTTTGCCAGGAGTATATTGATCGAAAAAGACAAAGGTCGCCTCTCCCGTTAAAATATATGTCAGAACGACGCCATCTATTGACCGTCGCCGCAAACTAGCGACCTCGGGTCGGTGACAAAGCCACAACACCATTTTTGGCAAACTGAACAGAATCCACCTAGAGACCATGGTTTCGGGCTAATGGCGCTCTTCAGCCTAGGGCGGACTTTATTCAATGAGATCCACAAGAGATCCAATGGAATCTTGACAATCTGCCAAAGAGGGCCTCTAGCTTTGATATATAATTTACGGGAGAGACGACTTTTGTCTTTATATATATATATATATATATATATATATACATATAAAATAAAAGGATTTAAAAGCGCGAATGTTTTTTTTTTATACATAAAACGAACTTCTACTGTCCTTACTGCGATGAAAAAATATATTGGGAGGGCTTGGCTTGGCACCACTGATGAGCCAAGCCCTCCTAATATATTCTTTCATCGCAGTAAGGACAGTAGAAGTTCGTTTTATGTATAAAAGAAACATTCGCGCTTTTAAATCCTTTTATTTTATATGTATAGATGGCGCGTTATAGCTTTGTGTTAATTTATTCATAGTTGGCCTTGTCTCTATAGTTTGCCGAAGAGCATTGCTCGAAGCAAATATTTGAATGCAATTCTACTGTCCTATAAGCTTATGTCAATAGTTTGCTTGAAAACCATTTCTAAGATTCCATCCTTCAGTGTAGCATATAAAAGCAGAATGATCCAATACAGTATTAGAGCTCTGAGAAGCGGTCTGGTGGATTAAATTGGCGAAACCGCTGGGAGGGTTCACCACTGATGAGCCAAGCCCTCCCAATATATTTTTTCATCGCAGTAAGGACAGTAGAAGTTCGTTTTATGTATAAAAGAAAAATTTGCGCTTTTAAATCCTTTTATTTTATATGTATAGATGGCGCGTTATTGCTTTGTGTCAATATATATATATATATATTATACATATATAATTTAGTATCTAACGATGTTTCATTATTTTTCATTTTGTAAACCTGTATTAAGGCTGTATTGCCCGGAATATAGAGATTGCAATAAGAATGAAGAGAACTCATCTCTAAAAAACCTGTTGCCTTATTTAAGTTTTTCTATTAATATACCAGTATCTCTCAAAACGTTATTGAGAATATAAGACAAATATATAAATATATTACTATAATGTTGTATAGACACGATTTCAGTTGGTAGAACCAGCAAAGGTCTGATCATTCATCTTGCTAATATTATACGCTCAAATATGATAAATAAATATATCATAATGGTATCCTGCTTGTGATTAATATATTAATATCATCTATTCAATCTCTATCAGACGATTTCAAAGACCTATTCATATAATGGAATGCCCTAATTACGAAGATATATAACCAAAACAATTCCAAAGAAATAGAATCAATCACAGGAAGCTGCGAAAGATGGAGCCATAAAATAGGCGCGAGGAAACTGTGAGATAAGCAATTTTATATGAACACACAGTATTTATTACCTGCATTACCTTCTTGATTTATTCCTATGCCGTCTGTCGCTTTTTCCTTGGTTTTCCTCATTCTTAGAATAAATTCTTTTCGTTATATATACTTTTATAAATAACTATATGCGTTTATATAAACACACATAAAATATAAGATTAATCGCATATTTAACACAAACCTTTAATATGTATTGATAGTTTATTTATCAATACAAATAAACAATCAGAATATTTAACTTTTATAAAATGAAATGTGTTATATATATATATATATTCGTGGATGGCTTTTCTTGATTTATCAATATTTGGGTTGGCCAAATATCACGGAGCAAGTTAAATAAACGTTTTGTTTATTTTTGCTCCACTAGATGGCGCACTGCAATCAAAAATCACATTAGCTCGTGGTCAGGAAATGCCTTCTTCATTTTTAATAACACCTGACCCACTTATCTTTTTTTTTCCTATTGATTTTTCATGTGTTAAGCGTATTTACGCAAATTTGTCCTTAAATACCCATTTCTTGGTGTTTCGGGAGGCCACTGGGACCAAAAATATTTTATGGCGCTCTGCCAGGAAATGCGTTCTTTATTTTTAATATACATATATATATTAAAATAAAAAGGCATATGTTCCACATGTCTAAATCTCATGTGCTCATGGTCAGAGTATTACCTTCATGATTTTAATACTAATATCTTACTTTTATTATTTTTATTATTATTTTATTATTTTTCATATGTCTAAACATTCACATAAAAGAGGTCAGGTGTTTATATTAAAAGCTAATTAGGCATATCCACTTATGTTAGTGTTCAGGATATGCCTAATTCGCTTTTAATATATATTTTAGAATTTATTTTTAAAATTATATGAATAAACAAAACTTTCTCTATAGTTCTTTATATACCTTACTACGTTGATATAAAAAAAATTATCGTCTCTAATTTCAACTAGCCATAATATCTTAAATAAATCTTTGTGATTTATATATATAAAATATATTGATAGGTGATAACTCTATACATTTTAAGTGGAATATAATTTCATAATTCCAATAGAAAGAGGCATTTTGCATTAATATACCTAAACAAATAATATCCTAACCAGAGTATAGAAATAAATCGAGATTTCACCATGAATAAATATATAAAATCCTAATAATACACTATACTTATAATGGTGAAGTAAACACAACGTGAAAATATATTAGGGTTGAGTGGAAATTCAATAAGTCCATCAAACTTCCCCCAAAATTTGCCGATGCTCCAAAAGTTCACAAAGGCTGCCAACAACAATTGAAAGGATACAATATGACTCCAACTCCTGCAGACGAATACAGGTCAATATTAGGAATCAGGAACACCAATTTCTAAAAATGAAAAAGTAACAAAATAGTTTCTACGAATTTTGATATTAATATGAGATTTTATTCTGTAATATTCGTGCCTTTAAAAATAGATGTTTTTTATTTATTAATTTGTATTCATAGCAAAATATCAATTCATATTTATATTGTGATTATATTTTAATATTAAGCTATCTATAACATAAATAAACATATATTTAATCTGTAAATGTAAGGTTAATATATCAAATATATATAAATATGAAAATACATTATTTGATTTTTTAATATTTATACAGCTGATATTTAGAAATGAAACTTAACGTATATATTTACCAGAAAATATGATATTGATCGTATTAATCATAAAATAAAATATATAATATAATCTCGGAAATAAGAAATATTTTTCGAATAATGATATGTAATACGTAATATAAAATAACATGCTTTTTTTGATGAAATGAATATATAATTATAGGAAATTTGGAGAGATAATTTGAGGTGAATAAATATATTCTGAAATAAAATAAACTTCTTTCAAAAAAATTGTAGAAATATTTGAACAAAAGAGGCCAAATAATTCAACGAAACTCATGAATAAACCTTTAAGTAGTCATGTGTTTTCATACAAAGCAAACAACACGATCGATAATTTTCAACAGTGATATTTCGAAACTATTATTTTTATATAAAACATCAATGAAATTCTTTCTATATTTAATAATTACATTTAACGATAAAAAGAGCATAATTTCATTATATTTATATTGGCGTCTAACTGATTTATTTTTGGATTATTTTTGAAAAAAAAGCAATGTTTATTGAATTAATGATAACCAATTTATATACGATTATAGTGTTTTCAAATACAGAATTTACATGTTTCTCAGATATCTATACGTGAAATCTCTTTAAATTGACAGATACAACTCAATACAAGCATCAGATATATTATCAGAGTAGATTACGTCAATGGCACATGCTAGTTTGATATATAGAAATGAGAGATTATGTAAATTGTGAAGCTCAATGTCGAAAAGAAATATGTTCCCATTTTTTTTATGTCGTCTCAACGCGTAAGGTAAAGCGTTTCTACTCTAGCATTTGCCAGAAATCTTCACATACAGGAACCTTTCCTTATCTTTGACCCAATTAATTATTAGTGCGCAATAATTTATAAACTGATTATTAAAATTATTAAATATCATTTTAAACAAATAATTAAAATTGAATTACATAAAATTACAAAATAGGAAACCTTTAAAAAGGTTAGGCCTCCACAAATGAAAATAATAGCCAAAATAGAGAATATATATTTTCCAAAAATACATTTAAATAACAATACCGTTTACCGAATATTCTATGATATACATAATCGTTCTATAAGCTAGAAAATATTTTGAAAGGAGAATAGATGCTATTTTTGCGCTTGAGAAATTGATGCTATCAAATTTCAAACAAAAGGTATGTTAATTGTGTTTCATATCAATATAGCAATGCATTCAATGCCTATAAACTGGTTTCAACTTTATACCATCAGCAATAAACACAAGGCCTATAAATTGACTTTTATCTTTATACAACCTGCAATATGCAGAACCATTGTGTATTGTATTTCATTCATTAATAACCTGCAATGCACATCTTCAAATTAGATTTCATCTTTATACAACCAGCAATGCACCTAACGCCTGTAATTTGAGTTTCATCTATATAAACTGCAATGCATATAACGCCTGTAAATTGGGTTTCAAATCCATACAACCTGCAATGCATCTAACGCCTGTAAATTGGGTTTCACTTTCATACTACCTGCAATCAATCTAACGCCTGTAAATTGGGTTTCATCTTCATACAACGGCAATGCGCCTAAAGCCTGTAAATTGGGTTTCATCTTCATACAACCAGCAATGCATCTAACGCCTGTAAATTGAGTTTCATCTTCATACAACGGCAATGCGCCTAAAGCCTGTAAATTGGGTTTCATCTTCATACAGCCTACCATGCACCTACAGCCTGTAAATTGGGTTTCATCTTCATACAACCTGCATTGCACCTAAAGCCTGTAAATTGGGGTTTCTCTTTCCAAACATTGAACACAAAACAGAATAAATAACACTTTAAAAAATAAATTACCTTACTATTATTTATTTTATATATAAAATCATTAGATGTTTATTTGATATTTGAATAAACAAATATACAGTAAATATCTTATTTGGCAGGATTAGTGAAAATGTTGGGAAAAAATCTATCACTAGATCAGCTACGAGTGATGGTCACCAAAAGAATAAACAAAAGAATTGAGAAATATTTATCAAGTCAATCAAGTTATAGTTACTAGAAGTTAAACTCAAAATGATATAAATTAATAACAAATATTTTCTGGGTAAAAATAATGGAACACAATATGTATTTTCAAAAGGAATATACAATCGATGTAAAATTACAAAATTGAAATTCCTGTGTAAAATCAAATTAGTCAAATTTCATTTTAAATTTCGAAATCTGATATATATTTCTAATTATTTTTCAGATTAAATTTCAATCCGAGATTAATTAAATCTAATTAGAAAAGGTCTGATCAATTCTCTAAGAAAAATTAAGGGGATAATGAGAATAAAATAATTAATTTGTTTTGTCATTAATATGAGAATATGCTTATACTTCTCTCAATATTCCATCACTAACCTAATCTCACCAAATCCAATTAGGACAAATTTCATATTAATTATATATATCCAAATGGAACTTAATATATAAATGAGTTTTCTGGTTTTAATAACAAAATTTCTCAATTTAATTGAATATCATAGTTATTTCCCCAAATTCAATATATCACTGTAATGTAAACCTCAATCAGTTTGTATGTATTTATATTTACAAATGGAATTTAAAATATATATATATAGGTATTTTCCCCGCTCTTTATTAACAGCTTTTTAAATTTAATATTGAATATAAATAAATTAATATAGCTATATGGTAAATATTTGTAGGTATTTTTTAAAATCAATATATATCACTATAATATAAAGCCTAATCTATTTCTGTGTTTTGCGTATAAGTTTATGAATTTAATAATAGAACTTAATATATATTTATAAGTGTTTTTTTGTTTATATTAATAAATTTTCTCTCTCAATTTGAATGGATATTAATAAATTTAAAAAAAGCCTGTAGTAACTGTGCGGTTAAAAAAATCATAATTATTTTTCTCTGACCTCACTAAATCATAATAATATATGGGGCTTAATCAGTTTATATGTATATAAATATGTAAGATATTTTTATTATTCTCCTGACGAATAACTTATTTCTGCTTGACTTGCGCCATTTTGTATACATGGGCATTTAATTCCATTTTTATCAACGTTGATTTCACACAAACAACAATCCCATAGGTTTCTCCATCTTCTTATTTGCTACTTGCTAGGTATGAGGGCACTATTTCGCAAAGTGTGTAATATCCAGTTGAGGGGTATGCTCTATTTTCCGTTGATTTTTTATTGAATGCGTGGAATAAAAATTATAAATTAATATTTTTGTATTAACAAGCAAATATAATTGGCCATAATATAACGACTGTTTTATAACAACATAACAACGAACATAATAAGTCCTGGATAACTCAATATAATTAGACACAACAGAGATTCATCTATTATTTCGAATAGGAATAAATAATTATAATGAAAGAGCGCAGCATTTTCTAAAAGTGTCAACAAGGCAGAGATCAGAGTTATATTTTAAATCGAATTCGATGACGAGTCGTAAAAAACGTGCAAGAGGCAAGACACAGGATTGAATGGTGCATTGGTAACATTTCTCTGATAAGACAAAATTGCTTCAACCTAGCTAGCCCCCACAAGTAACCAAAACGTGTCTTTGGCGCCTTTTGAAGTGCAAAATACCAACTAACTTCCACATATGTGTAGATATGTATGCACCTACAGTGAAATCGGTATTTAAATACTGCTCACTGTGATATTAATGGCATTTGACACTAAAACTAGGAATCAAAATATATAAATAAGTTGATAAAGTGGTTTTCGAAAAGGAGGCCTTCTCACGTGAAAGACTTGAGAAATGGTATTTCTGAGAGACAGGAGGAGCCATTAAGAAGCAGTATATGTTGACAAAGTGCAATGAAAAAAGAAAAGATTCACGAAATCATCCTGTAGACGGCAATCAGAGTGTATGTATTAAGCATTACAGTGGAAAGCAGTGTGCCAGACACTTTCGGACGGCTGGTAGAGAAAAGAGTCCTGGTGGGTGCCTGGCCTAGCCACGGAATACAGGGAGCTAAATACTCTTTCGGAGTGGTAAGAAACTCAATCTACTGGATACAACTAGGCTGGAAATTATAATATACAGTTTCAGGAGGATGGCAGAGGATTTCAACCAAATGCGACCAATTGGACTAGCATAGAGATGTGGAATAGTGAAAGAACCTTATAAGAAGAAATGGAAACAAGCCCATTTTATTCAACCTATATATAAATGAATTTAGAACGGCATTAATTAAATTCCATAAAGCGCAAACATAGTTGCATCCCTTTTCATATCCATGTATCATTATCATCCTGACTAGAGGAAGAATATACAAACGGCATCTGGAACCAACGAAACCATATATAATGAATTGACACGGACGAACCTATTTAATAAATAGTGAAAATATATCAATAGATATGATGGCTGATCTTGCTCAACTCAAGCCAAAGATGGCATATGTAGATGATTGTCTTAGTATGGAAGCCCACTCAGAAGAGCTAGGCCTGCAGATTACCGGAGAAGGGGCCATTGAAGTCGGGTCATATAGGTGTTGCTAATGATAGATCACGACCCTTTGTGAAATTGTAGCTTCACATTCGTCTGTGATATTCTATATTCAAATAAATACATAATTAAACAAACACAAAGCAATAACGCGCCATCTATACATATAAAATAAAAGTACTTGAAAGCGCGAATGTTTCTTTTATACATAAAACGAACTTCTACTTTCCTTACTGCGATGAAATATCATATACATAATTATATGACAAATTAGAACACAATACCCGTAATATGACATATATGCGCTATTTAGACATTAAATATATATTAAACAAACTATATCTATTATAGTGTGCATTAAATTTAATTCAGCACTATCTATTTTCAACAAAAGAAAACTTTAATGGGTTTTAGAACGAGGTAAAATGAATAGATTCTACGATGATTCACCCCACGTAGCCTAGAATAATAATCCGGGCACGCCCTGTCGCCATTTAAGTGAAAACTTTGACAAACTTTAATGGATGTTGAAGGATTTGTGTTAAAATGCGAAAGGAATTCGACTACCATAAAATACCGAAATTAATTTGAATAAAGGTTTTAACCTTATATTCATAAAAAAGACTACAATATTTAGCTTTTTTAATGATTATTTTACTTCTGCATAAATTAAATATATTCTCAATTATCAAATTATCTCAAAAATATGAAAACAGCTGTTAGGATATTATAATTAAATATAAACGGGAGAATATTTGTGTTTTTATGAGTATTATATTTATCCACGTTGAATTAATTCAGTGATAATACATATACTTTTTTGTAATTTTTTTATAGACACATATACATAATTTTTCATATATCTTTTCAGATATTAGACACTGAAAATACCTTTTTTTTAAATATTAGTTGGACCTTATTAGCACAGTATATTTTAGGTTTGCTATTTCTCAATATCTTTCGGTACTATTTAATTAGCCTATATTCACATTTAGTATATTTATTTTACGATTATTCTATCTGACATTTGCGTTTAAATAGGTTACTGATGATGCTATTGTTACTTTGAGAACGTTTCGATTGCCATATTAAGGATATAGTCATTATTGAATTTGGCGAATATTGCGATTGTTGTATTACGGAATTGTCGTTTGTGATTTGCAAATATTCCGATTGTTGTATTACGAAATGGTCGTTTGTGATTTGCGAATATTGCGATTGATGTATTACGGAATTGTCGTTTGTGATTTACAAATATTCCGATTGTTGTATTACGGAATTTCCGTTTGTGATTTGCAAATATTGTGAATGTTGTATTACGGAATTGTCGTTTGTGATTTGCCAATATTTTGATTATTGTATTACGGAATTTTCGTTTGTGCTTTGCAAATATTGCGATTGCTCTATTACGAAATGGTCGTTTGTGATTTGCAAACATTGCGATTTTTGTATTAAGGATATGGTTGATAGGATTTGCGAATATTTCGATTGTTGAAATACGGATATGTAGTTGATGTTGTCGTTTTCGTGTACAATAAAGAGCCTCAGATGTCCCCGTGCATCTCTATCACAGCAGTCGCAATGTCCACTATCTAGGGGATATGTAGTCATTGTTGATATTGAGATTGTTGCGAAAGTTGCGATTATTGTATTGAGAAAAAAAAATGGTCATTATAATAAATACTTTACTTTTAAAATAAAACAAAATTTTACTGTCCTTACTAAGGATTCTGGGAAGATTGGTGGTGAATCCTCAAGCGATTTCGCCAATTCAATATACCAGACCGCTTTCTAGAGCTCTAATACTATATTGGACGATTCGCCATAGATATACTATAATGAAAAACTGAATCATAGGTAATGAGTTAGAAATTTTAAGATTGCCTGTTTGAAGATTTCATTATTGGTTTTCCAACATTCAAATTGGTAGATTGTGCATATTAGATATATTAGGCTGCAGATATTATTTTGTAGATACCATCGCTAAAATATATTGGCAATATTAAGTTTCTTTCTGATATTGAATTTGATGTGTTACACTCATTATATACGTATGTATTAAAGGATGTATATTAAATTTTACGGATTCAGAATTTCAAAATATTGCTTGCTGGTATCTTTGTATGATTAAAATATATACTATTGTCTTTATCTGGATATATAAATTTTGAAAAATAAAATCATAATGAGTATTATCTATATATTTATTATACACACAAGAATATTATAAATTACATTTTAAACTTCATCTGTAAAGGACTGAGAGAGATTGATTAAAACTGATTTATTACAATGATCATATAAGATTATGTATATGGTTAATTACAAAATTGAATAAATACGATTGATTAAGATTATATAATAATAAATATAGGAATAAATAGATATAAATAGATAAGAATTATTGATAATATACATATATATAAAAATATGAAAAAAGAGAGAGAGAGAGGAGAATTATAAATTACAATTTAACATTACTTATATTATATATAATATTAAAGTTAAATTTTATAAATAAAATATATGTACAATTCTACAAACCTCGGTAGACCTTTAATTGTGGCTACATTTCGAAGCTATGTGTATTAATATATTTATGAATTTGCATAAATAACTTCATGTGTCTTTTACGTTTATATTGAATCTGATATTATTCACATTGGGCGACAAAGTGTTTTGATTTGAATATTCACCCATCCTATAACACTGTTTAGGGATATCTATCGTTGAAAATAACATATAATTAATGTTATTTGAAAAACCTACTAAATAACCCTAAGCTCATGGATTTTGATTTTCTTGCCAGCAAAAGCCTAATATATTTTTATCCAATATATGCCTTTTTAATTAAAGATTTATTTATGGAATGCGCTATTTACAAAACAATATTTTAATTGATTTTATTTCAACACACAAAACTCGATATCCCGGCTAGGGATAAGTGCGTCGATTTGCATAAACTGAAGCAGTTATATCCATGTTATACAAGAAAAAAATAGTTATATGAAAGAGAGAAAAAATGAGATAATTAGGAACCTGTTCCTTTCAGGTTAGAAAGATAATCATAAATATGTTTACAAAAATGTTTAAATCTGTGAAAATTATCTCTAGTATTATTAAAATATATATAGATATATACAATATATATAATTAGATGAAAATATCTTTAAAAAATTATAAAATTATATATATTTTACAGAATAATATATATTTTATTCCTAAATTGTGAAACCTGTGTTCAATTACTGAGATTGTGATTAATTGAAAATGAAATTAAAGGAATAGGAAAAAATAATTTATTTGTCTGCTGCTGGTGGTCAGAGAAAATGTGTTTAGGGAAATTCAGCTTTGGATTTTAGAGTTAATCGAAAACAAGGGATTAGATTTAATTAAATTTTCTTGTTCTCAATGCCTCACTTTTGTTTGAAGTTTAAATGGAGAAGAATGAAAAAATGTTAAACATTTAGAGTTAAACAAAATGCTAGAGAATATATATAAATAAATATAGAGCTCACTTCTACGTTTAAGAAAAGTAAGTATTTATATATAACATTATGTTTATAGTTAATATGTTAAAATTCGTATTGTTATATGTATTTAACCCTTTTTAAAGAAAGGATAATAACAATAATTATTTATTATAACAATTACTACATACATACATATCATTTTCTCTTCTGTTTATATTATATATATTTAATATATGTATATAATCTTCTTTATTCTTATATAATATACATCATTATATTCAGAATATAAGTTTATTCCAACCCCTAAAAGCATTTTATCAAACATAAAATGTATATATTGTATAAATCCATATATATATAGATACGTTTCTGTTCTTATTCTTCAAAATATTCTGAAGTTCTGAAAAACATCTTAGATAATAGAATTTTAAGTGTTAATAAATGTAATGCTCTCCAGCATATAAAACAGTAAATCGTTTAGAAAAAGAATGTATATAGGCGAATATATAAATATATTTATATGAATTTTTATATCAATTATTATATATCTCGATTTTAAAATATAATATAAATTTGAAACACACACATATATATACATGAAAAATAAGGTGAGGAGTTGCTATTAGAATAAAAACGGCATATCCTGACCACGAACACATGAGGTTTTTAGATGGAAGAGTACCATCTAGCGGGACAGGAATCAACTAAACGTTGATTTAACTTGTTCCCTGATATTTAGCCATTTCCGTTCCACTAGATGGCGCTTTGTCATCAAAAGGCATATGTACTCGTGGTCAGGATATTCCTTTTTGGATATCATTATATATATTTCGAGAATTGTTGTGTACTCATTCAATATTTTTTATGATAAATCAAGACTTTTTAAAAATTATATTGTTACTTGATTTTTGCCTGAGCGTTTTCTCTTGTATATTCATTTTGTATATATTAATCTTGCTAGTCTTCATCATCAAAACCAAAAGTGAAAAAGTGATTAACTATATTAATTAACTTTTGATGTAGTTAAGTTTATTATCTTTGTCACGCAGACGCGTTGATACAAAGGTATTCTGCTTCAAAGATGGTCGCCTAGCGTCAAAAGACAAAGTGGTGTGAAATTATGACTTGGTATCGCATATATAAATCTATCAAACCCAAGTTGTAGAAATATATTAATTAAAAAGACATCTAAAACACTCATTTCAAGAGTCTAGCATCAGTATCGCTATAAAATAAAAATAAAAAAGCAATATAAAAGGGGTATGGTAGATTAAACTGGAGAAAACGCTGAGAGGGTTCACCACTAATGAGCCAGGCCCTCTCATTAAATTTTCCATTGCAGTAGAGCAGTATATAATTGTTCAATATATTTAAAGAATCATACGCGTCTATAATAGTTCCTAATTTACATAACAGATGGCGCGCTATTGAATAAGAAATAATTTATCGATCAATATTTATATATCAATATATTCCATTTTAATTGAAGTTCTATTTATAGATTGCTCTATTTTTAGAAAAGAAACATAAATTAATAAAATACATTTTAAATCGATGAGTAAAAATCTGGTAATATTATATATATAATATGTTAAGAAAAAGGCATCTCCTTATCCCTCTCAGTTGCACGATAAGGAGATGCCTTTTTCTTAATTTATGCACCTTATCCCAGTACAATGTTACATTAGTACTATTTTTTCATATATAATATGTGTTGATTAATAATATATTACTAAAGTTGCAGAGGATTGTATTCATGTTCCTGAAAAGCATATTTTCTTGGAATAGGTTTTCAAAATGCATTTTTATTATCACATCACAGTATGTAATGTGAGTAATATAGAATGATCTGCAATATATTCACTAATAAAGGACATAGCTTGAAAAACCGAGGTATACCAGTTGGTTTTGTTTGCATTTTCCAAAACTGTTGCTCTTTGGTTCACTATTTATCATTATTCACGTTTTAAACGTAGTATTGAACAAATATCATAATTATAATATAATATTTTAAAAATAAGTTTCTCTTTTAATTGAAAAATAAAATATCATTTCAGGATCGTGCAACTGAAGAGGTTGCTCAATGCAATTTAACTTTTGTACATATTTTTCACGTTGTGTGGCTTTCTCACGCACTTTTGGCCTTAATTAGCTGTTTCATTATTTTTCAAGATGCCTGAATTTTTTGGGTCATTTAGGTACAGCTTGCACAACGCTGACGAGGGTCAACAACCCGAAAAGCGAATGTGGTTACCTTACCATGAATAATCAAGAATGGGTATTTGACTGACTAATTCTGGTAAAATTAAAAATCAACGAATAGTGGATATTTATTCCGACAGATGGCGCAAGCGATAAGCAACTTTTTAGCCTTTTTATCAATTTATTCACCTAATCTCTCATTACAATATCACTTTGACACTATATTTTAGACATATTCATATATTATTTTGAAAATGAAGCAGTACATATTGTAATATAGGAATGATATTCAGAATATATTGAATTTAAAAAATAAAAAAATTTCCCAATATTTAGAGGGGTAGCTCCCATTTTTTATAGATTTTTTTTTGTGAGTCAAACTAAATCAAAATTTATTTTAAATAAGTATATATACATATATTTTGAAATTATGCGCATAATGACTATTTTATAAAAATTATATGCCTTAATCAAGCCTTATATATAACTCAAATATATACATATATTTACGATTCAATATAAAACCTTTTATATTTTATTTTTAAAAAATACGTAGCCTAAAATCAAAAAGGGAAATGCCAAAGGTGTCAGCCTTTTTTTACCGAATTTGAATCTCTTTTCACTCAGCTTTCTTAAAATTTGTCCCTAATATTTATTTTATTATTCATGAGTGCAACTGAGAGATGACTTTGGTAAAGTTTGTTTTGAAACTTTTACACTAATGACCGAAATCTGATAATAATATTCTATCCAATACAAATGTTTGCGGCTCTTCACGTATATAAAATAAATATAAAAACTTGGATATATACTAAAACATTTTAGTTTTGTAATTTGTGTATCAACATTTATTGGTTCACCTTCGTAAATTTATCAAATTTTTGTTTAAAAAAAATTATATTTATAAATATTTACTAAAATCTAGCGATTAATTACAATATCTGTTAAGATATAATGTATAAAGAGCGTTATTTTCATTAAATATTCGATTCAAATATCAATAAATATGTTCCATATTTTTATATATGAAAGGTGTGTTTTGGATAAATTCATATATTTAAGGGATATTAGGATGTTATTTATAAAAGGTAATATATATATATACATATGTCATAATGTATGTTCTTCCAGGAATAATAAAGTAAACCTACAGTCAACGAGAGAGAAACGTCGATAGAAGACAACTAATTTACGGCCATATTGAACCACTGGCCACATTCCAGAGGGGGCTTTTCTTGGAACCCCCAGGACTATTTTTGGACAGTTGGGGGGTGGCGTGCGACAAAACGGCCGGCCGCCTGGCGGTGCGGGTCGCGCTCCCGTCTCTCTCGCTGGCTGCCTGGGTTATTCCTCTACCAACTCGTCGTGTGATTATTTCTCTCCTCACCACATTATTATCACTATATTGCCACATTGAAAGTCGACAGGATCATATCACATATATATATATTTGTGTGAAATATATAAAATAGAAAAAGGTTCAGGTGTTCATATTAAAACCATAATAGGCATATATCCTTCACGTATATAGAATAAATATAATTTACATACATCTGTAGATTATATACTAAAAAAAAACTTTATCTTTGTAATTTGTGTATCGAATATTCCTAGATATTTCAATTTTTTGTTTGAAATTATATATTTGAAATTTTATATATTTATTCAATAACAGCTGAAATTAGTGAAGACTCTGATAAAATATATTATTTGTCCATATTTTACAGGAAATATTATACAACAGCGGAAAACTTTAAAGTGATTTGATCATAGTAAATGATGTGACCTAGAGTAGTCTTGTTAATTTATTCTATTTGTAATTCCGTGTTATCTTTTATTAAGACATTTTGTGATATTTTATAATTGTATTTTTGTCTGATAATCGTAATCGCGCATTCAGCTCAAACATCGTTTTGGCCAATTCAAACGTAAATTTATAAAGGTTTCCATAGGAAATTTCGAAATTGAAGCCGTCTCTTTACTGATTAGGGCATATGCTCAAAATCATAAACATGATGGATTTTTGTCTATTTTTTCTTAAACTGGTGTTGTGACTCATTCATTTTCATCACCAATACGTTTTGTAGTGCTAGGATAAACCAAATGCATTGTTGGAATACATTCTTCAAGAAGATATGTGAATATCCGTAAATAAATACTTTCCTCTTGATACTTTTAGTTGAATGGAAATATTTATTCACATATCTATATATATTGTTTTGAAAATATTGTTTTATTATCTAATCTATATATATATATATATATAATTGAATGTCTGTCTGTACTCTATAGATTCAAAAACCATACATCAAATCGCCGTGAAATTTTGGGATATTATTAGGTATATCCCCGGGAAGGTTTTTGAAAAATAATATCTTGGATATACTTAGAGTTATTTGCAGATTTGTAGATTTAACTCGCAAGCAGCGCCCCCATTGCAATGATGATAACAAGTTTTTTTTCTATAAATTTATTATCTTAAAGATTATTTATCAAAAGTAAGATTTTCTACCTATTAATTGCGCACAAGTCAAAGTTAGTTTTATCATTTATCTACAAGATATATATTGAGAGAATAGATAAATGATTTTTTGATGTAGAAAATTAGGAAAGACAAAATTCAGGATAACACGGGAATTTATTTGAGACAAGAATAATGATACAATTCCAAGGCAAAGATACTATTCCTTTAACTTCCAATTACCGAGGGAACCAATTAATATTGATTTTATTCAACTTATCGAGTATTTTTCAAGGGACCGGGAAAAAATGTTCACTAGATAAAACGATGATTTTGTAATGTAGAAAATTGGGAAAGACAAAATTCAGGATGACACGGCAATTTATTTGAGACAAGAATAATTATACGATTCTAAGGCAAATATACTATTCCTTTAACTTACAATTACCGAGGGATCCAATTAATATTGATCTTATTCAACTATTCGAGTATTTTTCAAGGGACTGGGAAAAATGTTCACTAGATAAAACGATGATTTTGTAATGTAGAAAATTAGGAAAGACAAAATTCAGAATGACACGGCACACAGTGACCGGAGGAAAAATGTTCACTTTATCGAGAGATTCAAATTTACGAGTTTCAAATTATCAAAATATATCTAATATTTTTTTATAAGTTTATAGAGATTTGTTTCGAACTTTTTGCACTAAATGAAACATGGATCACTGGTGTTATTGAATTGTTAACTGATGAATATTACATAATTCAAAGCCCAGCAATGAAGACAGAACTAAAGGGAAGGGGCTCGGGGGGAATTCTGATTGGAATAAAAAAAAACTTCCAACATACGGTTAGAAAAATCGAAACAAACCCTTACTGGATATCTGTCTTGACACACAAATTTCTAGACAAAACCACCGAGAGTATATGTTTGCTGTTTGCTTATTTACCTCCTAATGCATTACAAGAACAAAATTTGACAAATTTACTTAGGCATATTGATTATCACATGAGTGAAGGTAACGAAGTACTAATAGCTGGTGACATCAATATTAGAATAGGCAATGCTGGAGGCTTCCATAACCCACTGAAATTAAATTCACCCCTCAACAAATATAGGAAATCTAAAGACCTAATATCTTCGAAACTATCTGAAAAACTAATTTCCTTCACTGACTCAAATTCTATAACAATAGCTAATGGAAGAACTAGGGGTGACACGCACGGCTCATTCACTTTTATTTCAGAAAGAGGTTCATCGGTTTTGGATTATTTCATGTACACACACGGTTTAACACAGATCATATCGGATATGTGGATCGAAGAACTTTCATATTCAGACCACTTACCAATTGTTTTACAAATTAATACTGGGTATGAAGCTATTAAATCCTCGTAGAAAAATGAAATACTAATACGAAAATTCATTTGGACGAAAGAAAATGTGGAGATGCTAAAACATAATTTAAGTGATATTGATGTTGGAAATGAAATCGATATTAACACAGAAACAGCAAATTTTACTAAACAGATCTACACGGCAATGAATCGGCAAATATAATTAAATTTGCTAAACGACGACACCAACTTTCAAAACCTTGGTATGACAAAGATTGCTATATTATGAAAAAAACGACCAAGGTAAGTTTACAAAGATGTAGGAACTCAAATAACATACACGACCGCCAAAAATATATTGAGGCTAGGAGGGAATATTTTAAGCTCCTGCAAAGAAAAAGAGATGAATTCAATAAGGACAAGAATGAAAGGATAAAGAACGCCAAAGATCCCAAATCCTTCTGGAATGCCATTGCATCCTTCAGAAAAAAACCAATAATACAAGGTGAGATTGATATAAAAGAATGGTTTTTATTTTATAAAAATTTACTGAACAAAGAAAATAAAGAAGCTACTTTTACGGTAAACCAGATGATCGGTTGGAAAGATCCAGATTTAGACGCGGAAATAACCCTTGAAGAGATCCATGATGTAGTAAAAAAACTAGCGAACGGCAAAGCAGTGGGACTCGATGGTATACCAAATGAGTTGCTAAAGAATTTACCAATACCGACTTTAAATAAATTGAAAAACCTATTCAACAAAATAATGTCCACAGAAAAATACCCGCAACTCTGGACGAACTCAATAGTACACCCTATATATAAAAGCGGTGATAAGAATAACCCAACAAATTACAGAGGGATTGCCCTCTGCAGTAATATATCTAAATTATTTACTACAATACTAAGTAACAGATTAAACAACTGGATAGAAAAAAGAGTGATTATTTTAGAAAACCAAGCAGGTTTCCGTAAGAACCGATCATGCACTGACCACATAATACTACTGAATTCACTCATCCAATTATCTCTGAGAAGAAAACGAGGCAAGCTATATGTCTTCTTCGTCGATTTGACTAAAGCTTTCGACACAGTCCCACATGATTTACTTTGGCAAAAATTGCATAAAATGGGCATTAGCAATAAATTTGTAATGCTGATAAAAAACTTTTACCAAGAAGCTAAGATCACTATCCGATGGAAAGGACAATATTCAAATAATGTGAAAATTAATTCTGGAGTGTTGCAGGGAGAATCATTTTCCCCACTTTTATTTATACTATATATGGCCGACCTAATAGAACTTTATAATAACTCAGCACTTACAGGATTTCATCTTCCTGATTTTGGCGTTTTACACCTACTTATGTATGCGGATGACATAGCCATAATTGGAGAATCGAAAATTAATCTTCAAATTAAAATCAATTTACTAAAGTCTTACCTGGATAAGAACAAATTAGTTTTAAATGAAAATAAGTCCAAAATAATAGTATTCAGAAATGGAGGAAGACCGGCAAGACACGAAAACTGGTACTGGGGTGACACCCCACTGACTGTTGCGTCCAATATTACATATCTGGGATATCCATTCACTTCCACTATTAATAGTAAAAAGGTAGCCCTCTTTTATAAAGCCAAAGCAAATACGGCAATAAATGCAACTATTAGACTGATAAAAAAAGAAAAAATTAACTCATTAAAAGTTGCTCTGAATCTATTTGACTCAGTTATTAAATCAATACTGCTCTATGCGGCGCCTGTGTGGGCTTGGGACAATACGGATATTATAGACCAATTACAGAATACGTTTATCAAAAATTTTCTGAATCTACCAAGATATATACCAGGGTACATTGTAAGGCTGGAAACAGGCAGAATATCTTTGACTTTTACAACGATCAAATTAATTTTGAAATATTTCATTAGATTACAAAAAATGGAAGACAATAGACTACCTAAGCTATGCTGGAATATATTGAAGGAAATTTCCTTAATGACAAAAAAACCTATAGGATTCTGTAAGAATATTATGGATATCATCAATCATTGTGGACTCACATGGCTAAACTATAGGTTAAATTATGATGACATACAGATCGAACTTCCGAATATACTAAAAATAAAAATTGAACAGCTATTGCAGCAAGATCTGGCAAAATTATCTCTTACGAAAACATACTCAAACTATAGGTTACTTTATGATTCATTTATTCCAGAAAATTACTTTTCATGCAATTTGTCTTCAGCTTTAGTGAGTTTTATTGCACAGATCAGATTAATGTCAACAATGATCAAAGAAAATCATATTTACGCAATTAAGAAAGAAGATTTGTACTGTGGGTTATGTGGAAGTCAGATAACTGATGAAATATACCATTTTATTGCTGAATGCGGGGATCTGGAAGGAGAGAGAAAAAAGATCCTGAAAAGTCTTCCTAGACCGCATTTGAACTCAATAAAGCTAATAAAAACTGTTTCAGATAAGAAAAGTTGGGCAATTGAACTGTTCATCTTTCAAAAAGCGGTTGGGAATAAAATTGCACTCATGGAAGAGAGAAGAACAGGGGCACAATAAAAAGTCACCCTGTTTGACATACCTTGACTGTAAATACTATATTTTCACCTGTTCTCTTATGGTTAATATTGTCTGTAACTCCACGGAGAATCCGTACAGGGCAAGATGCCCTAATAAAGCTGTTTTGTTGTTGTTGTTGTTGTTGAGATTTGTTTCAACAAATGTTCGTTAGACAAACCTTTACACGGGTAAACCCCGGGCGAAGCCAGGTACTTCCGCTAGTATAGGAATAAAAAAGAATAGGGTGTATCCCCCATCAGAATAAGCGTCAAAATTAGAAGGATCTGATGATCACAATCGGCCAAAGAAGTGTTTAGCAGGAAAAGTGGCTGTGTGGATCTCATAGAATAAAGTCCGTCCTGGGCTGGCGAGGGTCATAAATCGAAACCATGGTCTTTAGTTGGACCGTTCTCAGTTCGCCAAAACTATTGTTGAGGCTTTGTCACCAACCGAAGCCGCTAGTTTCTGACGACGTTCAATAGATGGCGTCTAGTTTTGACGTTTATGTAGACGGGAAAGGCGCCTTATGCTTTTATAGATTTTTTTTCCATAAAATATCCTACTCTATATTTATAAGAATATGCTAATAACCTTTTTATAGATAAAAATTTCTTTCCTTTATGGAATATTATTGATAATACTTTCTCGTTTAGCTGTTTCCTTTCATCTAAATTCTATGCTAATCCTTTTTGATTTAATTCTTTTTTTAGTAATCAAGTGTCTTTATCAGATGCGCAACACTTATTTGCTAATATAGACCACCTTGTTTCTTTTCTCTTGTAAGAGATTATTCAAATAAGAAACAAAATAAAGGAGACTATCTTCCAATTTTACAAAAGCTATATTGATACTTTTTTTGATGGTTTTAAAATATTAACAATTGAATCAAGCTGTGTATGCATTCCTGAATTTCCAACAGTTTTCTTTTCACATTTAGTGAATAATATATATATAATAGAAAACAATTCTCTATACATACTTATAATAAAACTGATATCTGTTTGAGAAAATCGCAATATCGAAGTTATATTGTGTTAGATCTTCATTCAAATATAAAAAAATAATTACTCAGAGTAATTGAGGTTGGTACAGTAAACCTTATTTTCTAACTTGCAATTAGCTTGAACCTTTTTAAATTATTTCTTCAATTATCCCTCAATTTATTTTCTTTTCATCATTTAAACGAATTTGCTGATGACTCCTTTGGAATTAAATTCTCTTTTGAAAGATTTTAATAGGGTTCTCTCTCTCTTTTGAGCACTAATTCAACGATCTGAATCAAGCTCTTTTATCCTCTGATAATGTTAAACTATTGTATAGTTGCCATCCATACAGCAAACATGTATTCATCTCCTGGATATACAAAATAAACAGGCTAACTAGTATTTTTGCTATTACTTTTATATTATTAACTTATTTTAAAAGGTTTTGATCAATCATGAAACTTTATTTCACACTTTACACAAACATTTATAGCCTTTATTTATAAATATTTTCATTTTCGTATGAATAAAGGATATATATTTAAAATATGTTATTTTTCACCAGCGCGCCATCTGTTATGAAAATTAGAAACTATTTTAGACGCGTAAAATTTTGAAAATAATAAATTTCTATACTACCCTCACTGCAATGAAAAAAAATAATTATGGGAGGGCCTGGCTCATCAGTGGCGAACCCCCTCCCAGCGGTTTAGCCAGTTTAATCTACCATACCACTGTTATATTGCATCTTTCGATCTTTCATTTATAGTGATACTGTTGTTAGACTCTTGTAATGGGTATTTTACAATTTGGGTATATACAAATTTCGTGATAATTAATATGTTTAACCTTGATTACTATATAGTATTTATAAATTACCTCAAAAATCTTACATGAATGTAAAATATAGAAACTCATTTTCTTTCTTTTCTGTTTACATATTTCAAGATCGAGATATAATATGTATTTAAAATAATCTTTCAGAAATTTAAAAAAATAATAATTTTTCTGCCTTAACTTTTACCTAACAGTATAGATGAATTATTACACTTTGATTGAAAATTTAAGGTCCTTTATAATATATATTCTAATGGTTGAAGCATAATGCATAATTCACGAATAAAATTTATTACAAATTATGATAACTGTTTCTTTATATTCTAATGGGTATTTAGTATGGAATTGTTCTTTCCTAAGATTACTTTATATTTAAACATTAGAATGTATATAGAATAATATGCATTTTTTGTAGTGCCTATAAGCCATCGATCACCAATACACTAAGGCTTATTAAATAATTTTCCCGAAGGGATTTCTAAAATTCAAATAATTAATATTGAGAAAATATGGTAACCCATATAAAACATACTTATGATACTTGAGTAGAAATTGGTACTGTTGCATAAATAATTAAGTTTTATCTTATTCTTATGTATAGAGAAGCACTAGCCGAATGACCCGGGCAACGCCCAGGTTTTACCCGATTAAATGCTTTTATTAAAATACTATTCGTTACAATTATAAATTGGCACCGTGGATGTCATTCTTGTTTAATTTATAAATGAGTTTTAAAAATTGTAAAAAAAAATGCATCGGCCGGGGATCGAACCCGGGCCGCCCGCGTGGCAGGCGAGCATTCTACCACTGAACCACCGATGGTTATGAGAAATGGCCATATTTGGGTATTTTTTCCATTCACAAAAGCAAAAGGTGACAGAATTGATTAAGAAAGAATTGATTATGACGCTGATAACTGTATATATTGATATTATGCTTTCATAAAAACAAGCATTAAATTATTTTATGATGCAATAGCGCGCCATCTTTTATTAAAATTCGAAACTATTATAGACGCGTATGATTCTTTTTGAAAAGAAACAATTTCTACAATTTTTCCATTGCAGTAAGGAGAGTAGAAATTGTTTATTTTTAAAAAGAATCATATGCGTCTATAATAGTTCGAATTTTGATTGAATTATTTAAGTGATAAGACAAGCTTTCCTATAGATGAATTGTGTGAAAATTTTGATTTGTCCAAATTGCGTCTTGTGTATTGAAATCAGTGTTGTACCATATTGAACTCTAAAGTTAGATCAAGTCATCAACTCGGGGTATATTACTTGAGGGGTAATATAATAGAATGAAGTGTCTGATATAAAAATCAATATCAAACCACTATTTTTTTTTATATGTTTTACGAATTGGTAACAATATATTTTATTTATTTGAAATTCTTTAATCTAAATATATTTCGAACCTTTTAATGAATATAACAGTTTTATTATTATGATCGATATACTCTCTCTTTCGTTGATCTTTTTATATAACTCTCAGATGATATATTCTATATATGAATATTGTAACATTATATGATTTGAGAATATACGTTAAAAACTAATAAATACACAATTTATTGTACCGGTAAATATTCTACGCCTAACTCTTGCTACATTTTTTTTTGTAGGAGTGCTTAATATTTTCGGGGCAGTAGCTAAATAATATTGAAACATATAAAAAGACTTCAGGATTACTTTATATATATTTAAAACAAAATTTATATGAACATTTTAAACACACAATTTCTTATTCTCAATTTTTTAATATTGACACAAAGAAATAAAGGTGGAGATTAATTCCTATTCTTAATACAACAATAATATTCTATTTTTATATTGGATAAAACAACTCATAATTTTCACTCAGATTGAAAAATTTCGGAAAGGCCTGGTTTATCAGAAGTAAACCATCAAATGATTTTACAGTTTATTCAAATATGCGTTTCTTGTATAGAATTGCAATGGGCTGCCTCACTTATATATCCGGTACTTAAAAAAATATTTCTGCTTTAAGATATTCTTCAAAATTATGATTTAAAAAAAGCCTAGAGGACAGCATTTATTTTCCAAAAGAAATAAAAGAATGTCAGTTTTGACATTGTTAAATCATATGACATTATAGCGCCATCTATCTATAAAATATTTAGCCATACAGCGTTATCTTTTTGTTGGGAAAAATATATTTGTAGAAAAGAATGAAGGCTGATAATTACGAAGATATTTTATTACTTGGAGGTATTTATAAACAATAAGGAAGGACAAGAGATAAAATTATATGTACATCAGCAACTCACGCTTATCAGCGCATGTATTTTCCGAAAACCGCTATTCAATACACAAATCTAACAAAATGCGATATATTGTTGCACTGGGCTGCGGTTTGGCAGATTCTTCAGTCTTGAGTCTCTCCTCAGACGTGTCTTGCATCTTTCCAGAACGTGTCTCAACCATCTTACAAGGTTAAACCAGTCAATAATAAGACAACTATAAATTTAGGTAGCACCTAGAATCTCCCTTTATTTACCACATCAAAGTTTAAAGCATGTAGGGTATTTAGTGTATGAAAATACAAATGTTTTATAGTACATAATATTTTATATTAATAATCTGTTTTATAAAAATAAATAAATTTATAATTTAAATTTTAAATATATTAAAAATAATATTATAAATAATTTTAAAAATAGGCGCATTAATCATGATGCAACACTTCCCCCTCTCCAGAGGTCGTCACGTCCTCGTGAGTGACCTCATCAATTCTTTCAAAATAGGGTTTGAGTCTTGAGACATGGACAATCAATGGGTCTTGGCCAGGATTATCTTTCGGCTCAATTAAGTAATTTACGTTGGACAGCTTCTTTAATATTCGATATGGCCCAAAATATTTTCTCAATAGTTTTTCACATTTTCCGATTTTCCTGACTGGTGTCCAAACTGCCACTAAATGTCCTGGTTCATAGATTCTCTCGTTGTGTTTTTTGTCATAGTTTCTTTTCATTCTTTCCTGAGTCTTCTCTGTGTTGTTAATGACTACCTGTCTCGTCCTTGCTATTTTATCTAAGTAGTTTTCTATATATTCGTCGTAATCGTCCATGTTACTGTCCGTTGGGATATTCTCGTCGTCTAAGAGGGACATGGGCTCCCTCCCAAACAACAGGAAAAATGGAGAGTAGCCTGTGGTTTCTTGAATTGTTGTATTATATGCGTGGGTGATAAAAGGAAGGATTTCGTCCCAGTTCTTCTGATCCGTATTCACATACATGCTGATCATATTGATTAAAGTTCTATTTAGCCGTTCCGTTAGTCCGTTAGTCTGGGGGTGGTAGCTCGTTGTGAAGCAATGTTTAACTTTGCACATTTTCATAACCTCCTTCATCAAATTGCTAGTGAATTGTGAACCTCTGTCGCTGATAAGAAATCTTGGAGCCCCGTGACGTAAAAATATATGTTCGATTAAAAATGTAGAGACTTCTTTCACTGTCGCTTCTGGTACTGCCTTTGTTTCAGCATACTTGGTATAATAATCCGTCAACACAATGATCCATTTCCTTCTTCTTTTCGTTGATGGCAAGGGGGCCAACAAAGTCAATTCCGATTCTTTCAAAAGGGTAGTTAGCTGGGGGAATAGGTTGTAGAAGTCCAGATGGCAACTGATTTGAACCTTTCCGACTTTGGCAAAGATGGCACGTCTTTACAAATTCGGAAACATCTTTCAGCATGGAAGGCCAATAGTATTTATTCTTCAATCGGTATGTGGTTCTGGCGACGCCCAGATGGCCATTCAGCATATGGTTGTGGTATTCACTCATGATTTCTTTCCTTCTCTTCTTTGGCACTACCAGCAACCATTCTCTGCCTTCAGGATTTGGATTTTTCTTGTAGAGACACCCATTTTCTTCTTTAAAGTTCTGTGTAATTGAACGCTTGTTTCCACTAAGGTTCTCCTTAATATTCTCAATAAAATCATCCTTTTCGTCTATTATTTGATTCAAAAATAGTCTTTCATAATCCTCGTCCCATTCGTTTTCTGGTAAGGGTCCTCTAGATAGACCATCAGCGTCCAGATGTTTTTTTCCCGATTTGTGTATAATTTCGAAATTATATTCCTGAATCTTCAGTGCCCATCGTGCTAATCGACCGGTCGGATCTTTTAAATTCTTAAGCCAGCATAGTGCGTGATGATCAGTTACGATTTTAAAGTGCCTTCCATATAAATAGGGCCGTAATTTTGATATCGACCACACTACAGCTAAACATTCCTTTTCGGTGGTTGAATAATTTTGCTCAGGTATACTTAGGGTTCGGCTTAAATATGATATTACCTTCTCTTCGCCACCGATATTTTGAATTAGTGTTGCGCCTAAGCCGATGTTAGAGGCATCTGTGTGAATGCAGGTGGCTGCATTTGGATCAAAGTGACCTAAAATTGGCGGATTCATAAGAGCTTTTTAAGGTTTTGGAACGCTTCTTCCTGTTTTCCTGTCCAGATAAATTGCACATTTTTTCTGATGAGACTGGTCAATGGGTCAGCGATTAATGAGAAATCTTTAATAAATTTTCTATAATATGAGCACATTCCTAGGAATGATTGCACTTCTTTGGCCTTCTTGGGCTGAGGAAAATCTCTAACGGCTTTGATATTATATTCGGCAGGTTTTATACCCTCTTGGTTGGTTATATGTCCAAGGATCTCAAGTTCCTCGAAAGCAAATCTGCATTTCTTGGCGTTCAGTTTTAAATTAGATTCGCTGAAGCATCTGAGGACAGCTTCAAGTCTTTTAATGTGGGTTGGAAAGTCCGAGCTGTATATAATTACATCGTCCAGGTAGCAAAGGCAAATCTGCCATCTCAGATTTCCGAGGACATTGTCCATGTTCCTCTCAAAAGTAGCAGGGGCGTTGCATAGACCGAAGGGCATTACGTTGAATTCATATAACCCATGTGCAGTAGTGAAAGCCGTCTTCTCTTTGTCTCTCTCTTCAATTTCGACTTGCCAATATCCCGATTTGAGATCTATTGCTGAGAAGTACTTGGATCCTTGGAGAGTATCCATTACATCATCAATTCTTGGGATTGGATAAACATCCTTCACTGTTACTTCATTTAATTTCCTGTAGTCCACACAAAATCTGTATTTGCCATCTCGTTTTTTGACCAATATAACGGGAAAGGACCAGGACTTGAAGATTGTCTAATTATTCCTTCTTCGAGCATCTCGTCTATTTGATCCTTTATGATGGTTCGTTCCTTAGCGCTTACCCGGTAAGGCTTGTGCTTTATTGGTTTTGCGTCTTCTGTATGAATCTGATGTTTTGCCAAACTGGTCCTACCTAACCTCGATGAGAACAAATCAGTATACTTGGCCAAAATTTGTTTTAACCTCTCTTGTTCTTTAAATGTTAAATTTTTGTTTATTTGAAATTGTATTTCGTCATTTTCATTCTGCTTCTCTTTATTCTCTATAAAATTTACCCCTGCAGGAAGACTTCCATAAGCCAATGTTTGGTCTTTCATGATTTTTAAAGGTCGAGGATAAGGGTTCGTTATCCAGATATGGGTTTTCTTATCCGTGACAGTAAGCAAACTTCTTGCCAATCGAAGACCATTTGTTTGAGTCATTCTGTTGTTCTCTTCGATGACATATTCGCCATCCTCTGCTTCTATTGAGGCCCTAATCAATTTAATAGATAGTTTAGGTATAACGGTATCTGTAGTGCTCTTTATTTTTTTTAGATCATAATTGCTTACGTCATGATTACTCATCAAATTATATTTTATTGTTTCTCGTTTACAATCAATTTTAGCATTCATTTTTTTAAGGAAATCTCGTCCAAGAATAAGAGTTCGTAGATGCGCGTCCATTACTACAAATTCGTGGGATAATTCAGTGTCATCAATTTTTAAATCTAAAATAATGCTACCTACCATATCTAATTTTTTTCCATCGGGTCCTGAACACGTTTTAGTGAGACTATTTATTTCACGGCTAGCAAAAAGTGCTGTTCTTAGGTCGACCACTGAAAGATCGGCGCCTGTATCAATCAAAGCTTCGCATAACCCTATCTTGTCCACATTAATATTAATTTTGTACCTAGGGTCCAACTTTCTAATTCCATTTATGGTCGACTTGCTTTGATTGAAGGAATCAGGCGCGACACTTAGTTTAAATCTTCCAACACGGAATATCTATTCCATGTAGGAATATTCGTTTGTGTGTCATTACAAACATCCGCATAGAGGCGAGGCCGTGTATAATCTTTTCTTTCGTCCATTTGAAGATTTTCTTGACTCTTGTCTTGGGAAACTGAGGGGTCCTCTTCTACGATCCTCACAAACTTGACTCTGCAATACCGCGCTACGTGTCCTGGCTTGTTACACTTGAAACATATTGGTCTCCCGTCTTCTGTCCTATTCCTGTTTGAATCTGGACTCTTATTGTAGGTTTTCCTTGGGTAGACCGGTTTTGGCTCAGGAATGGGAGTGTAAAATCGTCTAGGGGCAGATACCTGGGGCAGCGGCTTGTTCTGGTAGTACCTCGGAGCGGGGGCCTGGGGCTTGGGGGTGTTCTGGTAGTACCTCGGAGCGGGGGCCTGGGGCTTGGAGGTGTTCTGGTCTGGTCTTCTGAACGACGGAGCGTTCTTCCATTGCTCTTGATGGTGGGAACGAGGAGAGCGTGGTCCATTATATAGAACCTTTGATTTTTCTATACGTTCTTGATAATTATTTTCAAACAAATCCATCTTTTTACACAATCTTAGGAGTTCGTTGGTATTCTTAGGAGGGTTTAAGTAGAGGGCAAAAGAGTATTCTTTCTTTAACCCTCCAATAACCCAATTTATTTTATTCTCTTCATCCATTTGGGGGTCGACCTTGTTGCACAGAACCAGGATATCCTCTGCAAACCTGATTGCAGGTTCATTCCACTGCTGCATTCTGTTCAGCCTCATCTTCAATTCTTCTTTGTTGGCGTCTGAGCCAAAATCCTGAATTAGGCGGCTCTTGAAATGTTCCCAGCTGGTAAAACTTATCTTGTGTAGGTCCAGCCAGGTTTTGGCGCTACCAATCATGTTCATGGCTGCATAGCGAGAAATAATATATTCTGCCCAGTGGTACAGGAAGCCAATTTCTTCAAGGGACTCAATCCATGGGCGAGGGTCTTCTGTTCCATCATATTTGGGGATGTCTATGTTGGGGTTCAAAACAACTGGGTCGGCACTTGCATCTCTACCAATTGTTGCACTGGGCTGCGGTTTGGCAGATTCTTCAGTCTTGAGTCTCTCCTCAGACGTGTCTTGCATCTTTCCAGAACGTGTCTCAACCATCTTACAAGGTTAAACCAGTCAATAATAAGACAACTATAAATTTAGGTAGCACCTAGAATCTCCCTTTATTTACCACATCAAAGTTTAAAGCATGTAGGGTATTTAGTGTATCAAAATACAAATGTTTTATAGTACATAATATTTTATATTAATAATCTGTTTTATAAAATAAATAAATTTATAATTTAAATTTTAAATATATTAAAAATAATATTATAAATAATTTTAAAAATAGGCGCATTAATCATGATGCAACAATATATATATAGGCAAGTATGCAAATTAGCATAGACAAAATTTTAACACTATGCAAATTATAACAGTATTACATCGTTGATATAAACCTTGAATTACCACTTTAAACAATTTTCTCAAATAAATAATTTCTCTATTTTTCTACTTTATCATTGAAAAAAAAACGAATTTTGGTATGCAAACTTGAGTTAAAGCTGATGATGATGTTCTAGCAGACCCTCCAACCCCTAGTCTGGAGTTCGTGGAGGAACCACCAACAGAGCTGATGTTCCTCAATACCCAGGGGGGGAAGGTACCCTGTCGAGCCCACGGGGAGCCCGCCCCGGTTACCCGCTGGGTAGGTGTGAACATGACTCCAGTGACCGAGCTGCCCGGACTACGTCAGCTACCTGCCGACGGCTCCCTCACATTCCCACCGTTCCACGCCCCGGACTTCGACCCCGCTGTCCACCAGACCACCTACCAGTGTGTAGCTACCAGTCCCCTGGGTGTGCTGGGGAGTCGCCATGTCCACGTCATAGCAGGTAGGGACACTCATATATAACATCTCACTTCATCAACTGTAAAATTCTTGCGCTCCAGGGGCCCGGGTTATCCTTATTTTCTCTCAACTGTAATGCTTTTTTTTGTGAGTTGCTCATATCATATTCCCTTTTGTGTGCGTTGAATTTCATAATTTTTGCAATATGCACGGTAGGTTTTACACGTGTCATATGGAATCCATCATTGTAAAATCATATCAACTATTTTTTTGTGTTTGGAATCATAATTGTTGCAATATAAACGGCAGGTTGTACACGTCCCATATGGAATCTATCATTGTAAAATCATATCAACTATTTTTTTGTGTTTGGAATCATAATTGTTGCAATATAAACGGTAGGTTGTACACGTGTCATATGGAATCTATCATTGTAAAATCATATCAATTTTTTTTTTGTGTTTGGGATCACAATTGTTGCAATATACACGGTAGATTGTACACGTGCCATATGGAATCTATCATAGTAAAAATTCATATCATCTTTTTTTTTGTGTGTTTGGAATCATAATTGTTGCAATATTCTCGGTAGGTTTTACACGTGTCACAATCAATCAATTATTGCAAATTCCACATATTATCTTCTCCTTTTTGTGTTTGGAATCATAATTTCTGAAATATACCTTTGCAATAAGGTTGTACGCGTGCCATATGGAATATATTATTGCAAATTTTCATAATAATATTTTACGTGTGCTTGGAATCAAAATTGTTGCAATTTATCTTTGCAATAAGGTTGTACACGTGCCATATGGAATCTGTTATCACACATTCCTAATAACATATTTTATTTTTTTGTGTTTGAAACATAATTGTTGCAATATACCTTTGCAATAAGGTTGTACGCGTGCTATATGGATTCTATTTTTGAAAAATTTCATATCAACTTTTTGTGTGTGTTTGGAATCATAATTGTTGCAATATATCTTAGCAATAAGCTTGTACACATGCCAATAAATATATTATTGCAAATCCCACATATCTTTTTATTCTTTCAATGTTTTGAATAATAACTGTTGCAATATATCTTTGCAATAAGGTTATACGCGTGCCAAGAGATCCATTATTGCAAAACTCCTCATATAATCTTCTATTTTTGTGTTTGGAATCAAAATTGTTGTAATAAACCTTTTCAAAAAGGTCGTACGCATGCAATTAAATCTATTCTCAAATGAAGATCCATCTAACTAAATCTTATTAGGATTATTTATTTTGGCTTACTGCTCAAATGTGAGGCGTTAAAGAATTTAAGGGGCCTTTTTTTACAGCCTTACCTAAACCTACAAAAATATTTGCCTTTTTAAAATAAAACAATCCAGGTATAAGTTTCTTATTAAAAACTTTCAATATCAAAATTGGAGGGTTCGGGCATGGACGCCCATATAAAGGGGTATCCATGTCTAACACCTAACATAGCCTGAAATAAAAACATTATATATATATAATGATTGATATATGTATATGCTCTTATATATTTGTAATAGTTTAGTATCAGGCAGCGTTTTATTCGTTTATTTCTTGTACTCCTGAAGAATGGTAGACATGCTAGTAGCTTGAGTCTACGTTAATAAAATGAAAAGATTCTCATCTCCACCTGTGAAACCTGTGTCACTGCTCAGCTAAAGAATACAATACTAAGGGAACCTATCATATCATATAGAGTTTTAATATATTTTCATATGAAGAGATATGTTATTTCAAAATTATCCAGGAAATATAATGTTTTATGTAATCAATTATAAATTACTCTATGTCTAATATTTATGTATATGCATTTATTATAGTATAATATGCATATAATATATGCATATATAATAGATGAATGTTTTTTTTTGCATTATTGTTATTCATATATTCTAAAATTTTAACAAATCAATTGCTTACATAGAGTAAGTGTATAAAACCATGATAAATTAGGCGCTAACCGAAAGAAAACTGAGGAATATTTTGGTTTAATGTTGATATAGGTTATTCTTTTGTTTGTTCTTTTGCTTATAACTATATATCTTTTGGGAATAAGTTTAACTAGAGGATGAATAATTATAACAGAAAAAAAATACGCATTGGGGGGATATACAATATGGTATATTTTGTGTCTAACACCAATAAAAGAAAGATATGGGATGTAATTATACAAACATAAATAACTTTGAAAATATATCATTCTGAACCAAAGACTATTTTTTAAAATAATATATTTAAGAAAATATATTTTGTGAACGCAAAATATCCGTTATTTTCACACTAATCTATTTTATGTTCCATTAGATTAGAACAACGTTTATTTCATTCTTCTGCTTGAATTTGAGATTTATTTTAACATTTTCGAAACTCATTATTTTACAGAACAATTATCTAATTAGATTAGTATTATAATTAGTCTAGTGAAAATATAATTAGTAGTAAACATAATTAGTAGAGAAACGATTGCTAATTAAACTTAATTTTCGAAGATGCAGAAAGGATTATTATTTGAATAATTAATTAAATTCCAAATAAATTTGTTTATTTATAAATACATATTAGTGGCATTTTATATATAGTTATTAAAAATTAAATTATATCAAATAATCACATAGAGAAATTTAAAAATAGTTCATTCATAGAGAAGTATATAAAAACTTTAAATATTTAGTTAAATAAATTGCAAAACACATGCATTGTGTTCGAGCATTCTAAAAAGAATACGTTTCTTTTTGGTACATTATAATTAGAAAAATCCATATTTATAACTTGAAAATATTTGAAAGCGAGCATATCATATGTTAAAGTTTATGGAAAAAGAAGAAAGATATATTAAATATATTTGCTTTTTAAGTAAAAAAATATATAGAAAATATAAAACGGAAATATAAAATATCAAATTTCACTATAGGTCTGACACATTCAATATTTAAATTTGAAGAATTTTTGATGGTATAAATTTTTAGATTAAGTTCTTAAAAATATCAAATTTATTGATTATTTGAATAAAAATCAAATCGAATATATGAATTTTATCAAATAAGTTTATGAATAAAAATGAACGAATAAATATACGAGCACCATATCTTTTACAATGTGCAATTCGTTACAAACCTGGGAAACCTCGGAGGTTTTCTGTTTCGAATAGGAGCTATAGACGATCCAGGGTGTGGAGAGAGAAGGCAGGATTCTAGTCACCTGTTTTTGAATGTCCAATCTTCCAGAACTACAGAAAGCGGGAAACATTGAATACAAGGATCTTTTTATATTTATAAACAGTAAGGACTCATATTTAAAATTTAGGAAATTATGTAAATATTTCTGATTTTCTCTCTTGGTTAAAAAAACCTTAATTACTAACTATGTATATATTTGCATTTGTTTCATTGATTATTTTCATTATTTTATTTTTGGTTTCAATTATGTCTGTGAAATAGTTCTCTGATTTTGGTGTTGCTGCTTGACGCAAGCATTCTTTGTAGGGATATCGCGTCTGAATTGATAATATAAATAAATAAATAAATATCGTAGTGTCAATGCTTCTTAAACTAAATTTCTATATTCTAAACAGGGTAAAATATTTAACGGCAAATTGAACAAGTTAATGGTCAAAGTTATCCGTGATATATAAAAAAATGTAAAAATTGATTAACTTTACAAATATGATTAATTAACATTATTTTCTATATTAAAATATTCCCTTGTTACACACAACCTGATATGAAAATTAAAAATTGATTTATATTATATATTACTTTTTATGTGTATAAAGATATTCAATTTAGTAATTTTCTGACAAGTTTTGAAGAAATAAAAATGTAATTATTCCCAAGATAGGTAATAAAGGTTGTAATGACACTAAATGGTATATAACATATTATAAATTATATTACAATGAAGTATAAATTATATCGAAAATATTACATGTTAAAAAGGGCTATCTTCATTCCAAATTATAAAATAATTACGCATATATGTTTCTTTTAATAATATAAACTACTTTTTTACCATTGCTGCAATTATAAAATAAATATTAAAAGGAATTTGTTCTTTAATGATGATTACTTCTGGTTGTTTACTAGTCAAATATCAAATACAATTAAAGATGGATGAAGTGAATTAAACCAGCTCGACTTCTGGAAGGTATCGAACCTCTAATGAAACAGGCCCCTCAAAATATTTCAACCTTGCAGTAAAGAGAGCGTTTAATTGTCGAATATCCATATAAGAAAATATGCGGGGAAATAGAAAGTTATTTTTAACATAACAAAAATTCTAAAAAACCTAGTTGATATATTTCCATATAGAGAGAGATGGTTGTAGATATGACAAATTTTTAATATAAAATTCTCAATTCAAAAGGTATCAATATTCTATAGTTCTTTTAAATAGGTCATTATATAGAGGTCTTCCTTGAATTTTCTTCAATTTTTTTGGGTTTGTTACAAATAATTTCATATCGCGAAGATGGCGGCGTCTAGTCTTTGATCTCATTTCGTAGGATCAGGATGGTTAAATAAAATAATAAGAAATTCGGGATCGCTGAAGATAGTGTTAGAATAATCAATTTCAACCTTTTAGTATTATTTTATTTTTGACCAATTGACCGCTGTGTATATATAAAATTGATTGTGGCTTGTTCAAAAATGAAAAATGGAGGCGGTGAGTGAGTTAGACAAAGCTAACTAGAGAGTGAAGTTAGGTCAGTATATTTGTTAATTTTTGTTATTTTAAAGTAAGCTACTTTAAGTTTATCAAAATTTGAACATAACTAATTAATTAGAAAGGCATATATTGAATCAAAATATCATTTATTCCACCAATATTTCAGTTGGCTGAACGCCAACCTTTATCAAGGTGTTATAACATTTTAAAGTGTGTCAACAACAAACTCAGCGCCACATAACGTCAACACCCTTAAACTTCTAAAAATATTTTGCTATATTCAATGGGGAGAAAAAATTGATACATATACTCTTTTTTGATACATTTTCTCCCCATTGAATATAACAAAATATTTTTTAAAAACTTAATGCTGTTGACGTTATGTGGCGCTGAGTTTGTTGTTGACACACTTTAAAATGTTATAACACATTTATAAAGGTTGGCGTTCAGCCAACTGAAATATTGGTAAAATAAAATATATTTTGATCCAATATATGCCTTTTTAATCAAAGATTTATTTTGGATTGCTCTATGTTCTCTTTAAAGTTCTCTTTTCTTCAGAAATAAATTTGCCGGTCTTCTTCTCCTTTATTCACCTTGGTAAATATCAAGAAACAAAGAATGTAAACAGCTGTCAACCGTTGAACTCGAAGGGGACACCAAGTAGTACGGGGGTCATCTCTAACCGTGCCATTTGAACAAGTCTGCTACCTCTTGCGCGCACCTCTCCTTGAACTACCCCTGATATATTGGTACCATACCGAATCTTTAATTTGGGAATCGTCATAACAAATCAAGGAATATCATTTTTTTTAATTGAAGTTTTTTTTATCATTGTTAGTTTTTTAAATGTCGCTAAAATTTAATAAAGTGTTTTGATATAAAGCTTTTCTCTCAAAAATGTGTTATCTAGATTATTGAATATTTGCTAAACCTGAAATTTATATAAAGTAAAATAAAATTAATTTCATAATGCTCTTTCAAATTTCATTAAACTTATATATAATTGAATATATCTAATAGAGAGAGGTATTTTACTAACTATATTAAATTTACCACAATACACACATAAGTAATTCAATTTTTTATATAATATTATTTCAAGAAAAAATTAATTACATACAGAATTTTAGAGTAGAGCGTTTAGCCAAATTTAATATTCACGGTGAAAGACTGGTAAATTATCTACAGAACGTGTTGCCATGATATCATTAAAAATATTGCTAGTTTGATATTTAAATTATGGAAAAATTGAAGTCTTAAGCCGCTTTTCATTATTTATTGAATATTTTACATAAACTATACGGTTAATATAAATTACATTAGATAGAAGCATTGTAATTATCTTGTGAATATGTAAATAGAAAATTTTATATTTAAACCTCAAATAATTTGTATGTAATTTATATAATGTCTCTCTCAAAATAGTATATTTTGAATCTATAAAAAGCATTGATTAAGATTAACGATATTTTTGCTTCGATATTATACTTTTTAAAAAGCATAACGATGAGAAAAAATAAATGAGCAGATACCCATCAAATTTTGAAACTAATATATTTTCAATATACATATTTAATCACAATGAAATATAGCTTTTATATAAATATTTATTCGAATAATCATTATTTTATGAAAAAAAAAGATATATTCAATTTATATTTTTCATATTTATTGAAGTAGCTTAGTTGAAAGATTAAATTTAATTTATTGTATATATAAATATAATAAAATACTTTAATATTAAAAATAATTATATATGATAAAATATTATATTCAACATCATATAATACTCTAATATCTCGGTTCATTGCGCACTTACATATTTATCCATATTTACTGTGTCGAAAACTAAGTGAAAAGTAAATTCAACTGATTGATCATCTGATATAATAATTTATCGTTAAATTACAAATTTAGACCATTATATATAATCGCTTTCTCTTTCATTACACCATAGCTGTTATTTGTTTGTATTCTTGTTAATGTAAAAAGAAAATTTAATAAAATGACTTCACATACAATGCTTTATGATTGAGTGTAATTGATAGAACAAAATATGGCCAATTTTAGACTGAAAACCTGGTCTTCTAATGACTAATTGTTGTAAACTATTTAGTTTTTCATGTTTGGAAACGCTTAATTCAAACCGATCTATTAATAGAATACCTAGAAAGAATCAAAAAAGACCCAACACAATCCAATAAGACTACAAAATGAATACGATTCCTAAATGCCATGGTTGACGAAAGCTACTCAGCTTTACAATTAGGTCTTATGTGCCTTTGGAATGATAGTTTCAAGAAGGAAGGAGAATAAAAGGAATGTGGAGGGTGATCTTTTTGCAAAAGGGACTTTTCTGACAGAAATGGTACAATGAACTGTTGTGATATATGGTAAATTATCATATACTATGCATTCTGTCCGTTTGATATGATAAACTATTTTCATTCATATGTAAATATTGTTTTATATTTCAACGCTATGCAAATCCTTGGCAATCTTCTAATATTTAAATACTTCTCGCCAGATAAATTTCTTTTTTTTTTCAGCCAAACAATGAGTAGTGGTCACCTACTGTATCTTTGATATATTATAACATGAACATCGGTTTTGGAGTCAGTGGGCCCATATCCTTTCTAGGGGCACTATCATGATTATCTTCAGAAATATACTCGCAAAAAGCCTCTATATTGATTTTTTTGTGTGGTACTTTATTTTATCCCTGTAAAATTTGAATATTAGAACGCTTTGAGGATATGAATATCATAGTATGGGCTGGCATAATTTTGGAAACACCTTAGATCTTTCTATGTGCATTATAGATCAAATTTGAGTGTTAAAAGATACAGAAAAAGGTTCAGATCCTTCAGTTAGATATACAAAGGTCAATACAGTTATTGAGTCAATTTTATATACAGCATAATGAGCATAGAATACAAAAATATAGAACTAGCTAATTATTTCCTCGAGAGTAAGGATATTCATAGGATCTATTCTCAATCTCGAAGAACTAATAAACATGCCTTGAATCCTAAGCGTGGCGCATTGGAATCCACAACCCCTTTTAAGAAACCTTCTCGAAACAAAATCTTCAATTTGGAAGAGAATATATTGCCTAAAGATCGTCTTCGAACTTTGGTAATCAATATAAATACACGCTATGTGAATGTGTATAGCTGTTAGAGATTGATCAAAGTCCATATTCGCCTATCTTTCTTTGATAACAACTTCTTTTTTTATGTCTATTCGAAATATTTATTATATATACATATATTTATTTCTCTATCCATAGAGATGGATTGATTACCAATAAACTAAATTATTTGTGTACTAAATTCCACAATTTTATTAAAAGTATTTGTTACAAAGATCTAAATTAAGTTACTTACCACTTAATTATAGAGATAAATGTAATATAACGTGTTGTTTGTTGACAATATAATAATATTAAAATTATCATATTAAAACATTATATATACAGATTATATGGAATAAAGTTCTAAATAGTATATAATAAATGGAACATGGGGATGTAAATCTCTCTCTCTCTCTCTCTAATTCTAAATCCCAAATCTAATTATACTCCGTCATTTCTCTCTAGATTTAGAGAAAGGTCTCACGCTATGTTCCCTTGCACGGCAGATGATTAGAAATTAGGTGTTAAATTTTGGAAACTCCCCGAGTTGTGGTGGAAAAAGGAAAGTGTCTAATTAGTAGTTTGAAGTGGAAACTAATAAATCTATGGAGTGTGAAGGTGGAAAAACTTAATTTGCAATTCTGTTTGAGTTTTCCAGGCAATACTCATCGATATAAACTCACGCATTATACTTTCTCCTTTGAAATTCTATATTCAAATTGAATACATTATTGGGATAATCTTTTATTTATGTCTTTATTGATATATTTTTAATATATTCGCTTATATATTTACATATATTTCTACTTTAATATTAAGATGACGATATTCTCCACGATGAAATCTAACGATATTATGCTTCAGTCAGGTCAGAAAACTTTGATTTTGAATGAATAAAAGTAATAAAATATTTTCAACACTATCTTATCTGAAAAAAAAGTACAAATGTAACATTGTACTGGGATAAGGTGCATAAATTAAGATACATTTTTCCAGCAACTTTCAGTTGCACGATAAGGAGATGCCTCTTTCTTAATCAGCAACTTTCAGTTGCACGATAAGGAGATGCCTTTTTCTTAACTATCTTATCTGTATATCGCTATATTCTATTCTATTTAAAAATAGTTCATACGAGTTAGCAGCATGTACCGTAAGAGAAAACAATTTCTTTTCAGATGCATTAGTTCTGATAGGTGAAAATAGGTTCAGATAAGTGAAAAACAATCAATACGTTATATTTTTGCCTCTGAATTTTATTTGTCAAGCTATGTTTATCTCTGAATATAAACGGAGGCAAATAGTTCTTATGTATAGTTCATTGTTGTTTGGCATTTTTTGTTTTATATTATTACACGTCTGTAATGTTGTATATATGGCATTTGAAAATCGTTCATTTGCTTTTTGATAGAGACCTCCTTGAAGTGTTCGAGTTCGTGATTTGTGGCAGATGTTGAGAAACGACTATTCGAAACAGTAACCCAATAGTTTTGAAAGTATTTTATTATTTTTATTTATTTAATATACATAGTTTTTGGACATGTTTGAAGCATAATATCGTTAAATTTCACATATGAAGAATATTTTCATATTTATATTAAAGTAGAATATATGTAAATATTTAAGAAATATTATACTCATTAAATAAAAATAAAGCGTAGAGAGGTAGTGATGAAGAATGAGAAAGAAAACATCATTAACCATAATATTGGGGAAAATTCTGATATAGTTAACATGTCGAATATTATGAAATTGAACCCCCATAGTGCTGATGAGACCCAAAATTCGAAACGATAGCTTATAAGTTAATTTTATCAGATATATAAATATTTTTTTTGAAAAATGATATTGTGTTACATTTTTCATAACCGCCAAATAATTCTGTATTAGGGTGATTGCAAAAAGCTTGCTTCAAAACATTCTAAACGGAATAATCATCAACTTTTTGTTATTGAATTATCTATCGTTAAATAATTGTGAAATCATATTAACTACTTGCGCTATATTATTTTCTTTTCTGTTCTCTTATAAATGACAAAATTCACGAAACCTATTAAAGGGTTTATCTTTTATAAGCCATACCAAACCAATATGAACAAATAATATCAATATTGTGGATATATAAATTATTTTTTATAAATTTTAGCATGATATAGTAGTAGACAATAATTAAATACATTTTAAATTATTTATAATTAAATATTGCTTTTGCTATTATTTTAGATAACATGTAAAGCACAAAAAAAGTCGGAAATTAAGATTGATATATCTGAGAAAATCTAAATCGTTAACAACAATTTTATTGAGCATTTTTCTTTCCACGATATATTTGAAGTAATTATTTATGAATAGTTTAGTAAATTAAAAAACGAAATAAAAAATAAAAGATAAAAAGATCAGGTGTAGAAATCAATATTAAAAATGGCATATCCTGACCAGGAGCACATGTGCTTTACAGAAGGCAGAGCGCCATCTGGTGGAACAGAAATCAACTAAACATTGATTTAGCCTGTTCCCTGATATTTGGCCAACCCAAGTTTAGTAAATGTAACTCAGTAACAGAATTCACGAATTCAGGATACTTCATGTCACATTTGAATATTCAATTAATTCATAGGAATCTATATTAATATATTAAGCGAATTCTCTAACAAGATGTGATTAATAATTTTGCTATTGTTTACGTTCTAAATCGAAAGGCTAGGACAACGCTACAGACACGTAATAATATAAAACATAAAATACCAAACAACAATGAACTATACATAAGAACTCTTTGCGTCGGTTTATATTCAGAGATAAACATAGCTTGACAAATAAAATTTAGAAGCAAAAATAACGTATTGATTGTTTTTCACTTATCTGAACCTATCTTCACCTATCGTAAAAAAACTTCAAAACGAAATTAAATTTGCAAATTCGTCACGCCACCTTATGAAGCTGTTTTAATTTACATATATCTAAATCTTTGAATCTGTTTTGAAACCTTTGATAAGTTATTCGTAAAGAAAATATCAAAGAGAGTATATTAAATAGTATCAATTTACTGCCATCTATCACTGAAATTTCAACGATGTTTTTATAAAATAGATATATAATTCAAAATATATTTACTAACAGTTTACAGTATTTCAATTTTTCTAACACTCTCTCTCTCTCTCTCTCTCTCTCTCTCTCTATTAAAAAATACTTCTAGAAATTGGACTGCCTAGTTTGAATCCATCAAGTGGTTCTCCGATTAAATCCTTCAGAACGAATATAATGCATATGCCTATACTCAGTTTAGTCAATAGGTATTTGTAGATAAATAAAAAAAATAATTAAAAGGATCTACGTAATTTATGAGAATTTATTATTGATGGATGGTACCTAAACCTTCTCAATATAATTGTTTTACCTAAATATGTTTGAAAGGTTTTTCCGAGCGTGGAATAATATTATTGTGTTTCGATGTATAATATACTTTATTTTAAAGATATTATCTAGAATAATTTCTGAAAATTTGAATTTAAGGAAATTGATAGTTTAACTAATTTCAATAAACATTTATATAAAACATCCATGTATAATAATAATGTGTTACTCTTAATAATAATTTTTAAGAAGTTAATATGAATCTTAATTTTTTTTTTTGAATGTGGATATTATTTTAGAATTTAAACCGCTTTTTAAACCTCGCACTATATATTTTTTCATATCTGAAAATAATGTCTTCGAAATATTAAATCAACACTAAGAAAAAGAAAAATGATGTATGATATATTTGTAAGAGAATAACCTAATCATTTATTTCACACAACTTAATATTCTTCCTGAACAAGTTATGTCTCGATTAGAGAAAATTAATCAAGGACTTTGATAAACAAAATAGTTCATCATCTCTTTCATTTATCATTTTATCCATTAAACAAGGGCTTCAAATTCTTTTTTTTTTTTTTGGAAAAATAATTTCCTAGAGACTTGTCTTTATCGATCCGATAGGTCGATGGGCCGTTTGAACTTTGTGGCCCCATCTTCTCTACCGCTTTACTGACCCTATAAACTGCACTCTCCCATTTTCAAGACTTTCACATAATTGGAAGAACATCTTTTTCGATCAGAATATAGCTTCATATTCTGATAGTATAGAGATAGATCTCCATAAATATAGATTCTAACTACATTTCCCCTAGAACGCATTATATTTATACGTTTTTTGAAATAAAATGTTATTTGAAATTTCAAACTATATGAACTCGTATGCCTTATTTTTCGGATAAATAAATAACAAATCACCTTACTATAATGGATAAAATATTAGAACTGCCTTACTCATTAACTATTATGACTCGGCCTTACTACTCTATAACTGAATCCGGCTCTTTTGCTTATGTATCCAATACTTCTATATTAATGGTGGATAAATTCGCTTTTTAAGAGGAGAGAAGGATACAAACAATTAACAATACATAAAAGTACTTTTATTATATTCATCAATGACTTAGTTTATAATCTATAAAATATATTTTTAGAAGAGATATTTAAAAAAAGGTAGTACCTTATAAATCAGACCAATATATTATTAAAAAGGAATGGAAGATTAAAAACTCGCGAAATCTCTGGGAGGGATTACCATTGATGTGCCAGACTTCTCAAATTTGTATAATTGTGATGGGGGAAGTTAAATTTTCATTAGAATCATTCCTTATATCATTGCTCTTAAAATTAAGACAGCCTCTATCTTTACGATCCTAATATCAAATTGAAGATGAATTCATTTTTGATTCAGATCTCTAGCTTTCAAGCCCGAAAAGAGAAAATTAGCCTTGGAAGCTTGATGATTCACCTTAGTACGAAATTTGAGTTACTTATAAACCTTTAGGCTTAAAAGGTTTGTCTTTTATCAAAAAGACGAAACACTAATGCATTAACTATTTAATTTAATATTTTATATTACAAATTTATCTTTTAAAATATATTTTTATAACAAGTAATTCATATCAAATTTACAATTCGTCACAATAAATATATGACTCTTTTGACTATGAGGTATTTTCTATTATTCTGCAAAAAATTGCATAGTGACTTATAGGATAATTGAATTTTTAACAAAATTATTGTAAATATTTGATTTCAAATAAAACCATTTTCGAAGATACTGATATGTGGCCATTTATTAAATATATATATTTCTATATTAAAGTATTTTGAATATATGCCTATTCATATAGAGATAACAAAATATATTGAATTTCATAACAGAGTATTTAAAATAGATGTACTTCTTCACTTCTCGTAATTATATTTCAGAATTATTGAAAATATTTGATATCAAATGAAACATTTTTCAAATATATGTGGCCATATATTAATTATATATTTTGCTATATATAGAGTCTTTTGAATATATGCTTATTCATATAGAGATAACAAAATATATTGAAATTCGAAAAATAGCATTTCCAATTTGAGATCCTTCGCTACTTATCGTAATTATACTTCTAAAATTTGTAAACATTTGAATCCAAAAGAAACATATTTCAAAGATATATGGCCATATATTAATAATGTATTACACTATATTATATTCTTTTGAATATATTCTTAATCATATATATATAGAGATAACATATATATAATTTCATAACATAGTATTTCCAATTTTATGTACTATACTACATTACATTTATCGCGAGTTGATACTATCCTGGTAATAGAGTGTATCACAAAGTGTAAAATATCAAGTTGTATTGTAAATATTATACCAGAGCGTTATACTGAATGTATAAAGAGCTTAATTACCAAAGCGCAGGCAATGTATAGGTAATGAAGGATAAGTGGTATAGGTACATAGAGACAGAGAAGAGAGGATGTTTACCTAAATGGTAATTACAGGTGGCTAGCGTGAGGCAATTCCATAATTAACGGGTAATATTTACCTTTCAGGAGTGTTCCCATCTTTATTCACACTGGTGGTTTATTCCGGTCCATATACTAATTTGTAATTAAGTATTGATCTTTGTCTATTATTGTAACTAACATTCTGATGAAATATTAAAATTTGTCGTTTCTATTCAAATCACAAATTGTATAAATATATAGTATTACATTATATAGTATTTTGAAAGATTTAACATTAATATCATTAGGAAGTATTTTAATGTTATAGTTATCTAGTTCTAATGTTAAAGTACTTTTCCTATATTCATTTCTAGAATGAATAGTTGACTATAGTAATTTTAGTGTTATTGTCTATTGTCTATGTTGAGCGTTATACTAATCAGGAATTTGAGATTGAGTATTAAAAATGGAAATGTGTTCTATGCTTTTATTTTCTTATTTATTATTACAAACCGAATGAATAATTACACTATTTTTATTCAAATGAAAAGAGGATCTATTCAAGTTTTCATTCTGATTAATACTTTGAAATTGAGATTCTAAAATAATAGTACTTTTATTTTTAATATTAACAGGTAATATTCACCTTACTGGAGTGTTCAGACTTCATTCACACTAGGTGTGCCGTTCTTATACTAAATTGTAATCAAGTATTGATCTTTGTCTATTACACTGATAGACAAAACTTAAGGAAGTTGTACCTTATAGCATATATATATCTCTCAGAGTTATTTTCTGAATCCCGATATATATATGCTATAAGGTATAACTTCCTTAAGTTTTGTCGATCAGTGTTATTGGTCTATTGGTCTAAATATAGTGATACTTTATATAGTATTTCAAGAGATTGGATATTAATATATATTACAGCCTTTATACTAATTTGTAATTAAGAATTGATCTTTGACTATTATTGTAACTAACATTTCTGATGGAATATTCAAATTTGTCATGTCTATTCAAATAACAAATAGTGTAAATATATAGTATTACATTATATAGTATTTTGAAATATTAGCATTAATATCATTAGGAAGTATTTCAATAGTATAGTACTCTTCCTATAATCATTTCTAGGATAAATATTTGACTATAGCATATATAGTGTTATAGACCATTGTCTATTATCTCGCTAACATTTCTGAATGAATTTTCAAATTTGTCGTCTCATTCAAATCATATATGGTCTAATTATATTTTACATCAAATTAATTTGGGAGATTGAACATTAATATCATTAGGAAGTATTCTAATGTTAAAGTAATTTTCCTATATTCATTTCTATAATATATATTTGACTATAGTATATTTTTAGTGGTATAGTCCATTGTCAAGGCTTGGTGTTTTACTAATCAGTTATTTTAGATTAGTTATTAAAAATGGAAGGGGGCTTTAAGTGTTTACCTTCCTCTCTATTTTATCAAACAGAATATTTAATTACACTATCTTTATTAAAATAGAAGGTGATATATTCAATTTATATTCTGAGAGATTAGTACTTGGAAATTGAGAACATAAAAGTACTTTTTTATATTAACGGGTAATATTTAATTTACAGGAGTGTTCCCATCTTTATTCACACTGGTAGTTTATTCCGGTCATTATATTATTTTGTAAATAAGTATTGATCTTTATTATTGTAACTAACATTTCTGATGAAATATTCATTTCTGTCGTCTTTTTTTTTTCAAATCAAAAATTCTCTTAATAGTATATTTAGTGGTATAGAGGTATAGAGTGGTATTGTCAATGCTTGGTGATATACTAATCATTATTTTGATATTAAAATAGAAGGGGGCTTTATGTTTTTACCCCTCTATCTATTTTTCTCAAATGGAACATTTAATTACACTATCTTTATCAAAATGGAAGGCTATATATTCAAGTTTTCATTCCGATTAGTACTTTGAAATTAAGATTCTAACATAAGAGTACTTTTATCTTGGGTATTAACGGGTTATATTTACCTTTATGGAGATTTCCCGTCTTTATTTAAACTGAGGTTTTAGTCTTTATACTAATTCGTAATTAAATATTGATCTTTATATTGTTGTAACTATCACCTTAATGATGGAATATTCAAATTTGTCGTCTTCATTCAATTCACATATGGTCTAAATGAAGTTTAACATTATATAGTATTATGTGAAAGATTGAACATTAATATCATTAGGATGTATTCTAATGTTATAGTACTTTTCCTATATTCATTTCTAGGACACATATTTAACTATAATATCTTTAATATTATAACTCGTAGTATCTATGCTCGGTGTTATACTCTTTCTAATTAGTATTCTGATAAAGTATTGAAAAATTAAGAATGGAAGTTATATGAAATGTTACTAACTCCTCTTTCATATTAAGCCGAATAAATAGCTAAACCATCAATCATTTATCAAAAGGCTGGTGTACTATTCACGAGCTTATGCTGATTAGTACTTTGGAATTGAGATTGTAACATAATTGTACTTTTATTTTTGAATATTTCAAATCGAATATTTAACTTTTCTATTTTTCTTTTCAAATCACTTGTTGATAACTTTACACTCATTAGTAAAGAAAATATAGTATTATCACACAAGAAAGTTTGATTATTGTGCTTTTCTAGATATTTATTTTTTCTAAGAAAATGACAAACTTCTATACTTTGAGTCAAAAGGCGATCCATTAATTGAGATTATATAAAAGGGCGTACCTGGATCTGTAAAGAAAAAAAAAACAATTTTTTTCCTAAAATATTTCGAGAGATTGCTCCCTCTGTGCAATAAATTGATAAAGAGGGAGCAATCTCTCGAAATATTTTAGGAAAAAAATTGTTTTTTTTTTCTTTACAGATCCAGGTACGCCCTTTTATATAAACTTCTATACGTTTATGAAAATCAACGAAGTAATTAATAGTCTATCTAATTCAACATTTATAACGGGTTGTATTTACAGTGGCTCTCCTATAACGCGAGTTTTTACAACGCGATAAAAAAATTGCGACAAATTTAATTATACAACGCGAATTTTCGTATAACGCGTTATAAAATAAAACAATTTACCCTAACAACATTCGCGTTATACAAGTTTTATTTTGTACAACGCGAATTCCAATAACGCGATTTCATACAACACAGAATACATTAATCGCGTTATAGGAGAGTTTACTGTATAAACATACTGCTTCCTTTATAAAATTTGCATGTTCATATATTGTTATTCTGTTTAAATTGTTTGATAGAAACAGCTATCTTAGATATATTAATAATTTCATCAACCTATATTGAGTACTTCGCACTTTATTTACGCAGTATGTACTTTGATATTGTAGTAATTCCACATACACATGCTGATTTTTTTAAAAGAAGTATATGGTAAATTTTCAAATACGTATTTTTTCATTAAACAATAAAAATTAAATCCAAAAGACAAAAAACCTCTCGCAATCAGTATCTTTTATTAAAATAAAAGATAATAAAAAATACTGATTGCGAGAGTTTTTTGTCTTTTGGATTTAATTTTATGCGCAAGTTCTTTGATCTAACAATAAAAAATATGTAAATATATAAGGATATATATATTGTTGGTGTGTGCTGAAGAGAGTCAAATTTGTCAAAAAAAGCTAATCGTTTATGGTATCTGAGATTTGTGCTTACCAATAGGTATAAAACACTATGGATATTAAATATAGTTTGAGATAGTTTGGCTGAATATATTAGAATCATTAACAACGGAACGTCTTTTCGCATTATTTATTAATATAAAGTAGATTGCTTATAGATTAGTTAGTCAGCTGACAATATTAATATCAACCTATCTCGATCACAACCAATGTCAAGCCTTATTTGTTGACAAATTATTAATTATTGCATGTATGAGGGTGAAATTTTATACTTATTTTGTCCTATAAGAACAAACACATACACACATTCACTCGTTTCAAATTATTTGACATTTTATATAGATTATCATGAAATCTTATCATCATTATCAAAAATCTTATCATTTTCTAATATATTTCTGTGGTAAAATACCAACATTTTATTTTTTTTTAATATAAAAATAATAAAAATAAGTTATTTGTAGAGACAAAATTTATCACAAAAGAGGGGATATTCAGAATTAATTAATATTATTTTTTTAATGGTGTAATTACAATAGCAAAAATCTCGCTCTCTTTTTCTCTCAAGCATTTAATTTAATCCAAATAAATTATATTGCACGATATTTATTAATTTATATTAATAATATATTTCATCAAACATATATTCATTTAATTGAAACATTCTCTCGTAAAAAAACGAGAAATTCAACCTGGTCTTTCCAATTATGCTGAAATTGAACTGATTTATTTTTAAATTGAACTAATTATATTAAATCGCTTGTTAGTTGCCTAATTTTTTATTTCTTTATTTGAAATTGAGAAATAATTGACTACTCAATTTTTTTTAAATATATATTCATATATATTCTTTTCTGAAAGTAGTATTGTATATCATTATATAAGCATATATAGAAAGTTGAAAGGAAAATAGAATATGACTATTTATAAGGTTTAACTCTTTTTATTCTAAGTAAGAAATTAGGAATATTTCAAAATAACGCTGAAGCTTCGGCAGATACCCGTCTTAGAATCGGAACATGAGTAAAAAAAAAGAGAAACAAATTGAAGATGGCTAGAGTAGACAGAAGAAGAAATTACAGAACCTTTTGGTTAAGTATTTCTTTCAACTAATTCATGGATCGACGCTACAAAAAAAAAAAAAACAGAGTATAATAAGTATAATACCATTATTTGCATATAAGAGTTTGATAATAATATCCAAATGGAACCCTATTGAGGAATACATATGTATAAAGATAACAAAGTTTCGATTAATAATACATATATGTTATAGAATTTATAAAATGAAGATTTAACTAGGTAAAAAATGTTAGAAAAAAACGACGAAGACTGCAGTTTACATCGTACGAGGAAGACAAGGAATAAATAAACACAATAACTTTAAAAGGTAATTTACTTTTCTTTATTTGCTTTGATTATGGAAACCCGCTCGGGAAACGGGTATGACACCAAGAAGGAGGAAACAAAGGTCGACGACCCTCCAAAGCTGTAAATTGATGCAAAAAATATAGCGAAGAACAGCACTGCACGATACTGAATAGATGAGGTTGTTCAATATATCTATAGAACCCTTTTTGTTGTTGTTATAGAGGCTGTTAGATCGTTGGTCTCAATAAGTTGGTCTAATAGGTATTAATATCATGTTTCTTGAGGGCCCCAAATATTTAAATTGAATACGAATAGATAAAAAAATGAAATTCATTATGTGAATGAAATTGTTATCATGGATAGAAATAATACACGATGTATGATAACATTATGTTATTTAAACCATACGCTGCCAACGTAAAAAATCATGTAATTGTATCTAGTGCCTATTCATTAAGTATAGACTTGCCTTATCGGCTGGCATTATTTTTATAAAAAAAATATTTCATTCAATGAATCGTTAAAACCACAGGTATTTACAATTAGGAAAAAAGGTTTATTTTCCTATACCCCAAATATTATCAAATTACAATTTTACTGAACAGAATAATAATCTTATATTCAAAACTTTTGTTTTATAAGCTCCTGAGGAATGGTTTACTATTACACGTTGGCGTTTAAAGGCTAAATGTTCAGCTTTTATTGAATCTTATACATATATATAGGTAGAGGAAGAATAATAACTTGTTTAAAAAAAAAATAGAAATTTTATCGACTCTTAAGGATTGTACATGCAGTAAATGTATATAATTTTGTAATATAATTTTAGTCAAATCAGAATAAATAAAAATAAACGGAATTCCAATCGTAACTCATATATATGTTATATAAAAATTATTTTATCTTAGAATTAAAAATTTTATAAAAAATTACTCTGTTTAAATCGACCGCCATATTTCGCGGCTTTCCCTATATAAACCTATTGTTGCTGTTATCCGTTGGCCGGCTCAAATCTTTTTGTAGATATGTAAATAAGTTTTTGTTTTTCTTTATTCTACTCGCCTAAAGTCAGGTAGTACTTTCTCAAATTATTTATTTTATATTCTCTCTATAAGATCAATTAAAGCTATTTCTGATCTAAACTTTTTAATTAATATTACCACGACTGCAATATCAAAAACTTACTCATGTTTAAAAAAATAATAAGCATCAGCAAGAGGTGATTCTATATCTCAATAATATTCAAAATTCAGAAGAAATTAATTTATAATATATATGTTATATAAAAATATTATTTTATTTTGAAAAATAATTTCATAGAATCAAATACTCTGCTAATTCGACCGCCAGAGGTCACTCTTCCCCTATTAACTTGTTGTTGTTTTATCCAAATGGTCGGCTCAAAACATTTGTACATTATGTAAATAAACTTTTCATTTTTTATTCTTACGCCTTAAGCCAGGCAGTACTTTAATCAAATTATTTTCTTATATATTACTTTAGCTCAAATAAAACAATCTCTGATCAAAACCATTTTTGTTATTATACTTTCAAGATTTTAACCACAACTGCATCACCAATACCATTTAGTACTAAAAAGAACCAGCAAATAACTCCATGGCATAATCCTCAACATAATCAAAATTCAAGCAGAAAAATATCTTTATATATAATATTATATAATAATTAAAAATCAACGAGAATAGTTGATATTTATTCCGATAGATGGCGCCAGTCATCAGCAACTTTAAGTTGCACGATAAGGAGATGCCTTTTTCTTAATTTATGCACCTTATCCCAGTACAATGTTACATTTGTACTATTTTTTCACATTGTGTAGCGTCCTCACGCAATTCTGGCCTTAACTACCCGTTTCATGATTTTTCAGAATGCCTTAATGACCAATTTTTTGGTCGTTGAGGTACAGCTTGCACCACGCTGATGAGGGCCAACAGCCCGAAACGCGTCCGTGGTTAGCTTTTCTTTATTAATCAAGAATGGGTATTTGGCCAATTCTGGAATAATTAAAAATCAACGAGAATAGTTGATATTTATTCCGATAGATGGCGCCAGCCATCAGCAACTTTCAGTTGAACGATAAGGAGATGCCTTTTTCTTAATATATATATATATATAGTCTCTAATATTCCTATGAATTCTATTTTTTTCGAGAATTTCACCCCAAAATTAAAGTTGCTTATAAGTACAGTATGAATTGCACAAAATTTACCCATTTTTCTCAAAGTGGTATATTGCTTTCAGTTATTTAAGATAATAAAAGAAACGAAGCCGAGAGATAAAGAGAGAAGTCGACATCCGAGATCAAAGAAAAAGTGTGTTTTTCAAATAGAAGATTTTATATCTATCGCAGCTATAGATATTCCGGATTGATAGAATATTTCTGCATCTTTCGATATATCCTTCAGAACTTGTTCTCACCTCTAGGGATTTTATCTATTACCTATATATTCCCCCGATTAGTTTCTTCAATATAGATAATTGTTCTTCGAAAAAAAACATATTTCGGCCAGGACATATTTTTATTGTCTCGACGTTTCGATAAAAATCTTTTGTCCTGGTCAGGATCGAACAAAAATTTAAACATTTGGCAAAGCGTTAAAAATTATTCTTTCAATTTATTTAAAATTTAAATTTAAAAAATATTTACTGTCCGAAGTATCTTTAATTTGAAGTACTATGAATTCTGGCCAGGCAGCCTCTATCTTTACAATAAATAATTGTATTATTAATGTAATATAATATATATATGAAAAAACAATAGAAAAAATAAAAAATAAGTGGGTCAGGTGTTGTTATTAAAAATAAAGAAGGCATCTCCTGACCACGAGCACATGTGCTTTTTAGATGGCAGAGCGCCATCTAGTGGAGCAAAATTAAACTAAGCGTTTATTTAGCTTGCTACGTGATATTTGGCCAACCCAATTTATTGATAAATCGTGGATGGCTTTTCTTGATTTATCAAGAAATTGGGTTGGCCAAATATCACGGAGCAAGCTATATAAACGTTTAGTTTATTTTTGCTCCACTAGTTGGCGCTCTGCCATCTAAAAAGCACATGTGCTCGTGGTCAGGAGATGCCTCCTTTATTTTTAATATATATATATATACCTCAAATATAAATACTAATATTAATCTTATTTCTCCCTCTCTTCACGGCTCTTCTTTGTTCTGATGAGCATGCGCAGTTAAATTCATTTCTATCAACGTAGCGTTGCAAATTGGATGTATAAGGGGATCCTGCCGGCTAAAGGATGCACAAATTAGTCGATAAAATAGTTGTGGAAAAACATTTATGAATAATATATTTCTCTCTCTAATATTAGAAGAATACTGAAAATAATATACATAAATACTTTGTTTTGAAAAATAATAGAATTTATAAATAATATATGACTAAAATATTAGAGTAGCAATGCATAATTTAAAAAATAATGGTCCCTCTAGCGTCAAATAGACGTCAAAACTAGACGTTATCTATTGACCGTCTAATTCTGTTTTCTATATTGACGGTAGAGGTCATCCTTATTCTTCAGGCAAATTTTATATGAATGTATATCTTTATTTAACATCTAAACACAAGGGAGCTTTAACACAAGGCTCTTATACTGATATATAACATTAAAATGTGATAGAAATCGTTTTATTGTTTGGCATTAAGCTGTTAATAAAGAAGCTAATTGCTAGTGCTAATATTTATATTAGTCAAATATATTCCAATACTTTTAATAAAATATATACATAAGACATGCTTTGTTTTGTAATAAATAAATTAATTTAGAAAATAAATACTGGATTTAAGCATGCTAAGCAAAATTTGAATTCCTCTATTTTTATTCATGCTTTCTAGTTAAATTGAAATAAACATTTTTAATACAATATAAAGCATTGTAAATATTTTTAGTATTTATTCTCATGATCAAGTTTGAAAAATTTAAGATTATTTAATAACTAAATTAAATGTGATATTTTATACCAGTAAATGCTCAAATATATATTTTGAAACAATATTTCTCTTTATAGGTTGATGTGGCTGACTTTATTCTAATACTCTGAGAGCTTCATTTATATGGATTGTATTTTGATAATATGGTAGGCTTTAGGAAATTTGAACTTTTTTTAACGTGTATATATATTTTTCAAATAAAACAATTTTCTACTACCCTTGTAAAAAAACATAAGCATCAAAGATAGTTTGAACTTATTAAAATATATGCGTGATAATAAATTATAATGATAGAGAGGTTTTTCTACGAATTTGTTCATATTATTAATTATATTCTCTCCCATATCTACTGATCTTCCTTTCATTATTCCATCTATAAATACTTTCATATACTCGAAGTTTCGCAAAAGATGTCGAAACATGCTGGTTTTTACTTTTTAAATTGTCGTTAGTAGATTATATCTCTTCTCAAGCATACTTTAGACATCTTAATAAGACACATATGCATCCTCCTCTTTCAATGCCTTCCTCAACTAAGGGTGGTTCACATGGTCTCTACATATTTCCTCCTTCAATGCCTTCCTCTTTTGAAGGTAGGTCTCATGGTCTCTCCATATCTAGAGGAAGGCATTGAAGGAGGGAGATATGGAGAGACCATGTGGCCCACCCTCAGTAGAGGAAGGCCTTGAAGAAGGGAGATATTGAGAGACCATGTGGCCCACCTTCAATAAAGGAAGGCACTGAAGGAAGGAGATTTGGAGAGACCATAAGGCCCACCCTCAGTAGAGGAAGACATTGAAGGAGGGAGAAATGGAGAAACCATGTGACCTACCCTCAGTAGTGGAAGGCATTGAAGGAGGGAGATATGAGAGACCATGTGACCCACCCTCAGTAGTGGAAGGCATTGAAGGAGGGAGATATGGAGAGACTATGTGGCACACCTTCAGTAGAGGAAGGCATTGAAGGAGGGAAAATGAAGAGGCTATTTTGTCCATCCTCAGTAGAGGAAGACATTGGAGGAAAGAAGAAATGCTCTCTTATACTATATTAAAATTTTAATATGTATTGAAAATACTAATAAGAAATTTCTTTAATAAGGTTCCTGAAATGTTCCTTTCTATATAAATTAACTAAATATAAAAGGGCAGATTCGAAAGAGTTACATGACCATTTTATATGGCAGAGCGCCTATATCCTAAATACTATATATCCTATATATATATATAATCCTATATACTAAATATCAACTAAACGTTGTTTTACAGCCAAACCATAGAAAATTATATTTTCTTAGCCCATTATATTTTATATAGGATTGTATATTTTTATGTGTTTGAAACAAAAATCTATATTTGACTAATAATTATTATTAGATTCATTTTAAAGTTCAACGAAATTGATTTCTAATTAAGTTTAAATCAATTATAATTGATTTTTTATGTGACTAGCAAAAAAAGTTTGTTATGACATAAATTTACCCACAGAGAAATTTATATTATATACTGATAATAACTAAGAAGTATTTGATAAAATGTACGTAAATTCATTGAATGAATGTTTAATTCTTTATTCAATTTATTTCGCTATAAAATATTCAACGTTTATTATATTATATAGTTTAGTTTTAACTATTGTATTTGAATTAGAACTCGCTGTGGTATTTTTTTTAAATATCAAAAATTTGATTCTATATATTTTCACGTAGAAAATTAGGAAATACAAACTTGAGGATGACATGGCTATTAATTTAATGTAAGCACAAATAAAACTAATAAAATAGCAGATAGGCACTGAAAGAATTTTACAGTGTATCAAAATACAAATATCGAAATTTAAAAATAATATATTCATAGAATAATAAATTATCTGATACAATTTATAAAAACAGAATTTAATTCCGTGTCTTAAACTTCTCTATAATATTAAATAAAAACTATATGCAAAGTTATCAAGCGATATAAATAAAAAATAATATTTAACATACAACCATATAAAGTATATAATATTCATCTTTAAACACATTTATATCGAAAATATAAAATTATTTTTAATTCAAGATTATAATTGAAATATTTGAGATTCCACAAACAATAACAATCATACATACACAGTTTAAAATCTTATTAATATGAATGGCTCTACAAATTTATCTCAAGGACTTAGCTATTATGCAAAGAGATTAGAAACACAAGTATTAACTATATTACAAGAATTTCAAACTATATTAATAATTAACACAATAATTAACTATTAGATTGAGGACGGAAATCTTAGTTGGGTATTGAGTCTATTCGAACAGACCACTCAAATGTTTCCGGTACTGGGAATGACAGAAACTCCATCTAGCAATTGATTTACAATTAATCATACTCTATTTCTGGGATTGCTCCGTACTCTCACCGCGAACTGTAAGTACGCCTTCCGAAATATGATTAACTTCTTAAATTATCAATCGATCCATCATCGTTTTGTTGAACGCTTTTCAACGCCTCACTTTTATTTAACCCCCGCACGCCCTCTCCAAACTTGTCAGATTTTAAATGATGCATCAAGTTCTTTATTTAAATATTCTAGAATATTTTTTAAAATATTAAAAGCGCAACTTTCGTAATATTCAGAATATACTTGTTACACTATATTAAAAGCTTATCAATAAAATAATAATATATGTATAGTATATTTTGTAGTGTATTACTATATTAATATTATTATATTTAAATATTAATATATCATAATTATATGAATAATAGAATCTTCAAATCAAAGATACTTCGGCCAGAAAATATTTTTTTATTATCTCGACAAAATTATTTTGTCCTCGTCAAGAGCGAACAATAAATCAAACATGTAGCAAAGCATTAAAAATTAGTAATATCTTTAATTAGTAAAAATTATGAATTCCGGCCAGGCAGCCTCTATCTTTACGATGAAAAATAGAGTTAAATAATGACAGACATAGGTATATTTATATCATTTAAATATTAAAATTTATATGAAATTGAACAAAACAAAGAATATAGAAAAATATTCAAATTTCATGTTAGATGCACCCTACCGAGTAATGTAAATGGGGCGAAAAAAACCGAAGGACTGGAATATAAAGAAAGGAGAACTTTTGAATCGGCTATAGAGAGTGAATATATTCTACTTTCCTCTCCCACAGAAAACTTCTTGGCAACGTCATTTGAGTTATTCCAAGAAAATAGACAATATACCGAGAAATATGATATTCGAATTTATAAATAATTTTGAAATCTATTATTCTTGTTCCAAAATCACTTCATTAAGTACCGCTCAAAAAGAGCAACCTAGTTTCAGATAATTGCAACAATGAATAATATGTGAAGGTTATTCACTTAATAAACAAAGTGTACAATGCAGGATTCGAATTCGGTTCATGGCTGTCGGAAATCGAGGGTTTTTAAACACTCGTCCCATCATGAGATCTATTAGTTGAAATAACATATATACCTTCATTTAATAATCTATGGTGAATGTGGTATTTAACAAAGATGTATATATAATAGGGGAGATGCTATGGCATACAAGAAAGAATAAAAGTGATGGATAAAGGTTTTTTATATAACGATAACGTTGAAACAATAGGTTCCAAACCTCTCGGTTCTCCTACAGGTGTTTCTCAAATTACATTTAAAACGATTTAATATTATCGTAATAAAACTGAACCTTTTTCCTTTACTCTTATTCTTACGTTATAATCTTTTATCTGAACACACAAAACGAGATATCTCGGCTAGGGATAATTGCGTCGATTTACATTTTTTTAAAAAGAAACAGTTATAAACATATTATACAATAATTTAAAAATAAAAAAGAGACACAATAATATATATTAGGAACCTGAACCTTTTGGGTTAGAAAGATAATCATAAATATATTTACAAAAATGAAAAAATGAAAGAAAAAATTAAAGATAAAAAGGTCAGGTGTTGAAATCAAAAATAAAAATGGCGTATCCTGACCAGGAGCACATATGCTTTACAGAAGGCAGAGCGCCATCTGGTGGAACAGAAATCAACTAAACATTGATTTAACCTGTTCCCTGATATTTGGTCAACCCAATTTATGCCATATATTATGCCATTTTTATTTTTATTTTTATTTTATTTTACATTCTGCAGAATATACTTCCAAAAATTATATTTCATTTGGTCGCCAGAAATATTCACTCAGGGTCTACAGTGGGACGATTACAATTCTTTCATAACTGCAGTAACTGATGTTTGGTTGAACCTAGAGACGACGGTTTACTTTAGGCCTGGTTTACAGATCCTTTACTTTTCTTATCAGGCCAATAACACTGGGCTAGTCTTGCACCGTTTTGGTGTAAGAAGCTGTATTCATGTGTCTATGACCAAACCGAACGACAGCAAGAAATCTATGTTTGTAATTTGTAAACATTTTATTTTAATAATTACTTTTTTATATTCGGATTAACTTGAGCCATCAATAGATTATAATTATAAACATATTTTTGACGATCCTATTTAATTTTTTTTTGAACTTGTATTAAAATTCTATTATTCCTATATTATCAGTTATAATTAAATCAAATTTCAATTTTTTCCTTGAATATTTTCTTTTTATATAAATGTATATAATGAAACAATTTATAAATAGGTTCGTGACTTATGCTTACTTTATTCAAAATAAATTCCACATATGGATGTTTATAAATAGTGATGTATCGTTTTATCCATCATTGATACTTTAAATTTGTATGAATATATTTCTCTAAATTGAAGTAAATATTTGCATATTAATATCAGAAATATATTTTCATATCATAACCGTTTATGCTTTCTAGAAAGTATTAAAATATATAGAATAATTTATGGAGTTATATCGATATATGAATATTATATATAAAATATTGAAGATTTCAGTATAAATGTTTATAAACAAATTAATTTGATATCCAAATATTGAAATGGGATATATATTTATCATTCAGTATGTAATGGGTTTTTGGGTCGAGGAATATGTCGCAGTTTGTGTCGCGGTTAAAACTGGGGTAACGACATTTCCCAATGATCTAGATCTGATGTGACAACAATTTGGCTGTGATGGATTTCTACTCGTCGTTGGAATTTTTGTTTTTTTAATATTTTTTGTTATCTATCTTCCAACAGTTGTGTTTGTGTTGTGTGGATATTCAGCTATATAGAGCCGTTTAAATCGCTTCAGCCTTAGCCAATTGCAAATTACCAATATCAAATAACCTTGAACTTCTAAGCTGACAGATCCTTGAATATGTATATGGGAACAGATGATTTCGTCCAATTCCAATCGCAGAAATGTGAAACTTAATATTTTTGCCTTTTCTCTACTCAAATTTTGATTTGTTTTTTAAATATTATGAGAAAAGCGAACACAACACCAATTCAATTGATTGTATGTAGATTTGATGTTCAAATGTAGACTAGCTAATTCTTATATGAAGAAAAGAGATGATATTTTCTGCTTGTATTTTTAGATCATGTGGAGGATTATAGTAATGCAGTTATTTGCTTATCTTTTTTACGACTAAATGGTGTTGGTGATGCAGTCGTGGCAATAATCTTGAAAGTAAAATAGAAATTGCTTTAATTGTGATAAAGGAATATATAAAAGAACTTAATTTGATAAAAGTAATGCCTGGCTTAAGGCGAGTAGAATAAGGAAAACAAAATATTATTTACATAATGTACAAAAGTTTTAGCCGGCCAACGGAGTAAAACAACGAGTTTTTATAGGGGAAGAGTGACCTCTGGCGGTCGATTTAGCAGAGTATTTGTATTTATGAAATATAATTTTGAATAGAATAATATTTTAATATAACATATATATATATATATATTGTTGCACTGGGCTGCGGTTTGGCAGATTCTTCAGTCTTGAGTCTCTCCTCAGACGTGTCTTGCATCTTTCCAGAGCGTGTTTCAACCATCCTACAAATTTATATAAGGGAATAATGAGATAAGTCTACTTTAAGTAGCCTCCAGAATCGTCTATTTATTTTTCTCACATCAAAGAGAGCAGTGAAGTCACACGTGTACCTAAATACAAATGATGATAATCTAAATAATCTGTTTTAAATAAATATCATAGAATATAAAAATAAATAAATATATAAATTAAATTTCAAATATATTAAAAATAATATAAGAAATACGCCATTAATCATGATGTAACACTTCCCCCTCTCCAGAGGTCGTCACGTCCTCGTGATTGACCTCATCAATTCTTTCAAAATAGGGTTTGATTCTTGAGACATGGACAATCAATGGGTCTTGGCCAGGATTATCTTTTGGTTCAATTAAGTAATTTACGTTGGAAAGCTTCTTTAATATTCTATATGGGCCAAAATATTTTCTCAATAGTTTTCACATTTTCCGATTTTCCTAACTGGTGTCCAAACTGCCACTAAATGTCCTGGTTCATAGATTCTCTCGTTGTGTTTTTTGTCATAGTTTCTTTTCATTCTTTCCTGAGTCTTCTCTGTGTTGTTAATGACTACCTGTCTCGTCCTTGCTATTTTATCTAAGTAGTTTTCTATATATTCGTCGTAATCGTCCATGTTACTGTCCGTTGGGATATTCTCGTCGTCTAAGAGGGACATGGGTTCCCTCCCAAACAACAGGAAAAATGGAGAGTAGCCTGTGGTTTCTTGAATTGTGGTATTATACGCGTGGGTGATAAAAGGAAGGATTTCGTCCCAGTTCTTCTGATCCGTATTCACATACATGCTGATCATATTGATTAAAGTTCTATTTAGCCGTTCCGTTAGCCCGTTAGTCTGGGGGTGGTAGCTCGTTGTGAAGCAATGTTTAACTTTGCACATTTTCATAACCTCCTTCATCAAATTGCTAGTGAATTGTGAACCTCTGTCGCTGATAAGAAATCTTGGAGCCCCGTGACGTAAAAATATATGTTCGATTAAAAATGTAGAGACTTCTTTCACTGTCGCTTCTGGTACTGCCTTTGTTTCGGCATACTTGGTATAATAATCCGTCAACACAATTATCCATTTCCTTCTTCTTTTCGTTGATAGCAAGGGGCCAACAATGGCAATTCCGATTCTTTCAAAAGGGTAGTTAGCTGGGGGAATAGGTTGTAGAAGTCCAGATGGCAACTGATTTGAACCTTTCCGACTTTGGCAAAGATGGCACGTCTTTACAAATTCGGAAACATCTTTCAGCATGGAAGGCCAATAGTATTTATTCTTCAATCGGTATGTGGTTCTGGCGACGCCCAGTGGCCATTCAGCATATGGTTGTGGTATTCACTCATGATTTCTTTCCTTCTCTTCTTTGGCACTACCAGCAACCATTCTCTACCTCAGGATTTGGATTTTTCTTGTAGAGACACCCATTTTCTTCTTTAAAGTTCTGTGTAATTGAACGCTTGTTTCCACTAAGGTTCTCCTTAATATTCTCAATAAAATCATCCTTTTCGTCTATTATTTGATTCAAAAATAGTCTTTCATAATCCTCGTCCCATTCGTTTTCTGGTAAGGGTCCTCTAGATAGACCATCAGCGTCCAGATGTTTTTTTTCCCGATTTGTGTATAATTTCGAAATTATATTCCTGAATCTTCAGTGCCCATCGTGCTAATCGGCCGGTCGGATCTTTTAAAATTCTTAAGCCAGCATAGTGCGTGATGATCAGTGACAATTTTAAAATTCCTTCCATATAAATAGGGCCGTAATTTTTATATCGACCACACTACAGCTAAACATTCCTTTTCGGTGGTTGAATAATTTTGCTCAGGTTTACTTAGGGGTTCGGCTCAAATATGATATTACCTTCTCTTCGCCACCGATATTTTGAATTAGTGTTGCACCTAAGCCGATGTTAGAGGCATCTGTGTGAATGCAGGTGGCTGCATTTGGATCAAAGTGACCTAAAATTGGCGGATTCATAAGAGCTTTTTTAAGGTTTTGGAACGCTTCTTCCTGTTTTCCTGTCCAGATAAATTGAACATTTTTTTCTGATGAGACTGGTCAATGGGTCAGCGATTAATGAGAAATCTTTAATAAATTTTCTATAATATGAGCACATTCCTAGGAATGATTGCACTTCTTTGGCCTTCTTGGGCGGAGGAAAATCTCTAACGGCTTTGATATTATATTCGGCAGGTTTTATACCCTCAAGGATCTCAAGTTCCTCGAAAGCAAATCTGCATTTCTTGGCGTTCAGTTTTAAATTAGATTCGCTGAAGCATCTGAGGACAGCTTCAAGTCTTTTAATGTGGGTTGGAAAGTCCGAGCTGTATATAATCACATCGTCCAGGTAGCAAAGGCAAATCTGCCATCTCAGATTTCCGAGGACATTGTCCATGTTCCTCTCAAAAGTAGCAGGGGCGTTGCATAGACCGAATGGCATTACGTTGAATTCGTATAACCCATGTGCCGTAGTGAAAGCCGTCTTCTCTTTGTCTCTCTCTTCAATTTCGACTTGCCAATATCCCGATTTGAGATCTATTGCTGAGAAGTACTTGGATCCTTGGAGAGTATCCATTACATCATCAATTCTTGGGATTGGATAAACATCCTTCATTTAATTTCCTGTAGTCCACACAAAATCTGTATTTGCCATCTCTTTTTTTGACCAATATAACGGGAAATGACCAGGGACTTGAAGATTGTCTAATTATTCCTTCTTCGAGCATCTCGTCTATTTGATCCTTTATGATGGTTCGTTCCTTAGCGCTTACCCGGTAAGGCTTGTGCTTTATCGGTTTTGCGTCTTCTGTATGAATCTGATGTTTTGCCAAATTGGTCCTACCTAACCTCGATGAGAACAAATCAGTATACTTGGCCAAAATTTGTTTTAACCTCTCTTGTTCTTTAAATGATAAATTTTTTGTTTATTTGAAATTGTATTTCGTCATTCTCATTCTGCTTCTCTTTATTCTCTATAAATTTACCCCTGCAGGAAGACTTCCATAAGCCAATGTTTGGTCTTTCATGATTTTTAAAGGTCGAGGATAAGGGTTCGTTATCCAGATATGGGTTTTCTTATCCGTGACAGTAATCAAACTTCTTGCCAATCGAAGACCATTTGTTTGAGTCATTCTGTTGTTCTCTTCGATGAGATATTCGCCATCCTCTGCTTCTATTGAGGCCCTAATCAATTTAATAGATAGTTTAGTATAACGGTATCTGTAGTGCTCTTTATCTTTTTTAGATCATAATTGCTTACGTCATGATTACTCATCAAATTATATTTTATTGTTTCTCGTTTACAATCAATTTTAGCATTCATTTTTTTAAGGAAATCTCGTCCAAGAATAAGAGTTCGTAGATGCGCGTCCATTACTACTAAGATCCGAAAGCCTACCGCCCTATAAGCTTGTCTTCTAATTTAGGTAAAATTTTTGAAAGTCTAATTCATATTGAACTTTTAAATCATATTAATAGTAATAATGTTATGCATCCTGCTCAACATGGATTTACACAAGAAAAATCAACAATCTCTGCTTTACAAGAAATAACTAAATTAAGTCTTCTGAAAAGAGAAACAGAAAATACGGCAAAAGTAACAGTGGACATCAGCGGAGCTTTCGACAACGCATGGCATCCGGCAATTCTCCAACAATTGGACAAGGCAAATTTTCCAGCGGTACTTATAAAAATAATTAATTCTTACTTTGAAGACCGGAGTGTAGAGTTTAAATATACTAATGTAAAGTGTATAAAAAAGATAAATAAGGGATGTCCCCAGGGTGGTATTATTTCTCCTATTCTTTGGAATATATTACTTAATGATTTCAACTTATCTTTTAACGAAAGTTTTGCTAGAGTAATTGCTTTCGCGGACGATGTGACATTTGTGGTATGGAGTTCAAACATCTATGATCTTCAGTATAATATTACCAAATGTTTAGTAAAAATCAAAGCATGGTGTGAAAAGGTAAAACTTTCACTAAGTCCAAACAAAACAGGTATACTCTATCTACATAACTATGAAAAATTGCCCATTAATTTTGATGGAAAAATAATTCAACCATCAGAAACTGTTAACATTTTGGGAGTTATTTTTAAAAATCATAGACAAAGGAATAAGATTAATTTTGGAACACATGTTGACAATATAATTATGAAAGCTACGAAACTTAAGAATATATTATTCTCATTATGTGCACGTACTTGGGGCATTGATACTCGGCGTAGATTGATCCTATATAAAGCTATGATACGCTCTACAATAAGCTATGCATCAAATATTTGGTTTCCTTTTATCACTGCAGCAAAAAGATCCAAGTTGAATTCTATACAATATCAAATTCTTATTAGATGCATTCATGCTTATAGGACTTCATCTTCTTACATCACACATATACTAGCGAAAACCCCTTTACTGTCCGATTATCTTGAATTATTACAAACAATGTATAATATGACAAATTCTCTCACAGATCGAACACTCAAAAAACCCCTTCAAAAAGAATTAAACAAACTATATCTGGATCTAAAATTTAAGTTTTATCTTTCTCAATCTAATGAACTGTTCAAGAAATTCTTTCCAATTGCTGTCCCAAATTTCATTTCTTCGGATAAATTCACTACTTTATTCTTAACTGGCAAAGGACCCTTCTTAAGTTTCCTGTTCAAACTGAATGCTATCAATGATCCAACATGTGAATGCCGCTTAGATGTTGAATCACCAGAGCATCTTCTTTTATCTTGCCCTCTGACTAATCAAATTGTATGTAGATACTTTGAAACATTACCAAATTCTCTTTGTGTATATACTCTATCTTATGAGAACTTTGTTAAGTTTAGAACTATTTGTACAATAATTTACAAAACAATACTAATCCATCGTGTAAATAATTAATCATATATATATAAATAATACTAGCACAGCACAATAGTCCTTTGGACTTCGTGCTCTTGTAACAATAAATAAAAAAAAATTACTACAAATTCGTGGGATAATTCAGTGTCATCAATTTTTAAATCTAAAATAATGCTACCTACCATATCTAATTTTTTCCCATCGGGTCGTGAACACGATTTAGTGAGACTATTTATTTCACGGCCAGCAAAAAGTGCTGTTCTTAGGTCGACCATTGAAAGATCGGCGCCTGTATCAATCAAA